>JARYHS010008074.1:339435360-339738471 GCA_031002005.1 Vandiemenella viatica | reverse complement strand
GCCTTTTGTAGGAACCATGCTGGCATTCGGCTGGAGCAATTAGGAAACAATGGAATACCGAATTTGGTTGGCCAGTTGAGGATTTGAAACCACGTTTCCCGAATGCCAGCTCCAAGCATTTCCGCCTCCTACCGCAGGTAGTGCTTCATATTAAAGGTTTGTCGGTAAGGGAGGAGACACGGACTTACAAATACACAAAGCTATTAGCTGTGTCCTAGTGGTGCTGGAATTTCTATTCAATGTCGGTTGGCAGTCCCGGAATTTGCAGGTCAAAAATGTATTTTCGTCAACTGGCCATATATGTTTAACAGTTGGCACTTCAGTAGACAAAGTTTGCAAATTTTATACCGTAGAACAATAAAACTGTTGTTCAAAGTTGTGAGATGTTAGCCACTTCACGTTTGTAAATAAATTAGGCGTACTGTAATCATTGGCGGTGACATACAATCAACGTCAGATCTTCTGCCTCGCCAATCAGGTGATATCATTTCAATAACAATTGATACAGTTTTTTTGCACAGAAAGGCGGGGAGTACACTGATTATAAATGGGGGTTAAGACACACTCACTAAAGTAGACTTGGTCGGAACGTGATAAACTACTGTTGTGTGGTCATAACGGCCTGGTGACTGGTTTCTTAAGGCTGCGCAAGCTACTCCTAGCCTAAACCGGTTACCCTGCCTGGTATAGGGAACCTAAAGTTAAACGTGGAGTCCTAATCATGAAAGCGTTCTGCCGTTTCTCACATTACACAGCAATGTGTGGAGAGGTGAAAGTTGGGGTAATGGCTTTGAAAATCCTCGCCGGGACAGGGATTCGAACCAAGGACCTTCCGATCTCCGGCCAGATGCCTTAACCACTGAGCCACCAAATCACTCTTCCGATAGAGATATAAAGTTGGAAGACTGTGGCTGGGGAAGGTAGAGGGAAGAATTTGGCGAGGGGGAGATAATTCAAACACATTGAATTCACCAGTAAGACCATGTACCTCATATGTGACTTCCAATACGGCAGTGGCCACCATGATGACATAGTTCACTTAACAATACAGTATTAGAGTCTCTTATGAACATCACGTATCACAATCATAATATAAGTTATTATAATTTTATAGAAACGTAAAGATTTTCAAATGTCCTGACTCGTTATATTTGCAATGACAAGTTAAATCGACAACATTCTAAGCAATTAATCGAAGGAGATTTCCCCCCACTTGCAGGCTTTCATCTGGAAGGAACTTCAATATGCAGATAATTCACGCTTAAGTTCGAGCGCGTTTGCGAAGTCCCTATAATAATTACAGGTCGTAAGTATTCTGTGTGCCGAATGTGCACACGCAAATGAAGATATTCCGAAGATGGTAACTTTGAGAATTAGCATCAAAGTAGCAAGATTAATTGCATTTAATACCCTTTGGAGCCATTGCTCGTTAATGAAGTTACACTGGGTGTGCGGGGTGGTGGCAGTTCCCCCGATAAGCGCCAAGTTCCTGCCGACTCCTTCCCCACACAGGCTCTCGCCGTCGGACACGGCTCCACAACTTCTTCCTGCCTACGTCACATCGCTGACAAGTTCAGTCTTCTGATCAGTTTCAAAGTAGCTTTCAATCCCTCCATTTGTCACAGCGATTGCAGAGCGTACTAATGGTGAAATGTTACACTTCAGTTTCAAGAGATATACTTTTCGAAATACAGAATGCGTTTGATGTATGTTTCACGTTGTGGAAATCTTTAGATCAATCAAAATGTGTTTACGAATCTCTAAGTCTAATTATCTTATCACAGAAAATACGATAATGCGATTTCTTTAAGGTATGTGAAATATACTTGATCCATAACATAATCTCTACTTTACGGTTCTTTTATATCGCTATTATAAATAATTTTGGTTTAGATAATTAGTGTACACATTTTGATTATTGAAAATAATGGTAAAAAAATTTAAATATTAATCCTTAGCGGCATATTACTTATTCAAATACTTTTCATTTGTTCATCAGCTGTTTTTTATTTATTTTTTTCGATAGCATACTTCTATGTAATATCTGCTCAATCTACTTTTAACAAATACGATAGAATAAATCTAAGCTGTTTAATTTAATTCCAGTTTAAATCACATTTACCTACGTAATATCCTCTCGATCTAATACTTAACAGACATAATAAAATAAATCTAAACTGTTTAACTTAGTTATAATTTAACTCATATCTACCTCAAGACTTCTTTAGTATTTGTTGAGTAATGCTTCCGACGATTTGAAAATATTACTCATGTTAGTCATTTTTATGAGAAAAAAATATTTTTCAGCAGTTTGTTCACCACTGATCAAAAAAAAAGTATATATAGCCATGTAGTCCGGTTTTGGCATATAGATGCGGATATTAGTGTCAGAATAGGGAATTTTACCAACATAGACAACTACCTTATTTATTCAAAATTTTCTCGCTTTTTTATTTTATTGTTTTTAAAGCAACCAAAACTTATCTCATGATAGCCGGTTTGGAGATATTTTTTCTTCAAAACATCGCCACATTAATATTCAGAGAAGTTTTTATTTCTGATTATCTTTCTTGTAGAAAACTTTATCCAGACATTCTCACATTAACTGATTTCATCTACAAAATCTGTAGCAGTAAATTATATATCAGAGGAGACACCGAGTGAGAGCAATCAGCCTCTATTTAATTTCGCCCCTGCAGCGCGGTAATCCCGCGTGACAGTGCGTGGCGGGACGGTTGCACGTCCCGAGCCGGTGGGCTAGGCGCGGTGCGGCGTTGCCGCACGCTATCGATCCCGGAGCATGGCAGCTGGCAACACCGCCCTTGCCCCGCCTTGCGTGACTGACCGACTCGCAGACTGACTGACTGACTGACTCAGTGACTCACTGACAGAAAGAAGTGGTTGTGGAGAGGGGATTCGCCGAAATGTCCCGACACATAGACATGTGTTACTCCTCTGGTGAGGGGTCAACCACACATATCACAAACTACCTCTACGTCGTAGCCCTCAAATCAACAGTGTTCTCGTCGCTGTGACGGATGTGCACTAGGAAATACTCAGCTACATTGATGCCAGTCCCTTATAGCTTTGTGGACCACGAATTGATCCATTTAAGCGAAGTAAACTTTTGACGGTAAACTTCTCTATTTTTTAATTTGTGACGCATACAAAACGCGACACATAAATTATCCAGGAATAAATTATTTTTTATTTTGTTTTACTGTTAGAGAAACAATCGGAACAGTAAAGCAGTTCCTCGCCACAGCAACGTAGGGTCACGGTTCGCCGAAAAATCTCTGTTTACCGTGAAAACAGTAAGAAACATTTTAGATATTTCTGTTGTAGTAGTCGAAGATAAATCTACTAAAACAATTATTTCATATGAATAAAAGAAGATTTGCAGTAGCTAAATCCCTATTGATATTATAAAGATACTGTTTGAAATAAAAGTAATTTTAGTTTCGAAATAAAACTTTAGACATCAGAACGCTGCAATCTAATGAGCTTATCAGTGTCAAGACGTCATATTGACTATTTAATTAATACCCATATTTTTCCTTTAATTTGGTTTTCCGAACTCGAGAAACACATATAAAGATGTAAATTGTAAGGCGTTCTTATAAAGGTAACATATGTCATCTTCCGTTGGCTGTTGAGTGATGCGTAGTAATTATTACAATCCAGAGTAGGCTACATCGTATTGAGTTGTGAGCGTACAACGCCACTGACAATTCTTCTATTTCTAGATCATTAGAGTCCGTAGAACACGGGGGGGGGGGGGTTAAGTAAGGATTAGGAATTTGACAGTGGCCTCTTGAATCATTCGTCTGGAGTGGTTTCAGCACCAAGGAAACCCCGAAATCTGAGTGACCAGACAAGAAGTGAAACCTACATGCTCCCCCGAATGCTGGACCCGAGTGTTTGTGCTCATCAATCTGGCTGTGTGCAAATTTCATTATAAAAAATTATGTATATGAATATTTATTGAATAGGCTACTAAGTAATCAAACAAAAGGATATGAAAATCAGAAGTTATTGAAATTCTGATTTCAAAAAAGTTTTAATTGTAAACTGTATGTATGAAACGACCCATAATAAGAAATAAGAAACCCAATTCATAATTATCCATGTCTTTCCCAACTTGCTTCTTGAGTCACGTCCGTCGGTGATACATTATTCCCTAAGCGCGAGTGGACAATATGCAGATAATCAAGATACGGCTACATTGCGCCTCCTTTCGTCGCCATTATCCCACTAAATTTACTGGTCAGAACCCAGCCGCTTGCTTTGTAGGCGGCTCGCCCCGCCATTTGATGGATGATACCTGAATGGGAGTTGAGCCAGCATATCCGTTCTGCCGGCCGGGCCTAAGCACTTCTTTATGCGGCCTCTGACAGAACCGAAAAAGATGGATCCTCTCTCATAGGTCCACAATGGCTTTAGTTAAGAAGCTTCGCCTTCTGTAAAGGACATATGCCAGGAAATCCCTAACGGACCACTGCCGTGAACTGACTGCGGTAAGTTCAGTTGCGCTGGTAGCGCAGCTTCGGACAGCGAAGAAGCCGCCAAGAAGAGTTGAACAAATTGTGTTTCTCGTGAAATTTTTATCTCCCATAAATCTTCTCCATATCCATTATTGCGCATTGAACAGATAAATACTCATGTTTTCACAATCGTAAAATTTAGCATGACGTGTTGTTTAAACTGAAATTACTCTTTAAATGTGGCTTCATACAGTATTTAAGTTCACGAAGCTGTTTGAGGATAAACATTCTTATTTAATACTGACGGTCTTAATCTTGTAAGTTTCAATCCTGAACAGCACGTAAAAATAGTTCTATTTTAAAAATAAATCATCAATACAGATCTACATTTCACGAACATTACAATCAAAGTAGATGCTGGATCGCCTTCTGCAGCCTATTTCATACAAAGACCATACATATGGTATCAAATAATTTAGTTCCAAATTCATAAGCATCGGATGAGTGTCAGTATAATTCGGAGTACAGCAGCATCTAATATGCGTTACTATCAGACCAATAAAATTTTGAATAATTAATAAAATATATATTTATGTATATCAAATTAAAAGCTATACGTCCCAAAAAAGCAGCAGCAAGGATAGCTTATCGTTATTTCAGGCAGTAAAGATGAAATAAGTTATATTTGGCTAATAAATACGTCACGTTATTCTACTGCGTATTTTCTGTTTTTGGTTTCTGCACTGAGTCACAATAATAATTATTTAAATCTAATATCCTAGTAGTAAAAGCTGTGTATCCATTCGCCATTATGGCGAGATGATTCTTAAATGAATGTTCTTCCAACGAAAAACTTTTACTAACTGAAATTATGATTTTTAAACTAATTTCAACAAGTTTTTAGAAGCACAACAGTATTTATTTAATTTTCAGTCATATTGATGATTTCTGGAACGAGAGAGTTTAACACCAAGTGCGTTTGATCTATCAGAATGGTCTCATTCCAGTGGCTTTTTCATTTTGATCATAAGTTACCTGTGGAGAACAGGTGTCCCAAGTATTTAGAGAAAAAGGACAAGTATTGACTAGGGCTGCTAGATGAGGCACTGACCTCTACGGGAAATTTTCGTGGTGCTAGTAATGTGAACGTTTATAAGTGAAGGAATGTGATACTCAAGCAGCAAACGAGGCAATCACACGAATAATTTATAGTATTAGGTTTTAATATTTCCTATCCTTTGAAAGGAGAGCAGACACATCATGAGGGGTAATATAAAATGAGAGGGTAATTCCCTGACCAGTCACTTTTGGAGAGTGTAAGCGTCACAATATGCTGGGGCAAGAAGGCTTTACTAGCGGGAATAGATGGCAAGTCATAATACCACATTATAATTCAATTATTAGCATCATTTCTCTGTCAAAGGAGAGGCAAATCACTAACATCACAGCGGTCATATCACTCCAATCTAAGGACCTCTGATTTAATGTAAGATTTATCTTTGCAGCATGTAGAAATACAACAACAACAAAAATCAATATGTTACAGCATAACCTCCTTTGGTTTCTAAGTACAAATTCAATAATCCTTACTTGTCATTTCTTCTCAAAATAAGAATGAAAGAAGTGTATGTGATAACCTTAACAAAATTTATATAATGAGGACCCAACGGCAGGCAGTTGTAAGGCAATCATTATATCGTGAAATTCAATGGTGACTTGTATTATTGTTTTTAAGAAATTTCCCTGTTATTGCTGGTTCCACATATTCCAAAACTATAGGTAATAATTGGACCGCTCAAGATGCTAGACATAAATGATTTACTCTGGAAGACTATGGGAGAATCCAACTAACAACCGGAGGATTGTACGCCGAATAAGGTATCATCAGGAGACTTATGCAACACCAAATGGTAGCAAATAAACCAATGGAAGTAATTTTTAAATTCACTCTGAGCACACGGAACACGGCGTTGTCAAAAGAGATTTCGGATGATCTGCAGCAAAATGTTATGTTAAAAGAAATTTTTTTTTCTGAATCATCATCAAATCCTGTGCAATATGAATGAGAGAAATGTCCAACATAAGCCAGGTGCCTTTGTAGTGCACCCCTTCCACTTCCATGTCTCTAATAATTCCGTTAATGACTTTCTTTATAATTTAGTATGGTTTATTGCATTGAAAATGCACCCTCTTTCACTTACGAGTGCGATGGAATACTTCGTTCGCCAACCTATTTGGGACCCAGTGACAGGAAAGATAGGACTAGAGAAGTAAGGTACTACGCTGATGTTTATACGAATTATTTCTTCTCTCTTGTCATTCAGGATTAGAATTAACAGATCAGGGATTAGTTTTGGTGCAAACTACCCTCTGTCATATACAATTTTGAGAACTGCATGCATAGATATAGATTAGAAAATAAAAATACGACAGTAGACTGGGAAAATAGAGTCAGTCATGGAGCAAATGTCACTCGTATAACAATTCCCTACTGATTCACGGGTAATGTGTCAAACACAAGCGGAAGGACACTATGAACTTTTGTTGCTCTCTAATATTTATAAGATTATTTATAGATTTCTTTTTTACTATTACTTTTGAACACATTGTATTTTCAATTAATTTAATGATTCAGATCGTTTTATATCAAATTCCTTTCTTATATGGAATATAAAAGATCTTTTTTAAATTTACATGTCCGTTGGGACAGTCATATTTTCCTTATTTCTGTCACTCAGTGGTACCACAATCGATTACGGAAGTCAAAATGAGGAAACACATAACATCAGAGAAACATAAATACGAATTGGCTTGCGAATGTTAAAACTAAATTTCAGCATCTGTGGATTCCAGCTGATGTGAGACTTTGGCTTTCTCACCGTTAGAAACAATATTAATGACTCAATTGTCTGATTAACGTAGCAATTAACTAATAAAAATCCGCTAATATGTAAATTTTTCTCATGATTTTTGTTCCTATATTAACATAGGTTTATTTTCCACAGTTCCCATTTCAATATGTAACGATCTCAAACTCTGACCTTATATTTCATTTAACTTTGATGTCTGTTCAGGGGAAACTTTAAAAATTAACTAATTTTTAATAAAATTCAACTAAAGGTGTTAAATTTTTTTTTATTAAGTACCGTCGCTTTCTTTTACATTGCTTTAATTAGTTTGGAAAAATAAAGTCTGTGTTAACTGCAGTGTGTGAGAAGTGGTTTTACAGGGATAAATGTAATGTAAATGGAAAACGAGTATTAAATGAGGCTCATCCATGTTTCTTGTGAAAATTGTTTTAAGAAGATGAAAATTTCAGAGCGGGAAGAAAAGATCAGATATATTGGTGGAATAAGCCAAGAGATGGGTAAAACAACACGAAAATGGCCTATACAATTCGGATCCTTTTACCCACCATATAGATGAGGGAGATAAGCTGGTGGGTTCAGTGAAGAGGATGGTCATATGGTAAATGGAAAATTAGAATGTATCTGTGAGAAGAATCCTGACCATTTACTAAGGTTCAGAAAGGAATTCAGAAAATTGTAGATAATAATGGTGAGGAAATTATTGAATATTTGAAATAGTAGATATTTTAAGTATCTGGTTTAACGAAACCATTAGACTATCGTTAAAGGATTAAGGGTATAAATCAGGAGCTTCCCCACGTAAGTAGATGTGAGCAAATTAAGAATACTTCTTGCTGATGGTGTTTTATCAAGAAACTATGAAAATTAAAAAGCATAAAAGGGCTTGTGTAGCTTATATTACTACAAATATATTAAACTTAGTTGCATTCAGAATTGTAATATTATTTAGATTGATTCTGGAGAACTGCCAGAGGAATAGTAGTACCGGTTCGTAGAGATGGAGTAATAAAAAGGGTTAAAAACTTCAGGCCAATTAGTTTGACATCTATGTTGAGTAAATTGATGACATTGACATACAGTCATATCACAAACACCTGTAAATAAAAAACTGGTTTCCAAATTGGGAACATGGCTTTGGCCATGGACGATTATGCAGATGTAAGATAGTAGGCTGTATCCAATAAATTTCGGATGAAAGGGACAAGGGGGCAAATTGATAGTGTAGTACTTAAATATTTCCAAATAGTTTCAAAAAGTGACCCATAAAGTGGTGATAGAAGAGGCTAAATCCTTTACAAGGGGTGATATATTGATGGTGGTTAAAAATATTCTTTAAAACGTAGAATGCAAAGAGTGCAGATACTTGAATGGATATTCCTAGAAGCATTAGAAATGGTACGTGAAATGAAAAGATGACCATTATCACAAGATGGCATTCGATTTCGGGCAAAATGGAGTCGGAAAATATTCTGGAGTAGTCAGATACAGTAAATAAATTTTTATGCTCAGCTAATTTAAGAAAAAAATCTAAAATGGATACGTTGGAAAATTTCCATCATGGCATATACTTCATTGCAATTAAATGAAATTAAGTTACATAAATAATAAATTAAATTTCAGCTGCATGTTCGCTGAGCAATAAACTTCTACAGAAAAGCGAAAAAAAGTATTTCAGTTGCATTCTTGGTGCAGATGCATTCTGCTGCGGTGTTAAATATTCATATACTACAATTAGAATTAATTACCTCAGTATGCTGAAACTATTATCAGAGTGAAAATGACAGGGCTCAGTAAATGACAATGTAATTTTCGCAGCTCTTGTCAAAAAATTATGGGCAATGAATTAGTTCTGTCACAATGACAATATGAGTGTTGCTTCAGATACGAGCACATTAAATGTTTGACAAATGAGCCATGACTGACTCAATTATCGTGTGCCCATTAACGGCCACGAGTCCATTTGTTGAAGAAATAAAATGTATAAAAAAGGTCGTTATTGCGTGGGAACATTGTAATAAGTGTTCAGATGTTAGTGCACTCTTTTTTCATGAAATAAATTAAACGAATTCTTGCATTTAAAAATACAAACCTGTTTTAAGGCTATTATAATATGCCATCACGATGAAATCACTGAAGATTCCTTAAGAAATATTCAGAGAAATTTTAAATAATAATGAGGGTGTTGCTACAGTTTATTTGTTCCTTCTACCTACATTTATTGTATCTCCGAACGAGCTATATAAACGCATATAGGAAGTAAGTTTATAGTAAAAAAATCAACTCTGTTTCTGCAATGAAATGATAAAACATTAAAACAAATCATTCTAGGGAAATAGTGTATGACATAGTGTATTACCAACCAAGTCTAATGTTAATCGTGTAGGTTAATCAAGTTAAAAAATCTCATTCACTGTGATAATTTGCCCTTAACCAAAAAATAAGGAACTTCTTAATTCATAAGTAATTCTGTCATTACTTCTGATAGTGACAGTCTGAAATACATTTTAATTGTCTTTCAGAACAAACTGTTGCTGCTCCAAATGATATATCAGACTACAGTAATGTACGAGTATCTTGCATAACATTTCTCTATAGACGGTGATACGGAAAATCTCTTCAACTATAAGCTGATCGAATGATTTTTAAATTTAGAAACTGGTGTAACGTTCTTAAACTTATAAATGAAGCGTCATCTTCAACCCTAAAGGAGCCACGATTCAACGTTAACTACAATTGTCATACAACAGCATCGAGACCTCTTTAAGAGGAAATATTTTGAACACAAAAAGTTATACCGAAAATTATAGCAAGACAACCTGACCACTTCTAGAAATCTTCTTGATTTTAAAATAAATTAAATGTCCTCTTTATTGATTTTCCGTTACTTAAGCACAGTTATCCACAATATATATTTTAGGCCTTACGAGCTTTTCCATTCGAGTAAGAGAACCTAGAAGAGACGAAGGAAATTACTTTTGCAGTGACAATACTCGAATAATTGCAAGTGTAAACTGCTTTGAGAGCTGTGGCTTGGTTTTTTTCCTCGCATTGTGCCGAGGCCTTATTTTTCAATCTGCATCACGCGGCGTGATGACGGGTCTAATCTTGGAACGGCAGGTCCCTCCTCCCCTGGGAGACCTGCCGTGCCGCAGTGCACATTGCCCGCTAATGCACCTCCCTCCCTCTCCCGCCGCGCCGCAACGGCTCGCGACAATGGTGGCAGCCAGGCAGCAGGCAGCCATTAAAACACTTGCCGCCCGCACAATGGGACGCGTTGCTGCTTCTTTAGCAGCCGCTCACCGCTCATTTCCCGTCACGGCAGTCCGATTTCTGTTTAAGCAAGCGCCACTGCCACGCACTGGCTTTAACGCTGAAGCTGCTGTGAGCGTTCAGATCCGACGACAATCGGCTGAGCACAGCCCAACGTGTATATACCTTCCTATTAAAACTATCACTTCTTCTTCCACTGCAATCCCTGATCCTTACATCACATCTATAAACCATGACGAATCCTAGTAATATGATAATGCGCCATTGGTTAAAAAAATTGAATAAGCCTTTTAGTCCATTTGTAATGCTACATGTCTTTAGTTGTTTCCAAACTGCTTTTAATTTTAGCTTCTGAATGTATAATTACCAATTTCCCTACACAGTTGTGTTAATAAATGTTATAGCTAATCACTAATGAAACACACAAAAAAGGTATTGACGATAATTATTTGAAAAAGAACACTTCATTTTTTGTCTATTGACTACTCACGTTAATCTGGAACAAAATCGGTAAACCAAATTTCCTACTTGAGATTTGTGTCTCATCTTCCTAAGGAAAAGTTTTGCTGGTGTGGAATATTTAATAAATTTTGAATACTACCATAGTTTGCCTTGTATTCCAGTATTGGTGAGTAACTTCTTGCTACGCAATGTGGGTTGCCATTCCTTGTTTCAAATAGGTTCGTAACCATAAGGAATGCATCAGAGACTATTCATCTGGCTGTGAGTTATTGTATTTGTATTATATGTCTTGCTGTTTCTGTGTCATACTGTCTGGTCAAAGGGTTGGTCTTTATGATGATTATTAATTTCGAGATATTATTAAATGTTTCTATAACTGCTTCTATAACCTAATCAACATTACACTCAGAACAGACAACCCATCTGAATACTGTAACATAGCAAGAAATTGCGTGATCTTCGCATATATCAGCTACAATTTGAAATAGTTTATTTACTCCATACACTAAGGTCATTCTCAGCTATATCCAAAGAACTGCCATCTCTCACCGTTCAATGATCATCTCGTAGACATGGAAAATATCAATAATCAGCTAATAATATTCATCACCATCAATCTATATGAAAAATACTACATCCAAGAGATAACAACCATAACAAGCAGGTACTCAATGATCATGTGAGTCTAATGGCCCAGCCATCATCAAAGCTATTAAAACGCATTAATCAAATGTACACATAACAAGATCATAAACAAATTCACCAATACACTGAAATGGAGTAACATATGTTTGATCTTCCATTCCATTCCCCCCTGCCCCAAGTATATACACATAGCACAAAAACTGAAACAGTCACATGTCTAAAAAAAAAAAAAAAAGAACAAAATTACACAATTCTGTTGAAGCTAGTTCAGAACTCCTGCTTTCATGATTCTCGTGAGCAAAGATGTAAGTGAGAAAGTTCTGAATAGAAATAAGGTGGCCAATATGTTAAGTATGATTTCAAACAGGTTTCTCACGTAGTTATCAGAAATGCTAGTCAATTTTGATTTCATAAAGCAGAGAAAATGTTCAACTACCAAAGATACCAGCAAATTTCAAAATTAAGTAAAAAGCTATTTGAAAATGTAAATGTTTAACAATATGTTGGAGAATATGAAGACAAACAATAAATAAAATTTGAGAAGAGATTGACGAAATGTCGATGAGAAATGAAAATGGCATTAAAGCATTCAATAAAAAGGATCATCTGCACTGTTTAATAATCAAGGGCAATGGCTCATTTGATAGTCAAGGGTTTATTTAATATTAACGTGAACTTCATATGATATTTAATATAAGCACTGATGTAAATGGGAAATAATCGGGAGACTGTGTGAATATTTTAAAGAGATGGACAATCCAGGTTGAATAGGGGGACTGGCTTGCTCTAAATCTCACATGATAAACACAAATTCTACAGCGCATTCCGAAACACGTAAGTTCAAATTCAGTGACTCTCTACAAAAATTCTAAAGTTTCCAGCTTTAGTATTTCTTGGAACATCTGTACCGTCCTTTGCCTGAAAGTAAAAAACTGTTTAATAAAACATAAAAATACAACTGTAAACCTACTATTCTATGACTGATATTTTTTTGCTTAAAGATCTAAATAACTACAGCCTGTTTCATATCTAGACATAGCACGCAACTTACAAGCATCTGCAGCGCGAGCCTCTATCGTCCGCAATCTTCTCCTTCGAAGTGTCAAACATGTTTGCGGACTTAGCAGAAACAATGCTAATTCTGCAACTATATACATGTTACCCATGTTTGAACACTAACAAGATTTAACACTGACTGAATTCTCAGCGAGAGTTCAAAGTGTAGTTCGTGACTGCAGTCACGAACATTTCATTGAATTGGGGCATTAAGGGTTCGCGGTGCGTGCCGATAACAGTTGGTAAGGTTGCTTAGTAATATACACATGGTAAAAATTAGACCCATATAAGTTAGTGGTTCGTAGAATTAATTTTAATATTTCACTGGTCTTAAGATTAAAAATGGTTGAGAATCGCTGGTCTACGTCAGTTGTTTGCTTTCTATCATTTGTTGCGGATCTAGTTTGCCATTTACTAATCTGTACTGATTCGGCCTTATGATGATATGTGTCTTATCTTCTACCAATATCAGATTATTTTACTGCATTCATGTTATACTCTACATGAAATCGGAGATGTTACACGCAATTCATAAATTGGCATGATAAAGTTGCGAAGTACCAGTTAAATTACTCTTTTTACAACATCCAGCTCAAACACAATGCAAATTCATAGGAAGCTTTAGGTACAATTAAACGCGTCATCATTTAATATTAAGCAATAGGTATTATGCTTCATATGTAAACGACAAATTTTCTAATAGCAGATCTAGAAGAAACGACGTAGCTATCTATATTGACGCCTCCAACGTAAGGAACTAAGGTCTTGATGAAAATTTGATGACGCTAATTCTTCAACGTAGAATAAAATTATATTTATCGTTAGTTATCGATAATTTCAAGTTGGCATTATTACATCAGTGATTAGAAAAAAAATTGCAACGGCAAACTGCGGTGTAGGCAATGGATATACCGAGAAGAATGATCGTTTTTGCACATAGTTGGTTCAAATTTATCTATAAAAATAAATTCGACCATGCTTAGTGAGTGAAGCATAAAATCTTAGTTTTTAAATCATATATCATTAATTGTAAAAACTAAGTAAAAAGTAATCATCAAGAGTAAACATTTGTCAGTCTGTTAAAAAATTATGTTACCAAAAGAAAGAGAATTTTCAACATATAGGTATTATGTTCCTCATTCATGATCTCCCTACGATAGGTGAAATGTGTAATATATTAAATAAATCAAACATACTTGCATTAACGTTTTTTAAAAATTTAACTTGGAAGGTAGCTGCATAAAAATAATCTGAATGCAACATCACTAGAACTACAGATTAAAAAAAAAATCACTCTTTCATGAGTGATATTTAATTCGCCGTTCGTTTTAATTAAAAGGTGGACAATTTCCATAGGGACCTCCGTTAGCTTTTATATCCATATCCATATACTTCTGCTAAACAACTATATAACGTTTTCAACTAAATTAAGCAGTGCCCTGTATAAGTTTTTTTTTTTTTTTTTTTTTTTTTTTTTTTTTTTTTTTTTTTTTTTTTTTTTTTTTTTTTTTGCTGTCGTCAGTCTTTCGAGTGGTTTGTTGCGGTCCTCCATCCCTCCCAATCTTGTGCTAACCTCTTCATCTCCACATACCCATTACAACCCACGTCCTCAATTATCTGCTTCATATATTCTAATCTCTGTCTTCCTCTACAGTTCTTACCTTCAACTGTTCCCTCCACTAAGAAAAACTAACCAATCCAGCACCCTTAAAATATGACCTACCATCTTGTCTCTTCTCTCTGTAAGCTTCTTCCACAAATTTCTCTCCTCACCCATCATTTCCTAAACTCGTTTATTACGTACTTAGTCCTCATAATTGTCAGCATTCTTCTGTAGCACCACATTTCAAATACTTAAATTTTCTTTCTTTCTGGTATTCCTTAAGTCCATGTTTCACTACCTTAAAGTGCTGTGCTTCGCACACAGAGTTTTAAAAAGTTCTAATTCCTAGAGCAATGTTTGAAACTAAAAGATTTCTCTTTTCACGAAGGATCTTTTTTTGCTAGTGCTATTCTGCTTCTTACATCGTTCCTGCTTCGGCCATCAGATGTAATTTTGCTTCCCAAGAAGCAGAATTCACTTACTTCTCCTATTGCATCCGATCCTATTTTTATATTTAATTTGCTAGTATTTGTATCATTTCTGCTACATTCCATCACATTTGTCTTTCTTTGATTTATATTCAGTCCAAAATCTTCCTTCAGTATTTTATTCATGTCATTTAGTAACTGTTCTCAATATCCTCAGCCCTTTCTGCTAACAAGACAATGTCATTAGCAAATCGTAGCATACTGATTTTTTCTCCCCGAACACTTATGCCACATGGAAATATTTATTTTACTTTCTTTATTCCTTGTTCTACATACAAGTTGAATATTAACGGGGATAGACTACAACCTTGTCTCACACCATTTTTAACTGATACATGTTTCTCATGATTCTCTGCTTTTATTATAGCCACTTGATTCTTATATAGTTTATATAAAGTATTCTTATATCTCGATACTTTAGACTTGTATAAGTACGTAACTCTTACTGGATTCAGGAAGCTTCTTAGTGGAACTCTGTCATGTTTATCCTTCCTCTGTTTTTGCAGTATTATTCTTTACCGAACTAAAATGCTGTCTTAAGCCTGTGGGTATGATTTGAATCAAGATGTTTGGTTGGATTTCGTTTAAAATCGTTTTCTCCCTGATTATTCTCAGCAGTAATACATTCACGCGAAATGTAATGACCTTCTGGTAAATCACATTTCATTGCTTACCACGCCTTTTTATTTTCTTTGTTTGTATTACAATGAAAACGCGTTCTACATTAACTGTTTATGGAAAGGTTTTATACTATTTAAACGTAACATGGGAAACGAGAAGAAACAAACAATATGCTAACCTGATGCTGTTTGTTTAAAAGAGTCACTGTTCTTCTTCCAGACCTCGTCTCAAAACCTATAGTGAATGAAGAATTTCAACATCCGGAACAAAACATTGACAAACTTTCATCATACCTTCATTTTACTGGATCAACAAATTTCATTTGTCTATTATTGTGTACAGTAAATTTTTCCAGAATAGGAAAATTGTAGTAATGTATCACAAGTAGGAAGAGAAAACGAAACTACACGATTTTCTGTCGTAGCAGCTCCTTCAAGAGCACGAGAACTTAACTATATCAGTATCATTTCCTAATTTGCAAAACACATTCTTATCGCCATCTATAAGCGTAGAACTAGAGCCTACGTTTATGATAGAAATATTAACGTTTTTGCACAACACGTCTTATTTAATTTCTATTACTTAAAACTTTGGCGTAACGTGAAAAAGTTTTTTATGACAGAAAGGCTACTTTCACAAATGTAACATTTCATCCTGAAGTTATTCTATACGGTTTTGTAAGTGTAATAAATATGTTTGTGGGCAACATAAAGTTTTTGTTAATGCATAAATGCATTAAATAATAAAACTTCTTGCTAAACGCTAGTTATGACAAAACAAGCTACCAATTGCACTCAGTGTAAAGACTACGAGCTTCTTCTTGAACCCACAATGGGTGTGGCGAACGTTAGTGCGACCATTGAGGACCACTGGACAGACAATACATTGTTTGCCGAGGCCGTTTGCTGGAAATTGGACTCGTAGATCGCCGCGCAGCCGAGATTTCCGTTGACGTTGCGACACTGACGCCTCCGGTTGAAATGGAGCCAAGATCGACTGACCGGAGAGAAGCTGGTATGGTCACGGAGTTATCTGAGCACTGTCAAACATTGATTTCTTCATGTAAAACATACGTATCTAGACACGGTAACGGTACCAGCAGTCCACCGTGCCTACCGACAATATATAAAAGAAGATATACTACGAAAATTGAGAACTGAAATTGGTCTTGCAAATGTAAAGAAACACAAACAGTCATTTAGGAATACTGTAAAAGAAGTGTATTCAGTAATGCACAAGCAATGATACTGTTACAAAAAATGTTCAGTGCAATGTTGTAGAGTTAGTGTGATGCGTGGATTATCATCCTAGATGCGTGAAAGTCAAATGTATAAATGCAATTGTGAGGGTAACCTGGTGAGACATGAACTTTAAAACAAGCATAAAATTGATTCAGTTTTTTCTTGAAAGGTGATAATTTATTAGAATTGGAAAAAGTAAAACAATGGGATGTTGACAACTCTCTTCATCAACAATATCGAAACTACGTGTACAATTACGAAACATAATACTTTACTGACCGTGTATCTTTCTGATTGGATCATCTTTGAACGCCCTGTAATATGTATTAGAAATAAGACAAAATCTAACGAGTAGCGAAAGCAGACAACATGTTTTTATAAGTTTTCAGAAACAGTTCATAAAGGAATGCTAATTTTTCACCGACAATTATCCCCTTTTAGAAACATGGCTTTCTCGATGCACACTGTTCTCAAAGTATTTCGTTTTTATCTTATTTATTTGTGTTTACGCTGAGGGGTTCCATTCATTAAAACATGTTGCTTTTAACAAAATGATATTGGAAGTATCACCTTTTTTTTTTTCTAAACAGTGTCGTTGAGCAGAAATTTGGGTCTGCTTGAGCATGTTCCAGAATTAACTGTGAAAAATTTAACAGTTACTTTTCATGAGGTGATAACTTGTGTTGGTCTAGGCCTCTAAATCTTAGAATACTAAAATATTGCTTGATGTTTTTCTCAGAATGTAAATAATAATATTTTTATATCGATTTGAATTAAAGGGTCAAGGAGACGAATGAAACGATTCATCTTCAAATATGTTTCACTATCTCAAAAGTTTCTTCTGATTTTTGTGTATTTCCTGAAACTGCAAGGAAAATGTATAGAAATATCTTAAAGCATAATTAAGATGTTGGAGCGGTCATTTTAACGGATCCAATTATTTTTTCACAATGAACCTGGAATAGACATCAAATTACGAAGTAAAATTACAAACCACATCAGAAACTACTGTGACATTAGTGATAACAAAAGAGGTTTCTTCAGAAAGAGAAACATTTCAGAACCAAATACACAGACGGAAAAAAAAATCCCAACACCAAGAAAAAATTATTGTAGAGTAATGAAATTTGGACAATGCATTTGTCAAGTTAACATGTTTAATTGATTAAATTTTCAAGATCACAGGTTAATTTAAGCTCAAGAAAATGCATTTCAAATGTGAAATACTGTTAAATTAATAGCCGGTGTAACCTCCAGAATTTTGAATGCAAGCCTGCAAAAGTGAATGCATTGTGTCATACAGGTTTCGAATGTCACTTTGTGGTATGGAGTTCCATGCTTGTTGTACTTGTGCTGTCAATACTGGGACGGTCAGTGCTGGCTGTGGATGATGCTGGAGTTGTCGTCCAATGATATCCCATACGTGTTCAATTGGAGACAGATCTGGTGATCTCGCAGGCCAAGGTAACATGTCGACACTCTGTAGAGCACGTTGCGAGACAACAGCGGTATGAGGGCGAGCGTTATCCTGTTGAAAAACTCCCCCTTGAATGCTGTTCATGAATGGCAGCACTACAGGTTGAATTACCAGACTGACGTACAAATTTGCAGTCAGTGTGTTTGGTATAACCACAAGAGTGCTCCTGCTGTCATAGGAAATTGCTCCCCAGACCATGACTCCAGGTGTAGGTCCAGTGTGTCTAGGCCGCAGACAGTTTGGTTGCAGGCGTTCCCCTGGCCTCCTTCTGACCAACACTCGGCCATCACTGGCACCAAGGCAGAACCTGCTTTCATCAGAAAACACAACAGATCTCCACTCCGTCCTCCAATGAGCTCTGGCTTGACACCACTGGAGTCGCAAACGGCGATGGCTTGTAGTCAGTGGAATGCACGCTACAGGGCGCCTGGCTCGGAGCTGTCCTTGAAGTAACCGATTTCTAACAGTTCGTTGTGTCACTGTGGTACCAACTGCAGCTCGAATTTCTGCCGCAGACGCAGTACGATGCGCCACAGCTGTACGCCGAATACGGCGGTCTTCCCTCTCAGTAGTGCCACGTGGCCTCCCGGAACCCGGTCTTCTTGAGGCAGTACCATCCCTTGACCACTGCACCCAACAATCATGCACAGTGGATACATTCCGGCCAAGTCTTTCTGCAATATCGCGAAAAGAAAATCCACCTTCTCGTAGCCCTATTACACGACCTCGTTCAAACTCGGTGAGCTGTTGATAATGGCTTCTTCGTCTTCTTAAAGGCATTCTTGGCTAACATCAACTCACTATGTCAAATCTCAGCGGTAAATAACGTTCACAAACTTTACAGCGCGTATTTAAAGCAAACCTGATTTGCAAGCTCTGAGTAGCGCTACTAGCGCCACACTTATGTGCGAAGCGCGAAATTTGAATCGATGTCATCTTTCAGATGTATAAACACGCCTACCAAATTTCGTTTATCTAACACAAGTCTTTCTTGGTGTTGGGATTTTTTTTTCCGTCTGTGTATATCTAGAACTAACAAGGAAGGATATGAATTTCTATCGCTAGTGACATCAGAATTTCAAACTGTTAAAAAATTGTTACTGTGGATGAATGTTTTTAGTATGAAACGTTCTTTTCAACTAAAGTTGAATAAAGTTATTTATAGAGTAATATGAATTAAAATTACAAAACATGTTTTGAGGCAATATTGGTTTAACTTTTAAGTAGGGATACGATTGAAGCAAATTGCTTTAAAGAAAGATACTGAAGAAAACCACGGCGTCCTGAGACTCACCAATAAACTATATGTTACGATTACTGTGAAATTTAACTCCGTAATTCACCTCGTTGAAATTGTTTGTAAAAAATATAATGGTTGTGGTCTCTTACAGTAATTTCTAAACAAACTCTTCTGCAATAATAAAGCATTTATGTAGCTACTTAATATATAATTTTTATACTCAAACAGGAACATAGTTCTTAGTTAGACATATTTATCTTACGAAATTTTTATTTCACAGAATTTTCTAATTTTCTAAATACTTTTGTTTTTGATGGTAGTAAGAACAGATTTATTTCCATAGTTTTATTGTTGTGATAACGGAAATAATTCTGTTCTGTGCCACAAGGGAAGAGACTGCTGTTAGCGTGAAGCGCCAGTCATTTTGTATGCGACCGTGGCGCTGAAACCAGCTGTTGCCGGCCAGAAAGCTACTGACTAATGCAGGCGGAGTAGCCAATGGCAGAGAAGCAGGACAGCCGCACGACCTCGGCAATTCTCACGTCTGTGTGTCTGCACCCCCCCCCCCTACCTCGCGCTGCACAAACCTGTTCTACCTTATTACTATATACCAGCCCGCCTCGTTGGCTCAGATGGCTCCTGCACCTGACTCAGGATGAGCAGGCAAAAATCCTGGTGGCGGAAGAAATTTTCATCATCAGGACTTGCAGGCAGGGTAGGAGGGTCGTGGCGCACAATTCCTAATCTACATCTACATCTACACTCTGCAAATCACAAATACTGTGGGTGGCAGAGGGTGCTAAGCACCAATCCTAATTAAGTGCATTCCAATCCCGAAAAGAACGAGGAAAGAAGGAATACATATATTTATCAGCACGGCATCTTATTTCTCGAATCTTATCCCTCCTGTCATTGCGACCTAAATAGATTGGCGGAAGAAGTTGCACTCGTACATTAAAGATTTTCGCATATTCTCCAACAAATTCAAACGAAAACGACGTCGTCTGTCTGCCAAACAATCGCAGCCCAACTCACGTATCAGCTCTGTGACACTTACATGAGGACTGTAACTAGCAGTCACGAATCGAGGGGCTCTCTTCTGTACTTTCTATAACGTGTCAATCTATCCCTTGCGATACGGATCCCAAATTCCACAACAGAATTCCAAATGCGAAAGCTATTGTACGCTTTGTACGCTATTTCCTATGTATGAGCATTACAACTTCTCAAAATACGACCTATAAATCGTAGTTTAGAATTAGCTTTGCCTACGACGAAAGTTATGTGCAAGTCCCATTTCATGTTGCTTTATACTGTTACGCCTAGATACATCGGTGAATCCACCGTGTCAACAACTGAATTGTTAACTTTGTACTCATGAGCAAACGGGATCTTTTTATTACTTATTTTCATTGCCTTGCACTTTTTACAGTTAAGTGTAAGCTGCCATTTACGGCACCATTCCGAAATAACATCCAGATCGCGCTGAATTTCTAAGCAATCGTCAGAGCACCTCACTTCCCTATAAATAAGTGCATCATCAGCAAAAAAATCGCATCCTGCAATTAACGTTGTCAGCGAGATCGTTTATAAAAATTAAGAAAAGAAGTGGTCCTATTACACTTCCTTGAGGAACGCCCGAAGTAACATCTAGCCTACAAGAGGCTTCCCCGTCAACAAACACATACTGTGACCTACACGTTAGAAAATCGGGTATCCATTCGCAAATCTGATCAGGTATAATCACCAGATTATGCACTAAATTCTTAGGTTAAACCCCATACTTCCCCGCAGTGCGTATGCAGCCAGAGCATACGAAACCGTTGAGGTGATTCGTCCGTCGAATGAAGACTTTGAGCCTGCCGGCCTCCTCCAGTGTCTTTCGGAATTGGCCGGCATCGGGTCCCAGCCACTCCCTTCTTTCACCTGTCATCCATAACACATACAACATTCCACATTGAACACACACACACAATCAGTCACCTACCCTTAAAAACTTGCAACACAGTCACACTGGGAATGGTAACTGAAAACCACCACAGTTCACCTTCCTAGACATTCCCTTTGTGGGATAAACGCACCCCACAAAAACCGCCTAAGTCTTGACAAGGGCAAGGTTTTTATAGAAGAAGAATTATATACCTAGCGCCGTATGATTCGGAACTAACAACACGACGTTAGCCACATTATTGGTCCCAAAGATATTTCCACGATTCTGCGACCATAAAACTTTGCGTTATGTAAGGTAAAAGTAATTTTTATACATCGATATATGCTGATATGTGGTGACGACATGTCAAGTATTTTCTTCAATAGGTGTAGGCAAAAACAATTATAATTTCATTCCGACTTTATAATTTTTGGTAGAAATATACTATAAAGTAAAAAGTATTCTAATGTTAAAGACAAAAACCTTTTTACAAATCTGATAGTTCCTAGAATTATTTCACTGACCACACAGTAAGACCCAAAGAAAATCTTCTGTTCTTTAAAAAACATCAACAAAGTAATTTCAACATATTCTTCGGATTATTTGCACGCTCTATGGATTATATTACGTCTGAAATCCAACCTATCACAACATACTGAATTTATTGACTAAGTATATTGTTATTTAACAAAATGGGTAACCTGAAATTAACTCGTATAACACGGAACAATTTAGAATCATTAAAGTGAACGAAACCATCATGACCGCCTTTAAGTGTTGTAGATAAGGCGTCCATCTAAAGAAGTATATTGCAAAGACTAAGTAGTACACGCAACAATTTAAATAAGTATATGAAAAAATACGCATAATTTATTATATGACGATTTACCGTCAGAACTGTCTTCAGCTGACTGTCATGAAACTTAAGGAAATATTTTTTTCTATCTGACATCTGGCACTACAAAATTTTATTGAAATTATTATTAAATACTAGTTCGTTATTTGAATAAGTATTATTGGTTTGAGATAATTAAATAAATTGGTACAAAACCCACACACAGAAACTATATCACGATAATTAGCTACGGGATGTTTGCTACAGAAGCACCGTTATATTAAGCAGTCTAAAATCTGGTTAACCTTTGCAATGTAATACTCTGCGATGGAGTGAACTGAATACTAACAAAGTGTGCGTGCGTCAGTTGAGTTGAGGAGAACAATGCATTATCATGCAGGTGTGAGGGTCGGGCAAGCATCCAGCTAAACACATTGTCCGAGCTAGGCAGTGAACAGGAATTAGTCACATCAGACTGCACTGCCGCTGGCCTCTGTGTTCGCCCGTAACGAACAGATAAACAAACTCTCATCAATGTCCGGACACACCTGTGAAAGCAACGATTCTAGTCACAAAGATCGTTATCGTGAAAAGCAGCAGCAAAGAAATTAATGATTTACTGGAAAAACCCAGGTCACATCCATGTCAGTTATGTCGTGTGGTCCATAAAGTGAGTGTCAAGTGCAGCTGGAAGCAATTTAATCTCGTCGCTCAAAAGGAGAACCGTATTTTCTTTTGAAATTTCGGAAGATAGAAAACTTTTGCTCTCGCAAGTCAGCTCCAGGGGGGAACAAGTCAGTTCCAGCGCAAAACATTATCACGTCGGCTCTAGAGTGGAGAATAACTTTGAAGTTGATTGTCTGATGAAGAGAATGGCTAAGTCAAACTACAGACGCAGCACATCTTTCAAGTCGGCTCCTGAGAGGATCAAAACTTCGTCCAAAAAAGCACCCCAACCGCAACAGCACGCATAGCAATTTAATAGCGCTACCGTCGATTTCAATGGGACACAAGCTGCAATATCAGCGAATGAGTAAGCGACCCTCTTGAAGAGAGACACGATGTTCTGCTCAGCATTAGACAGCTGAGATCAACAGAAGCTGCCACGTTAAAGTTCTTAGACATAACTTCAGCACCGAGATTTGATGTATGAAGGAATCAATAGTGTGTATTCAGTGCTCAAGGGCAACCCTGTAACTGCCATGAGATTAAGAGAAATTAGTTCTGAAGCTAACTAACGATTAAATATGTACAGTCACATTTTAAGTAATGAGTTTTAATAAATCACTCTTCTTGTATATTCAATAAATCAATGCATAATAATAACTCACCTGAAAATCAAGAACCAATAAAATTAAATAAAGTAATTAATTATTAGTAAATGATTTGCTCATCAAATTTTCCTCTTCACTGTGCCCTCTTTCATCACAGAAACTGCATCATAAACATATGAGAAAGCTTCCTGCTTCGTTGAATTACGGAGATAGGGACACGGGTAGGGAGGAAATGAATCCATGAATTAGATTTACTGGATCACTTAATACGAAATTTCTGAATAATTCGTGAGACTTCATTCAACCACTTCAGCCACGAAAAGAAGTCATACTTTGTACTCCCAGTGCCTATAGCAAAAGAGAGCGAATAGTGATTAATGTAATTTTGCCGATTTTGAACCCATCACGGATTATACGTGGACCAAGTTTGCGTGAAAGTAGTGATTGACCATGCAAACATTGGACACCTTAGTGGAAGCGTTCTCTTGAGGATAGCAGCGCCTAACATGCCCGCTCAGCGTGTTTTGCGTGAGGTAGCCGAGCGGTGGCTGCCACAAGCTGTTGTGATTATGTTTGCACAGTGACGCCGTCTCATCAGGATAAGTGTCGCCGGAAAACACAGGTTTGCCGCTGCCGGATAAAGAGACGGGAAGGAGAGAGGAAAACAGCGACGAGAGCTGCCGCCATACGTGGAACCGTTCCTGTATGCGGCATTTGCACATGTGTTGTTCACAATCAGCGCATGAAGTAGGCCGCATATCAAATGGCATTGATACCGACCACTGATTTCGTTCATATACACTTTGCCACACAAGAAGAATTCATATTTCCAGGAATCTGTATTGCAACTCCTTTTTCTGATTCTGTTTATCTATTTCAAACATACGGTGTACCTGATTAAAAAAATCATTTCGTTCCATCATTTCTTACACTTACTTCCTAGAAACTTACTTAACATTGGTTTCTCATATCTGCAAGAGTGATTGACGAATTATTCGAGTTTTCTTAATATCATGCACCCTTTTGTTATTTTTAGACGAATGCAGTAGATATTTCCCTTCTTCCTTCGCTGAATTTTTCAACGTACAGCCCCTATAAGTCACTATTACCTTTATCGCTTGGAATACTTATTTTTAGTGTTACCCAAATGCAAGAACAAGACGAGACTTGGCCAGTCTTGGTCTTGGTCTTGGTCTTGCAAAAATGCAAGACCAAGACCAAGACTGCAAGACCAAGACCGATTTTGGGCAACACTACTTATTTTTACTGCTTATTATGTATTTTTTTTTGCTGTCATCAGTCTTTTGACTAGTTTGATGCAATCCTCCATCCTTTCCTATCCTGTGCTAACCTCTTCATTCCTACATACCCCATACAGACCACGTCCTCAATTATCTGCATCATATATTCTAATCTCTGTCTTCCTCTACAGTTCTTACCTTCAACTGTTCCCTCCACTAACAAATTAACCAATCCTGTATGTCTCAGAATACGACCTACCAGACTATCTCTTCTTTCTGTAAGCTTCTTCAATAAACTTCTTTTCTCACCCACCATTTCCAAAACTCGTTCATTTCTTACTTTGTCTGTCCACTTAATTTTCAGCATTCTTCTGTAGCACCACATTTCAAATGCTTCAAGTTTCTTTATTTCCGGTTTTCCTAAAGAACATATTTCGCTACCATAAAGTGCTGTGCTCCACACAAAGAGTTTTAAGAAGTTCTTTCTAATTCCTAGATCAATATTTGAAACTAAAAGGTTTCTCTTTTTCATGAAGGCTCTTTTTGCTAATGCTATTCTGCTTTTAACATCATTCCTACTTCGGCCATCGGTTGTAATTTTACTTTCCAAGTAACAAAATTCTCTTACTTCTGCTATTGCATCCGATCCTATTTTTATAATTAATCCACTAGTATTGGTATCATTTCTGCTACATTTCATCACTTTTGTCTTGCTTTGATTTATATTCAGTCCAAAGTCTTCCTTCAGTATTTTGTTCATGCCATTCAGTAATTTCTCAATATCCTCAGCCCTCTCTGCTAACAAGACAATGTCGTCAGCAAATCGTAGCATACTGATTTTTTCTCCCTGAAAACTTATGCCACATGGGAATTTTTCTTTGACTTTCTTCATTGCTTCTTCTACATACAAGTTGAATATTAACGGGGATAGACTACAACCTTGTCTCACACCCTTTTTAACTGATGCATGTCTCTCGTGATTCTCTACTTTTATTACAGCCACTTGATTCTTATACAGTTTATAAAGTATTCTTCTATCTCGATACTTTAGATCTGACTTCTTTAAAATTTTGAACATCTTATCCCACCTAACATTATCGAAAGATTTTTCTAAATCAACAAATGCCATAAAAGTATCTTTGTTTTTCTTGATCCCCCCTTCAAGTATTAATCTTAAAGACAGAATTGCTTCCCTTGTACCGCTATTTTTCCTAAACCCAAACTGATCTTCACCTACTATCTCTTCTACTACCCTTTCCATCCTTCTGTATATTATTCTGGTCAATAATTTTGAAGCATGTGTTGTTAGACTAATGGTGCGATAATTCTCACATTTGTCGGCTTGTGCTTTCTTTGGAAGTGTGAAGATGATATTTTTATTAAAATCAGTTGGAATTTCTCCTGTTTCATAACTTTTTGATATTAACTTGAATAATCTTTCGATTCCTTCCTCTCCTAGGGATTTAAGAAGTTCTGCAGGGATCTCATCAATTCCAACTGCCTTATTTGCTTTCAAGTCATTCAGAGCTTTATTAAATTCTGTCCTTAAAACAGGATCTCCTAAGTCATCAATGTTGACATCGCCTTCCTTTTCCATTACACTATTGTTCAAGTCGTCCCCAACATACAGTTTCTCAATGTAATCTTTCCACCGGTTAGCTCTATCTTCTGAGCTTAAAAGAGGTATCCCATCAGCAGCTCTTTTCTTCATTTCTCCAAAATTCTGTTTGATCTTTCGATATGCAACATCTACATACTTTACCTACGACCATTTCCTATTCTACTTCTTCACATTTTTCTTGTAGCCATTTTTCTTTTGCTATTTTGCATTTCATATTTATTTGATTTCTAAATTGACTGTACTGCTCTCTTCCTGTTTCATCCTGAGCATTTTTGTACCTTCTTCTCTGATCCATCAGCTCCAAAATTTCTTCTGTGATCCAAGGTTTTCGGGCAGCTTGTTCCCTGAAGCCTAATGTTTCTTTACCAGCTTTCATTATTTCGGTCTTTAATGAATTCCATTCGTCCTCGGTTGAACTCCTTTCAGAGTTACTTCTTAGACCTAAGTCAACCATTTCTGCAAATTTTTCTCTTGTGCTAGATTGTTTCAGTTTATTCACTTCCAGTCTGTTCTGTTTATACTGCTTCCTTATTCGCTTAAATTTCAGTCTACACTCCATTATTATCAAATTATGGTCAGAGTCTATGTCTGCTCCTGGGTAAGCTTTACAGTCTAGAACTTGATTCCTGAATCTCTAATTGACCATGATATAATCTAGCTGATATCTGCCTGTATCCCCAGGACGTTTCCAGGTGTATATTCTTCTTGCATGGTTCTTAAATAGTGTGTTTGCCACTACTAGCTTATATCTTTCACAAAATTCTAGCAATCTGCTTCCTCGCTCATTTCTTTCTCCAAGACCAAAACTTCCTACAGTGTTCCCCTCTTTTCCTTCTCCCACTATTGCATTCCAATCACCCATGATTATTAGATTTTCCTCCCCCTTCACATATTGGATTAATTCTTCAATTTCGGCGTATATTTTTTCTATTTCTTCATCATCTTCCTGTGACGTTGGCATATAGACTTGCACTAATGTGGTTGGGACGGGCTTAGTTTCTAACCTCATCAAAATAATCCTGTCACTAAACTGTTCATAATAACTCACTCGTTTCCCTACCTTCTTGTTCATTACAAACCCTACACCAGTGACTCCATTGACAGCTTGTGTGCTAATTATCCTGTGTTCCCCAGACCAGAAATCCTGTGCGTCCTTCCATTTAATCTCACTAATCCCAACAACATCTAACTTAAGTTGTTCCATCTCCCTTTTTAAGTTTTCTAACCTACCTGCCCTATTCAGACTTCTAACATTCCACGCTCCGACTCGTAGAATGTTTCTATCCATTCTGATGACTCCTCCCTGAGCAGTCCCCACCCGGAGATCCGATTGGGGGACTATTTTGCCTCCGGAATATTTTACCCAGGAAGAAGCCATCATGATATATGTAATTTGAGAGGATTACATGTCCTCGGGATACCCTTTGGGTCTTTAATGCAGTGGTTTTCCGTTGCCTTCTGCATCCCCATGCCGTTGATCATTTCTGATTCATCCGCCTTTAGGGGCCGTTTCCAACCCCAAGGACAAGAGGGTGCCCTGAACCACTTCCCACTCTTCCGCCCTAATTTCGGAGGCCGTAGGCAAGCAGTGGGTGACTCCTTATACCGGGAATCTTTCAGTCGCCAGAGCCTCGTCCGTGCAAACAGGGTGCACCACGTGAAGGAGAGGTTGACATTTGGTTGGAAAAGGCCAGTTTAGCCTCTCCCAAACCTTTTCACCAATTTTACAATGAAATGCATAACTCACAGTGCTGTTATAATAGTATTTGTTTCTGTGACTAAATATAATAACAAAATTTGATATCTAAGTGGAATTTTATGCGTTAATAATTATTTTTCCATTATCAATTGAAATACATCCTTCAGAGAATCCAAGCTAGGCTTATTCACCAAAACACATTCTTTTAGTCTCACATGTTATTAATGATGCTACGCTTTTCAACAATGATGGTTAAAAAGATTTTTTATATCGAATTTATGAACGCTCATTCATCATTGGTGTAACTTAAGTTTATTGGTGTTGTTGTTGTTTGAATTATGTTATCCGATTTTTATTCATGACTAGCTAATACCCGCGACTTCGTACGCGTGGATTAAGAATTTCTTTGCCAGAATTGAATATAGAAAGTTATTGGTAACGAAGGACTGGTCCCAAACGACACCGATTCGGCATAATATGACAGGAAAGCCATCACTATATCATTCTACCATCGAATCTGTCTCATGAAGAGAATCAATTTCCAATATATTCAAAAACAGAAAAACAAATGAAGGTGCGGGAATGTGGGTGAGTGGGTTGGGGGGGGGGGTGTTAACTAAGGGCAGCTTTATTTCAGCTTAGTCTTTTCTTCTTTCTTCAGCATGAGCATCCGATTCATGGGTTCTAATAACTTTAGCTGCTCGTGCTTTGCTAGAGCTACACCTTAAGCCGGTTTACGCCCGCAAGGCATGTCAAAAAAGAAGACAAGATAAACTGGTGCCAGAAACATTTAAGCAGACACAAAGTAATAGAACATATAATATCGACGTCTATACTAAATAATACGTTTTTTCTATTAACAAATTACACACTAACATATTGCGCGAGAAGCACAGCTTGTGAAACTGACGTAACATTATAGACTAACACACACATGCGTTCTCTGTCACCATTCGATAAGTTATCAAAATTTCGTGAGTCAACTGTTAATCATACCGAAAAAAAATGTCCTGTGTCCTCCCTTCAGATTTTCTTGTCAAATTCCGTCAATATCGGTATAGACATTTAGTTGTCAAAACGTAACAAAAAGACAGAGATTTACGGTACATCCGCATTTATAGTATTATTAGTGCAGATCACACACACACAGACTGCAAGAGTACAACCCCTGAAGGATCAATATAACGCAAAAAGTGTATAGCTACAGCATTGCAAGACTACCTACGATTTGCCTCGCATTGCACCCCTAAATTTGTGATATCTATAGTTTAACATTCAATCCGAACAATCAGCGGTCCAGGCATAACTCATACGATCAAAAACAATTTTTAAAAATCTTTGCCTCTATGGAGATTTGAACCGGGAACCACACTCCAACACATCAGTAAGTGGGCGCTTTAAACACTAAGCTACCATATCGCTGTCTGCAACAACATTGCAAGTATTTTTCTCCTTGTTTCAAAGGATAAGTGTGCCAAGTTTAATCGAGATCGGTTTAAAACTGAGGATTTGTATGAAGAACAAACAAACAACCAAACATACATACATTCATCTTTATATATATAGATTGTACTGATTGTCTTGGTGTCAATCTGTATCATGCCATTTAATCTGGCACGTTTTGTTAATTTTTTAATGTTGAACCAACTGACCTACCTACATTTGAAATTTAAATTTTAATTTTAATATCAACAATTTAGAGAACGTGTAAAAGAGTTTCATAATTCTTGCCCTCAGAAATACATATGAATATCTATTGCACCGGTTAACGTTACAAGAAACATACTAATCACTACAGTAAAATTTCAACAATTTAAATTTTCACTGTTACTAATTTTATTCAAAGAAGCTAATCAGAAATATGACTAATAAAGGCTATATTGCTTTTTTAATTAATTCATGTTACGTACGTGTTTCTTGTAAGAGTAAAGAATATTTGATACCCACGTTGTTTTCTCACATCAGTTTGCCATTTCGCGAAACATAGCATTATTCAAATACGGAGTCATGGATGAATATGCACCAAAAACGAGCTGAAAAGGGAAATCGCGGGCAAACCATATACGTATAGTTATACAGTAATTGCTTGAGGACTGACTAAACATTTGGACTTGTAAATTCAGGAAAGTTATAGTATTAGTTTAAATTTTTTCAACACAATAAGACTTTTAATACTGATCAAAAGTTTAGCAAAAAACTTAAGTGTTATAGTTACTCAATTTTTCGTTTGGTACTTGAAAGGTCTACACAGTTCTATAATTTAAATTTTTTTGTAATACATACTATTGGTGTTTCAACTGTGATTTTCATTATGAACTGGTTAAAAAAATGTTGCAGTTGTATTTACAAATTGTACTAAAATACGCATAAAAGTTATAAATAACTGCTTTCGAAACGATTTCATTTTACGCAAAAAAATAAGTACATTCGTCAAAAAATATATATATATATATAATTAAGAATTACTGATTAAATCGTTACGAGCTCATTTTAAAAATCCATCCCACACATAATATAACTGAAGGACACAACAAGAAAGGGTCTTAGTTGTTTGTAGTATAGGATGTAATATCACAGTTAAATTGTGAATATTCCACTTTTAATTAACCTTTAATTTCCTGAAGTCAGCTCTTGAGGTAAGCAGTCTCTCTCCAGGGGGAGTGTATCATGGGGCCAGGAGCCAGTGCAGATCCACCAGGTGCGCCAGCCGACGGATTTCTCCCACAACATTCCCGCCGACGGCCGCTTAATGGCGCGGAAGAGGGATTTATGATCTGGCACTACACGCCGTTAAGAAGACGAGCCTCTGGGGACGTGACGTGTCACCAGGAACCGCTCCACTCCAGGACGCACTGGCTTCTGACAAAGCCACAGCCCATCGTGTGCACGTGTCGTGTGGGAATTCTGATCTTCATTTTAATAATTCGTACCAATTTATTTCACATCCCTTCATCTCACCAGATAAGGAAAACCTATTAATTTCTTAACATATTACTTCATTACCGCCAGACGATTTGATAATTAGGATTGATAAAACAATTATCGCGAATGAGCGTTTCACCATGACGGGACTTTCAGTTGAATCACCTCAAATTTCAAGCATTATAGAACATAAAGTCATGACAGAGAAATTGGGTTACTACAGGTTTTGTGCCAGCTGAATTTTAAACGTTCTACAGTGCGTGGTGGGTGAGTGGTAACATTCTGGCCTTTCATTCTGTAGGACGCGGGTTTTAATATCCGTCCAGCCATACAGATTTAGGTTTTCCAAGGTTTCCGCAAAACACCCCAGGCCAATGCGGGGACGGTTACTTGAAAAGGCCATTACCGAATTGCTTCCCATTCCTTGCTCCTCGCCTCTAATGACCTCCACGTCACCGAGAGGTAAAGCCAGAAAAAAAGTCTCAACGTTCTCTCGGAACAACACGAACAGAGAATAAGGATATTAAAAATTTTAACAGGTGTCGAAACATGGGTACCGTAATTTAATGTTGACACAGTCAGACCTAATTACCAAAAACCAAGGAAATGCAGTAAACGTTGTCAGCGAAAACAATAATTGCTATGTTTTTCTTGCATCGGAAAGAGATGATTATGCTTGATTTCTTGAAGCGTGATAGCAGACGACTAAACTAAAAGCTTAAAATTTACAGATAGCTATCCAAATAGGCTGCGAGATCTTTTTCATCCTTAACTACGAACGCCCGTACACACCTGCTCATACCAACAAACATATAGGACAATTTTGATGGGATTTTTTTTATCATTCACTTTATAGTCCGGATCTTGCTCCTAGTGAATACCATCTCATCAAACAGGTGATGAAATGGTTGGTAATACAACGCTTCCACGACGTGGAAGACATACAGATTGCAGTTACTCGATGGTTAAAATCTCAGGTGGAGAAATTTAATGTATCGTGATTAGACAGAAAATATTACTTTTACACCAAAATGAAAATTACATCACGGAGATAGTACTTACATGATGTGCATATTTTCCATTTCTTCCATTCTTAGTAATAATTTACAGAACAATGCATTTTAAACATAGTTAAATCAAATTTTTATTCCAACGAGTTACAAACGGAAGGGAAAGTACTTATTAGATTCGCACTTTTCAATCTCATTCGCAGTGATATTTCAAATTGAGACTAGTGTTCCAAAATAATTAAATTAAAACCTTAACATTTTTAATCATGATTGAGGAAGCGAATTTCAAAGTACAATTTATGGAGTGCTTAAAAAAATTGTTAACTGACGTAAATGACCAATTAATTAAGTGATTTACCGTTATGGATATCTCTGTCACACAGCTAGTGGTTGTGTAAATAATTACGTATCATAAATAATATTATTGTATTCGCGGATTCAATTGATACAAATGTGATCGAGAAATGAGCATCGCGCAAAAGTAAAATACTTCATTTTTCTAGTGGTAACAAAAAAATGCAGTGCTTAATTATAGAAAACAAAATTAACTTGGACCTTGTTCAACATGTGTAGATACGTCATCTTTTTTAATCCTAACGTAAGCTGCGCCCTGGAAAAAGAATGAGAGCGAGGGGTTACTTTTTATATGTAAACCTCCATTCCACTTTCTTCACAGGAACAATGTTAATACAGATAAAAAAATTATACAAATAGAAATTAAATGAATATTCGGAAGTTTCAAACATAAATAAACATAACACTTGTAATATCTTGTAACGTACAAAGCATTAGAGATTATGTTGCGAGTAATGGACAAACTACTTAATTTTAATGAAACCAGACAATTTCCGTCATTTGTGTAAACGAGACGCTTCTATCCAGCAAGGGTTTTGACACCAAAATAAGAATCGAAAATGATATCACTTTCGTGATCAAATTCACAAACGCTACAAATGAAACAACATATAGATCACAAAATTTTGTAACCTTGCTTGAGCGTTAACGAAAGCTGAGAGATATCACATTGTTTGTAGCACATTAACGTATAGTGGGGATGCGGATGTTAATTATTTTCCTTTGCTTATACAGGATGATTTCTGCTTCGATATACGGCGGGAGATAATACGACTACATTTAGAATGTAAATTTGTGGTATCGGCGTTGGACTTCTCACTATGTAATTTTTATTTTCCAATGGTTTAAGCATCTTTGACGTAATATATGCCACTTGGCGTTAAGGTATATTGGGTTCTCTCCTAGATGAACTCAGTGGCGTATAACATAAAACTGTCGTGATTTCAATTCTGTCCGACTGCAGTTCTAATTACGACAATCGACTTTTCTTACGTCATATTGTGCTACTATTACAAGCAGAAAGAGTCGTGTAAATTACTTTATAAGAGACATTTACCAAGAAATACTAAAAGTTACTATCACGTTAGCACTTAAAGTTATTTTCATATTTATTTTGTTTTTCAAAACTCATCTCTTTCCCACTGTAACATACCATTTCTTGTTCATTTATTATAAATTTAATTAAAAAACGTGATTTAGAACAGTAATATGTGTGACGTCACGCGTGTGAATGCGTGGAGGGCAGGCTTACTGCCAACGACGTGAAGCATTGACCTCGGTACCAGAATGCATTAGCTGAAAGTCCACGCCTTAAGTGCAGGTAGTAGGCCCGGCGACTCCAACAATACAGTGTCCCGTTGCAGCTCCGGAGGATTTGCGAATGATTGATAGCATGGAAGGTAGAGGGTATCCCGCCTTGTTAGCAAATTATCCACAATGCAGGAACCATGTCTACGGCCCTGGAGAGGATTTTAACCGAGCTGACTGATGTATCGTTGACTTGGAACGGAAGGCAAGACAATGTGGCAATAAATTTTAGGATATAAGATTCAATACGTCAATTGTCACTTAGACATTTTTCAGTGTGGGGAGAACTGAGTCGTGTTTAAAAAAAAACGAAGAATAGCTAATAAGAGAGGAACGACTCAGTGTAGAGAGTGTAAGGGAATGGATAACAAATAGGAACTATTGTTTATAAGTGTTGTTAAATTTTGTTTATTCTCTTGTCAAATCATCGAGAGAAGACAAGTCCCGACCAAGAGGGTTGGTGAAGATGTACACCGACCAAATGGCGAATAGGATCACCAATGTATAGAGTGAGGAGAAGGCAAATCGTCGGTGAATTCACTCCTGGCCGATGACTCGTCATACATAATGGAAACTGTCTTCGAATTGATCACGGATTTAGGTTGTCGAACAGTGTATTGGCAACATCTTTCAATGATGCTAAGTGCTGGAATTGTATCGATTGGATGCCATTATACCCGCAACAGTTGACTAGCGAGAGCGTATCGCTATGAGCCGGCATCGCGGTCGGGGGGAGAGACATATTGCCGTCCAGTAATGTAGTAACGATAGAGGTGGTTCACTGTGCTTTGACTACATGCCAATTGCAGAGACACCAACATGATAATATCAGCGATATAATCTTCCATTCACCACACACCAAAATCAAATCAAATCTTGTAACCAAATGAAAGCTTCAGGCTGTTAAAATCATACAATAGGTGTTTTCATGTTCTGCTCAACATTCACTGAATTAATATCATTCGTAAATAATTTGCCATTTGTTCTTGTTTGAGAGTCTAATTCATTGCGTGTCAAGGAATTGTATGTCAATGGTTCTTGTTAATTTATGCAAAAAAGACACGCTGATAAATTTATTGAATTTTGCAAACCACAATAATGAACAGATTGCGATATAGTTATCCTTATTTAATTTACTAGCTGAAGCGACAAACGTTGTCCTATCCAAATTCCAATAAATTTGTTTTGATCGTTTTTTGAATTTGTTAAATGCTATTGATAATATATAAAAAGAAGTAAAAATGAGGAAAATTTGTATTTCTGGGTGATCATTGCATTTATTAACGATTGTGTCCATGGATATTCAATTTGAGGAGGAGTACTTTCAAAAATATGCCAGTGAGAAATTTTATATTTGAGATTAATTCTATCGGCAGTACTCCGCTGAAATGCTGGAAATGAGTGATGTGCCTGGAATGTGATCGACTTGGAATCAGGCGGTTTTGTTTGAGAATTTAAGTCACAATTGAATTAAGTCACAATTTGTTGTTAATCAATTATTTTATTTTCTTCCATTAAATTTGAAATATCAAGGAATCCCAAGGTATTTTATTTAGATTTTTATTTTGATAATCACACTACCAAACCGTTTTTGATTGCTTCGTACATCTTACATCGTTCAGTCTAATGCCTCCAAAGATTTTTTATATGCCATCGTACATTCATCCTAAATGATCAATTTGCATCGCTGCAAAAAAAATTTGCCATTGTTCAGTTCTTCGAAAAGTTGCACGTTGGAGTTTCCCCGATTTGCATATTCAAAGGTAACTTGAATGTTGAATGAGGTGTTTGACCACCTTCCAACAGCGTAACTGCGATTCTTGATGAAACAAATGCAAGTCCAAGTGCAAGTGTAATTTCATTCTTCGAGCGAATCGTTGCCAAACACAGTGAAATAAATAATAATAATAAAAAAAATCCAGTTCAACAGGGAGCGTCCAAGAAGAAAATCCCTCTACTTCCATCGCTCACAGCTTTCATGAAAGTGTCGTACACATATCTTTATTGCTGATTCAACGTGCGTGTACTGATTATAGCAATGCATCATAATCATATTGTTTTCAGCGTTCAAACTGTTGATTAAATGTGTCGTGAATCGTACAATAGGGAGCTGTCATTCCAACCAGGGAGCATAAGGAACAAAACAAAAGAAGATTACGAATATCTATCATTCAAATTGTGCATTATGGTCTTTAATTCAACAAAATACGACATATAAAAAGGCAATTTCATTTTATTTTTTTCCAGCACGTTTTCCAATTTTTCTTTCTGTGAAAATCTTTTTCGGACTATGACGAACAATTTTAAAAAATTAGCCAAATTAGAACATAGAAAAAAAGCACTTTCAGTTTTACCCGAACTCTCGAATTTTTTGGGCAATATTTCCAAGTTTTAGTGTCTAAAAATCTTATCCTGACTATTAGAACAATTTAAAAAAAAAAGCCAATTTTTTTTACAGAGAGCAGTGTCAGTTTTTCCCTAATTATACGGACAACTTTTCTAAGTTTTTACTGTCTGGACTGTTCGAATAGTTAGACATTTTTTTTAAAAAAAAGCAAATTAAGTTCATAGGAAAAAGCGCTTTCAATTTTTCAGAATTTTCCGGGAAACTTTTCTAATTTTTCTTTTTTTAAAAACCTTATTCGGACTATTAGGATCATTTACAAAACAATAATTAGCCAAATCAGTACAGCCGTTCTCAAGTGATGCCATTACCGACGTATAGCATTTCATTTTACGTAGATGATTAGCCGATACTCGTGACTTCGTACGTGTGGACTTAGAATTTCATTGCCAAAATTAAATGTGGAAAGTTGTTAGTAACTTATAATTAATCAGAAATAACACCAAGGCGGCATAATATGTCAAGAAAGTCATCACTATATCATTCTATCGTCGAACCTGTCTTATAAAGAGAACCATTTCCAACATATTTACAAACATAAAAGCAAACGAAGGTGCGAGGATGTGGAAAAAAAGGGGGGGGGGGTAATAACTAAGAACAGCTTTATTTCAGATTGGTCTTTTCATCTTCAACATGAATATCCGATTCTTGGATTTTCTATTAACTTAAGCTGCTCATGCTCTACTAGAGCAACCACTTAGGCCAGGTTTACGCCCGTAAGGCTTTCAAAAAAGAAGACAAAATAAACTGGTGCCAGAAACATTTAGGCAGACACAAAGTAATAGTACAGTGCAGAGCAAATCGACATCTATACTAAAATACGTTTTGTCTCTAAACAAAATTTACTACAAATCATACACTAACATACTAGACGAGAAGCACAGCTTGCGCAACCGACATAACATTACAGATTAACTCACGAATCCGTCCGTCTGTGACCATTCGATAAGTTCTCCAAACATTGTGACTAAAACTGTTATTCATGTCGTGTGTCCTTCCTACAGATATGAAATATTTCCTTGTCAAATTCCATCAACATCGGTATAGCCATTTAGACGAAAAACCTTACAAAAAGACAAAGATTTACTTTCGCATATATAATGTTATTAGTGCAGATCACACACTGACTGCAAGAGAAACAACGGCTGAGTGATCAATACAGCGTAAAAAGGTGTACAACTACACCGCGTACAATTTTCCAAGCGTTTCACCCCTAAATTTGTGATATCTACAGTTTAATATGAAATCTGAAAAACTGACCGTCCAGGCATAGCTCATACGATCGAAAACAATTCTTAAAAATATTTGCCTCCCTTGGTATTTGAACCGGGAACTACGATCCAACATTTAATAAGCCATCGTGTTAACCACTGAGCTACCAGGCAGTGGAACTCTACGGTACTACAGAGTTTTACACATCTTTAGCGTCGGTCTATTCATGCTTTTATTTGTTGCAATTTTGCACTGAAATACTGCTGTGTAGACAATTTGAGTGACTGTATCAGACAATTTGTAATTTAAAATACACCTCGAATATGTTTTGATGGTTACATGGATACAGTGCAAACGTACAATGTTATTCTGAAAGTTCTTGAAATTTGTATCAATGTTGCTGTACTGTCGAAATAACAATAATAATAATGAAGATGACAAAATATATTCAATCTTCATGTTTTATAAGAATTATGCCCCAAGGAAGGGAAAATCCTATTTTACAGTTTCCCTAAACAGCTTAGTACATAGTCGACGTACTATTCGTGACGTTCGCGCCACCTACCAATAAACTAGGTATCTTAAAGTCTCGTAGTCGCATTTTACATGACATTTGTTGACCTTCGATCAAGTTAGTGTGACAGATTTTCACGCGCATTCCACACTATTGTTGAAAAAAATGCAACTAACTGTCTTGGAATGAATTTCGACTGGCCAGCAACTGTGTTCAGGAAAAAAAAAAGAGAGAGACGGTGGAGTTCGGCGGCCATCTCCCACAATTGGATATGGTGTGGTCTGAAGCACTACCTGGTCCAATCTCACTTGTGGCTAGTCAATCTCAGACGTGACCTTTGCTGCCCCAGGTGGACTTGTTCGCTGACCTCGGCAACCTGGGCCTCACGTGCGACCTCAACGGTAGGTAGTAAACTCGACAGTTGTCTACTCTAAATATAATAAAGGGGAAGGGGACGGTGATAGCGTCGCCGTGCCAGGAATAGCGGCAGACACGTCGAACTCTTTGCGTAACGCTGTGTGCGTGCTGAGGATGGAGTCACGTGACCACTACTGTGCGGCTCAGCCGTAACGTGTCACTACACTAGAGGGTGCAGCGTGCTGGTATCAAAAGAAACAAAATCGTAATGTGATCCGCAATCTAATCTTTCAGCTTATGAATCAGCCTGGACAAATCATTAGAAACCCACAAATTTTTGCTTCGGAATTAGGATTCCTTTGTGACCCATGATAACGTAGAAGTTCGAGCATCGGATTCCGGTATACAAACTGGAGCGACAAGGTAAGTCAATGGAGAAAAGTGGTAAGGCATTTTCTTTGCCTGAAGGTTGCTGGTGAAGGCTGGAACGTTAACAGACCACTAAATTTACTACTGCCACCAAACTCCCAGTACAGCGTGCTTTATGTATGAAAATCACTGGGGTTGCTCTGCGATACCACGTTAAACTGTAAGGCCTGGAGTAAACGAACTGACCGTCCTACCTCTAGTATATTGGCTGCCTGCTCTTGGGTCATCCATTCTGCCTTCAGGTTGTGGAATAATCTGTGTGTTTCATCCAGAGTTAAGGTGACGCACACGTTTAGTGTCCGTTTATAATGTAACGCTTCCATTTGCCCTAGCAAATGATCATCTTTTTATAATCATACAAAGATGAATAGTTGTTAGTATGTCTTGCAACATGATTCGTTTAAATACATTGGTCTTATGGTCGCTATTATGCACGAGTACCTTTATCGACTCTGCAGACCTTTGTGTTTACCCTTAAAAATTCTAAGGCTATTAATAAATTATTCTTGAAAAGAAGCTACGAAATTATTCCGCAATGATTGTCAGTACACAGGAAAAGTAAAATATCTGACTATCTCTTTGGATGTCCTGTTACTTTTAAGACTTTGTATCATGCAGATGCTGTGGGAATCTAGGCGCCCATCCATTTACAACTATGCTATAACTTTAAACTGACTAGTCAGATTAGCAATAGTATCCGTTTACTTTAAATTACTCTTCTATTGGTGTCGACCTAAAAAAAAACTGTTAATTGCCGATCATACTGGAAACAAAACAAAAATACTGACACCAACGCAGTACATTGCGGAAACTTCGAGAAAATCGTATTTATACTTTAAAACGAAATTGTTTTGCTATAAGCTTTTTAATTTTTACCGTCTTGCGTCTGGAGTGTTGTACTTATATGTGTAGACTGCCAATTGGGAAAAAAATACTTTAAATCCCAATGGAATAATTTCTTCTAAGAGGAATTAAGTAGCCTTATAACTTTTGTTAACATATCTTCCATCTCCTTAGACTAGTACGAAATCGCGTAGTAACATTTAATTCAAGGACTACACAAAACTTTTATTCTTGTTAATTTACGTATTCTATAATGTTCACCTTACGACCGGTCATTATCTACTGCACGATTGGAATTAAATTGGGAATAACAGCTTTGCCAGAATACATTTATGGAAAATGACAAACAGTAAATATAAAAAATGTAAATGGAGACTTTCCCGGTGTATTGATGCAATAAATGTTTCACGGGTGTCCAGCCGGATAGAGTCATAGAATGACGACGTTTCAACAACCTTCTCGGTTGTCTTCATCAGGTCTATCTTAGATATTACTTCTCGAAATCACAAACAGACTGGCTTAGCTGCGGCTGAAAATTCTAAGGTCGTGTATCGAAGGTTGCCAAGACGTCCAAACAGAATTTTCGGCCGCAGCTAAGCCAGTCTGTTTGTGATTTCGAGAAGTAATATCTAAGATAGACCTGATGAAGACAACCGAGCAGGCTGTTGAAACGTCGTCATTCTATGGCTCTATCCGTCTGGACACCCGTGAAACATTTATTGCATTAAATATAGACTCTAATTGATCTTTATCGAAAAATGAGAGATCACTATCAAGATATTTCCGGATGGTAAATGGTCGCAACATTTCAAAGTTCTAGAACTTGTTGCTTGGAATACAAGATGAAATTTTAGGAAGATGAAAGGGTCCATGTAGTACTTTCCACGGCATTTGGTATCTTATGATTAGGAAACATGAACAATAGTAAATAGTAAACAGTAAACAGAAATATTTGTGGAGCTTGGAAAAGTGTTTATACGAAACTGTGAATACAGGCTACATGAGCGATCATCTGGTGAGCAGAGTAAGAAAGAAAATAATTGATTCACTGCTAATCGATATCGTTATTAACATAACTTACCAACAAATGGTTGTAGATGCTCAGAATCAATCCCGTCTTATGGGGAAAGCGCAGGCCACCGAGAATCAAATGTCGCGAAAAGACTCCAGTTTCACGGCAACTGCAGGGTATTAACACCATTCTTAGCGAATACAAATTATAAATGAGTCGCAGGCACGAGTACCTTTATTGATTTGAATTGCCGTTAGCAGTATAGAATGAAAGCGCAGCACTTGGGCTGATGAATTTTTGTATTGGGTCGCTGCAAAGCACTCATAGTAATGGAAGTTAATACTCACGCGATATCGAAAAAGCGCTGACCGTTGAAAGTGGCTGCGTAGTCACTGCCGGCAACGGAAGCTGCAGTGCCTGAAACAAACAGTTCAATCACCTCACACATTCAGACTACTTCATCAAATGAGAAAGCTCCATTGACCGACTTCAGTTTGTACCAACGGCTTATTTCTAATCCTAAGAATCAAAGCCATTATAGAAAACGGAATAATTCAAATATTACCGTGGTTAATTTTCTCATCGTATGTTGATTAATTATCTCTCCTGCTTACTTGCAAGCTACATTTTACAAGTGTAGAGTGAATACAATTTTTACGATATGCAATTTTTTTTTTGTTGTTATTTACCGGTGGCAACTCAATCCGTAAAGACGATGACCGCTTGGAAACCAGAAAGTCAGCATCCGTATTACCCTTAGCATTTATGGGATTAAAGGTAATGATAATTATCAACATGAACAAAAAAGGTAAAAGTTTCGATATAAAATGCATTGCAGTTGTTGGAGCGTTATGAAAATGTGCTGCTAATTTCAATGCCGCAACCAACTCAGTCATATACATCAGCACCAGAGACTTTCAACTTGGTCGCCTTCAACTTGTTAAGAGAGATGGATGATGTGAACACGCTGAAGGAAAAAAAACTGATGCCATAATTAATTCGATAAATGAGTCGGTTGTATGTGCACTGCTTGAAAATATTATTTTTCGTATAAAGACATACACATTCTCAAACACTCGCCATGTAACTCCAAAAACTGGACCTATTCACTCAAGGAATTTTACATGATTTTCTTTGGTGGTAGAATGCAAATTATGTCGTAGTTTTCGCCGGTACGGTTTGTGGTGTGTGCTGTAAAAATTTCGTAATATTCTGTAATTAAGTACGTGCTAGATATTGTTTATTAATAAGTAAACTGCAAAAATCGATGACTCAAAGTAGCCGGAAGCGACCTCACGACTTGAAAATTGTTTGAGTGTCAGTAGTGATGGAGTCTTTTCCCCCCGAGTAGTTTCCACAGAATCTGTTATCAGTTTGTTTGAGTAAGCTGTTAGCAAAGACTGTGGCGTGAAAGGAATGGGCCTGTTTATGAACTTTTCAAGTATTGTTTGGTTTAGTTCGCAACGTATGTTTGTTTAATTGCTTAAGAGAACTTTACTCAAAGGCCACCGAGAGAGAGAGTGCTTGGAGTTTCTCCGCCCTTCTCTTTTCATAACTATTAACAGCTGCGGGGAATCTAAACTAACAAGTACGTTATACTACTGACACGCCCCAGTTTTACGAGTGACTTGCACTTACAAAACCGCAAATTCGTATAGTCCAGATTATTTACTATTTCGCGTGTTATATATAATTAATATTTTAAAGTAAGGAGTTGATTAAATAAAAACAAATAAATACTTTCCGAACTGATATAACTCATTTTTGGTACTTTTCGAACAGTAGGCTTATGTCTTTGACGTCAACGAGATGTAAAGCCATACGCAAAAAGATATATAGAGCAGTGAAATCATGATATACGAATGATGGATGACGTTATTTCAATTTACGCGTTTGCAACTGCTTTTTCTCAATTCATATTTGACAAGTATACGTTGAGAATTTATCCATCCTGCAACCATTTCCCCTTCGGGTTAAACACTGGCTACAGTCAACAGCTAATTGTATAATCATGTCATTTTTTCCCTTAAATTACAATGAAAAGCTAGCAAGCTGGGAGAGTTTGCCTTTCTCTTTTGTACTGTCTCTTCGGAACATGCAGTACATTCATCAATACACTGTAGCTAAAGGGTCGGCTTCGTGAAACCACTAGCGCAACTCCAACTCTCCGACTGGAAATCGACGCAACAGGTTAGCTGACAGAAATCCGAGAGATTTTAGACAAAAAGTTAGTTTTTATCGTAAACTAATGTAAGTTACTTCCATGCAAACGACCTAGTGATCTAACCAGTATGTGGCAAACAATGGCAGATGAAACGAATTTAGTTGTGGAAGTCAATAGATCGACTAGTGCTATCACGTGTAGAAAATTTAGTGCTTTTAATAAGCAGCCCCCTACACATCCTGGATATGGTCATAGGACAAGAAAGAGACTCATAAGTAGCTTCTACGAGTCTTCTTAGTGTACAAAAGACACAAAACTGTAAAACAAAACATGCTTGACTTAAAGTGATATTGAACCAACCAAATTTAGAAAAGCACGTAAATAGATTCGCTAAAGAAACTGTTCAACATTTCGCAGTATGGATCGGTAAATTAAAAATACGGTCTAGTAATGAGCACAGTATCACAGCTAACTTGTAATAAACAGACTGGCGAGCGATTGATACAGACCGATTACAGTGTCTGTAGGAGAGCGTGGGGAGGAGAGTTTGAATTAGCCTTCTGGAAGCTTCTGTTACTAACAACTCTGTAATATTTTAACACTGTAATTGTCACACACGCTATCAGGAGATTGTGAGACTTTTTACAATGGTGCCATTGGTTCCCCTATCCCCACTTTTTTAGATATGCTGTTTCACGGTAAGGATGGTGATAAATCGTTTCATAACTCCGGAATACCTTGGACAATTGTTCTACCTTATGCCGGACGCATGCAACAGATCATTCACTTCAATAAGGTGATTCAAGAGTTGGCAGTTCATATTTATGGCGGTTCAAGGCTAAATGTCAACTGTATTTTCGGTCGAGCTGATGATCTGTTTTCAACAGATCATCCACATCAAGTTTGATGGACCGATTTCACCAAGTTTATCTAAGCTTATTAATGTTACATTCGCATCAAGCTTATGCTAGTGCGTTGAAACCTTGCTGAGGGCGCACCTACATGTGATCGACGTCACCCATGCAGCAAAATCGTCATGAAGTAATAACATTACTGTCATAACTTATATAAAAACTCCTGCGAGTTTGTTTTCTCAGACTGTCCAGTAACGTTTCTATATTTTCTAACGTTAACGAGTTATGGTCCCTTTAAGTACTTCTGAGCACGTTAACTACGTGTTGTGTAGCGAAAGCCTCATGTTCAGCAATTTACATGAACTTACTAAGCAGAATTTTTCATCCATTTTTCTACATGATTTCTTCTGTTCTCATTTCATATTTCAGTGCTGTATTTTATTATATCAGCTTGTTCTTATAATTGTACCCAATTAATTAAAATCAATATTAATGTGTACAACATATCCATTTTATTGTTTGTCAAATCTATTATTGAATGCGATTCTTTTCCATTAAAATTAATTCATTAATATATAATTTTGCACATCTACATAAACAAAAAGCAATGTTCGTATTTGTATCTGCTACTGGCCAAAAATTTACTGGACTGATATACAAGTACGCGTAGTGTTTTGTCTGTAAAAGTGATAAAGAGAAAAAAAACACAGAAAACTAACAAAATAGATTACATATGTCACAGTCAGGTGTTACTGATTCATCACAGCAATACGAAGCACGAAATGAAGTTAGTCATGTAGGAATTAGAAAATTAAGACAATATTTGTCATACGTTGATTGAAATGAACAAAGTGACAGTCGTCAATTACGCATGCAGATTAATCTGTTAAACCAATTGGTAAAAGTTAATCGTATAGTATTTCATTATGATTCGGAAATTGAGTATATATTGCACCCAGCTGTGGTTGTAAAGTATGAATAAAGGTAGCGCACATCGCAGTGCAATGAAAATCAAGAAGCAAACACCTGACAGCTGTTGTTTGAATGGTAAAGTTAAGTGGCCACCATTTAATGCACCACTTGTGTCATTGTTTTCATTGGTCGCTGGAACTACAACTCAGTCGAAGCATCTCCGGAATAACATATGAAATTATAACACGTATTTAAAAATGGTTTCGCTTGGAGCAACGATTATAATAACTGATAATTGCCGGGTCAGCTAGTTCCAAATCAAAAAATAAAAAAAAAATCGTGTTTGATTACCATTATTTAGATGGAATGAGAAGGACTAATTCAGTATGAAAATGATAGAACGGAAAAATAAAAGATGAGAGACAGCATCAAAATAGTCTCAAAATCGATACAAGCAATGAAGAAGCAGGTCTTTAAGTCACATTGACGATCACTATAGCCAGGAATAGATTGTAGTCAAGGAACGGGAGGAAATCGGCCTGACGTTCCATGACATTTATTTGGCATCGGAAACTATCGAATATCCAAATCTGGTTGACGTGATGGGGAATCGAACTAGAACATTACAGCTCAACTATGCCAGTTGGTCAATAGAATAAGATAACTTTAAAAGTGACAGCATTATTCTATAAATACTGTTTGATGAATAACACTGTGTATGCAATTTAAGATTAAGTGGAGACATTGCTGGTAACTAATTGTTAGGTTCTTAATTAACATTTATGTAGTATCAAAGAGGCATGTAGAGAGTATCGTAAGTCAAAGTGTCCTTTGTTTCAGTCGACAATATAAGTGCCAGACGCGCCCTAGGAACAGCTTTTAGTTTGAAAAGAAGGATTCACTGAGGCCCTTTTTACGGGTTCTTGCTCGTCCCACCAAACGAATTAGTGAAAGCGGATTTTATTGCAGAAGCAATTGGCCGGTGGCATAAAGTTAATAAGATTACGTTTAAATTAGAATTCGTCTACATTATTAACGCATGGCCTCCCGATGACAATGGACGTGTTCGGTGATGTCACTGCTAATTGATTCAAGCGCAGCCGCTCGTTAAACTCGGTCGATCAAAGCGGCTTTGCGATCACGTCATTAACAATGCTCGTTCAAAAAAAAAAAGTAAAACAAGCTCCGATCATTCGGGTTTTGTAACCCAAAACCCAGATTTCTTTTAATTGTGTATTACGTTAAACGACCATCACCAGGAAATTTTGTTTCGTAATTTTTGTGAAAATTATTTCAAGAATTTTCTTAATTACGCTCATTAAAAATGTTGAACGAAAATCAACAATAGCGTTATTGTATTATTGACTTCATTTTAATTTATTATTTATAATTAGTCGTAATATACTAAGAGAAGACATGAATATTGCAGATTTTTTATAATAATTTATTGTTTGGTAATATCTCTTGAAGCAATAATTTTTCTGAATAAGAAAGGTCACTACGACAATTACGTGTAAGATCGCGGAAAAGAGCAAAAATATTAAGTAACTGGTTTGATACAACGAGGCACTGACACGCAGAAACAGAACTGGAAACAGACGAGCAGGAACTTTTAAGAAGACACATTTTTTTACTTATGGCTATACGCCTCGTCGGTGTCAAGGTAATTGGAGTCGCTTAAGGACTGAAGCAAGGAACAGGAAGGAATTCGGCCAATTCCTTTTAAAAGGAACTATTCCTATATTCGCCTGGAGTGATTTGGGGAAAATATGAAAACACAGATTGCGAGACCAAAGCGTTACCGTTCACTCACCACGCTTGAGGAGAAATGAGCAGAATATTCTACAACAGTACTAAAATGAGAAGATACTTTCAACAGCTGCATGAGGAAACGGATAAGGTATTTAGTTAAATGTCCCTAGTTGCTATATTACGGATCTCTAACTTGAGAGCAGTACCTGTCTATAAACATGGCAACTTCATTCAAACTAAACAGAAATTCTTCAAATTTTTCAGAGCGAAATTTATGCGTAAAACACAAATCAAATTCGTATATCAGTCAGCACTGATCGAGCTATCAAGACCTGTGATCCATTTGTTCCAAAGGTATGTTGTCGTACGCGCTGATGTCACAGATCGCTGACTCCATGCCACGACCTTCGTTGGTGAACTAGCAGCGGTCACAGATGTTACAACAAAATTAAGTTTATGAGGAAATTAATTCCTAAAAAACATTATGTTTTAAGTAAAAAACACCGATTCTGTTAAAAATGTACCTATAGTTAAACTTTAAGGCTGAAAACAGCGTGGAATAAAATTATACGATTCAATTAAGTCCTTCCCGTTGTTGCCAATTTTCAACCATTACAGTCACACAGCGTAGCTATCTTTAAGTATTTTGGTATTTGCATTGCATCTCAGACTTGTATTTAATTGAAAATTTAAATTCTAATTTTAGCTAGATCAGGTCAACTGACCTTGACCTTTGACATTGAAAACAGGAAACTATTCTAGGCTCTATTCTGAATCCAGAGTTGAAACAGTTCATGTTTAATAGACACCAGCACAAAAACAAAACAAAAATGTTGAGAAGACACTCCGGTGTCTAAGAAAATAACTTAAAAAAATAAACGTCAGATTGCTCCGAAATGATCTTGACAGAAGGAGAGATATCGCACATTCTGATTACAGTTTTTTTCTTTTTTGTGATGTACTAAATCGTAATGGTGTGCTGTCGTATTTCCTTTTATTTTACACCGCCCTATGTTACTTGTTTATTGCGTAAAGTTACAATGGCACTAGACTCCAAACTTCAGAGCAATATGAAAAGTAGGTTAACTTACATGGTTTGTACTCGCTTCTCATCTTTGCATAAAATTGCGTGTAAGTAGAAAAAATTTCCTCAAGCATTAATTGCTCTTCCACCAACATCTGCGTTTAAGCGAATGATGTCTGTGCTGTTATCGCACTCCAGCATATTTTGGGCAAAAATTTTACAAATCTTTTAATCTGTTGAAAAGTGAACGCATTAAAATGAAAGAAACAAAATATCGTGATAGAATGGCAGAATTTAAGGTCGGAAATGACATTCTAGAGGTGCGTAAACAAATTTCAGCTTCGCCACCACACTTGCACAGGATTGGGATTCCGGCAATGTGGCACTCTCCTCATTTGTATGATAAAAACAACTGCTAACCTCCATCAGTGCCACACACACATACATCCGTACATAATCTTGAAACCAAACTAGACCTTATTACTATTTCCTACGAAGAAGTTCACGTGGTACGTAGATGGCTTGGGCCTTAAGACACTGGGTGTCTCCTCAGTATGCCCCAGATGAAGATACTTTGTGCCCTCCTCTAAAAGGCGCATTAGTTGCTGCCCCGTCCGCTCATTACTTCGAGTTAGCTGGCCCCTGGTGGGTATTAAGCTGCCACAGCGACTGCGCTCTGCTCTGCTTTGTCTGCGTGGGCTCGCTGCTTCCAGAAAGAACATCTTGCTCAACGCTCGCCTCCAGAAGTCAGTCCAAGTCTTATCAACACTGAAACCTAGTACTTGGTTAAAGACAGTACAGGATTCTTGTAAACGATTGAAGGACTTCACAAATTTATTGTTGGTATATTACTTGACATACTGTCACAAAACATTACAGTAATTGAAAAAATGTAAAAATCAAATTACAAGCGTTCTATATGTGTCCTCTTACTGATTCTGTATGAAGTAGATAATCAAGTTCTTACCACGCTCGATGCAGCAAGTCGCTATTAATCCGTTGAAAAGCACTGTTGATGCCATCTCTCAGTTCTGGTAGGTTTATGGGGAAAGGAGGTTTAAACACTGAATCTTTCACATAATCCCATACAAATGAGTCGCATGGAGTTAAGACTGGAGAGCGTGGAGACCATGACAGACATGGATGGTCATCACCCCACCACAACGAATCAGTCGTTTTCTCAATCTCCTGTTTAAGAATTCATGAACGAGACAGAAATTCTAAATGCTGCTAAAAACGTTCCGAGTTTTCCTATATGACTGTAAAGTTACGTGATAATATATCAATTAATACAGCTTCAGTAAATTTGTGAAATCGCTTCAATCATTTATAATAATGATGTAGCTATTGTAATCCTTCTCTAAACACAAACACCGGCGTTGTAACATTTGGTTGAGTATCAGCTGCAATGTTTGACTGACAGAATTCAATTTTTATTTCCTTGCGGAAATGTTTTGACAGCTATTTCCATTTTGCCAACCTTGACTTGGAACTTATTCACTCCACCGAAAGTTAAAGGTAATTATACAATATGAGTTCCTTTGCCTGTTGTGTATCACTGATGTATCCTCTAACTGTAGTCTAGCGCTTATTCATGTGTGATTTTTAAAGCCCTACACAACATCAAAAGTAAACAAAAAATTGATAGCGGTTTTAACATTTCAAATATGTATTCGCAGGGTTCATAATTCGGTGTTTTGTAATGCAAATTTGAAAACTTGATCATCTTAGTTCATGTATATACTAGACTAACGAATAGCAACACGATTAAGCAAGTAGTCGACGGGGCTATCCACTAAGGATCCAAGTCTTGGTAAAGCTCCGTATATTTACTTAAGCTCCATTTGAATAAATTTAGATGCAGGCGTTCAATAAACAGACCACTAAATATCTGCTCAAGGGTGCTCATTCCATTTCAAAACCATATATGCAATTATATTACTACGAGTTTGCCGTAAAAGACTGTATTGTATCGTAACAGATGTAAATACAGATATTTATAGGTGAGAGTAATCACAAAAGCTCTCTGCCTTCATCGTAGTTGCCGATAATTCAGGTGCATTTTGAAATGTCTTAGAAATAATTAACTATGATACGAAGGATCAGAGATATTGAAAGTGTTTCCACGATCTTCCTGGGATGGCCCGTGATTTTGCCGGTCGTGGTGTCCGAACTAGCACGCGCCACGGGCGATCCCACGCCCCCTCGGCCAGTGTCGCTTCAGCTATATTATAAAACGGCCAATCAGGCCTGTAAAATTCGACAGAACCACTGCCTGTCTTCATAGCGTCTTTAATTTTACTAGGTAACTTACTATATGTTGAATTTAAGTTATCCCCTTTCTCCTTTAATTCTTTAATCTGTATGTTACAAACCTATAATTTACTATTAATTCTACTCCTAGCACCATGCACATCGTTTCTATTGCTATGCTCTGCGGTAATGGTGTTACATACAGCTTCATCGCTTTTGTATGCTCTCAAAAACTCAAATGGCTTCATTTGACCACTCCATATTAATTACGCCAAAGTCGTCAACACAGAGTACGGTCGTAAATGTAGTGACGCGTTCGGCCGTACGGAGGACTACAGCAGAGCGGAAAGGGTGCTGACCTCTGCTGTATGTCCCACGGCTCAGCTGGTACCCCGCGCCACTACGCACGCCTTTGGAGATTGACGACGGGTCGAGGAGCGCCACAACAGGCCAACACGGATGGCTCTATTCCCGCGTTTCTTTGGTGAGAACTGGTCCAGCGTGGCCCACAAAATCACAGCCGCAGGAAGGCACCTAAAGAGCAGGAGTGGATATAAAAGATGGTACAAACTCAAAATTAGTAGCCACTTCTGGGAAATTGATATGTAATCAGGCGATATCAGGATTACTTAAATCCCCCTGGAGAATATTGGTTTCAGTTTTTGTCCAGGTAGCTATAAAATATAACCGCCACCTATATCTATGTTTAAATATATACAGCATATCTCTAAAAGAGTTACATCACTCAATACGTCTTTAATTAGTCTAAGTTACTATACGCAATAATATGCCCCCTGTATTGATCCAGAAAATTTTCCGGAGTTCTTCCCGTGTTTCCCTCCCATGAGATTGAATAACTTAGGTTTTTTCAAGAGACGTTAAATTGCAGTATTTATTGCTCTGCCATTTGAATTTAACTTGGAACAATTTTGTCAGTTGGTACAAATTCTAGTACATGGTGTGTCTGCCAACTGCTCCATAAATTTCCATCTGATAGATAAGGAGCGACAAATCACTGATCACTGTCCACTGAAATGACGGACAACTTTCTTTTTGGTTGATTTGTCCTCTCAGACACGAAGCCCTTTTTTTTGTGCCAGAATGTTGCACTTTGCTTCTATACACCATCCTACGTTTGATTTCCCCCCCCCCCCCCCCCGGTTATGTCATCAAGCTTCACGTCGACTGTGGCTTCCTGTTTGCATAGGGCTTTAGAGTCTAGTGAAAGTCGACATCATTAGAATCATTGGATGATGTTGGCATGAAACTGGATGGCATTGGCCTAAGTATTTATGAATCATTCACTAGAGTGATGGTGACGAACTATGAGTACAGACATTTTGAAGTGAGCGTGGTGGGTTGGCAGTAACACTGTAATGACCTAGACGGCAACGAGACGTAAGGCCTTAATGGAAAAAAACAACAAAGAAACGAAGTAATATGGATAGCCGGACTGAGAAGTCGTGTTCTGTTACCGAACCCCAAAATACAGTCTTTCTACTCATCCATCTTATTAGTATCCTGTCCATACTTGGTTCGATTGATACCATTGGTTCATTAAACTAAGAAACTTTAATGACTTAATACACAACAAAATCTTGTCAAATATCATTGAAGAATTTGCTCATGGAATGGATAAGTAGGCATAGACGGAAGCCGTCTACCGTGTCATTTTTCAGTGCAGAAACAAGGAATTCCTCATTCAGAAGCGAAGTTGCTTGTTAAATCGACGTCAAATTTGTACTAACTTCCAAACACAGGATGGGGCACGTGGGATTTGCTAGATAAAAGGAAATTAACTTACAGGAGGCTAATAGTTTTTGCTTGAATGTAAGCAAATATCTCAACCCGACAAAAAAGGTGAGAACATCAGTAAAAACGCTACGACTTTCACTTCCACAGTACGACTCTTTTGGGTAGAGGAGATGGGTACAAAATTTCTCGTTTACGCATTTAAAGCGTTTTCACTGCATGTGCTACACAATGTGACAACACCAAAGAAAAATTGCTTTCGGCAGAAGTTAGTTTCCATAGATTATCCCCTATGTTAACTCATCTAGATAATTTCAACAGAACCATTTCTTTGTGCCAAGTTTTAAAGATATTATTGTGCCTGCGATAAGACTGACTTATTTCGTGTGAAAAGAATTATCGTCATCATCATCCAAAAACTTTTCCATCTCTTTCCAGAGAGAGTTTTTCAGATTTTATGTGACTGTTCTATTTTCAGCCGGCTGGCTACGAAATCCTCTGTTAACACATAAATTACAGGTGCGCAACAGGTATGTATGAGTTGTTTCCTTCCGGGAGAACGTGAATTCTTAAGTTTTAAATTAGCTGATTTGGTTGAAACTCTCATGTACCATCTTCAAACATCATATATTCCCTATATAATTTTGTTTTGTGTTCCGTTGATCGTGTGAGCACGTATTCGTAACATCTGGCGATGTTCTCACACCCCATCATCGCTCCTATGGGAGGTGACCAAGGCATCAGATTATAAAACTTCATATTCACCACTGTATACTGCAACAGACTTCTTCAAAAACTAAAAAGATTATATTATTAATAACCATGGAGTATAGGTCCATTGGGAATTTCTCTACATACCTGCTTTTGAATAATACGATAATTCAGTTCGTATTCTTTCACTGTTTGAGGAAATATTATTCAGCGGACGGACCTGTAATTTATTTCTGTACGTGGATTCCTATCAGGTAACCTACGTAGATTATCGATAATTCAATATAAAAATATATCGTAAAAAGCTAAAAAAAGCTAAAAAAAAAAAAGGACTTGGCGTTCATCGGAAAAAACGGCTCATTCTTGCAGAGAATTTATTTTTTATTGACATTAAATAAAAAAGTCAAATATTGGTTCGTCTGTTCGCATCTAACTTATTTGTAGCGAATTGGTAATCCATAAGTGCTACTCTAGACCTGTTTCCCTTATGTGCAAACTGTTACGGTGAACTGTGCAACCAACGATTTCAGATGGAACGTTGCAACTTGAATAACAGTAAATAAACGAATCACGTAGGGAAACACCTGAAGCCAATTACGATTATCTGGTTGAAGTGATGTAAAATGATGCTGCTAATTAAGAAATAGGTAAATACTGGTGTTATAGGAAATAAAATGTTTCCATAAATAAATTTACTTGACATTAATGTAGAGTCTAAATAAATGTTCATAGTGATAATGTTTAACTTTCCCTAAATCATAACTATCAAAATGGTACCAGCAACTTAAATAAAGTGGTAATTAAGCGTTTTTCATTTTTTATTTACGCCCGTTTAAATGAGTTGGAGAGCACTTCAATAACATGCAGAATTCAGTGCGTAAACTAAGGTGGCTCTCGTTGTAAGCACTGGGTTGTTTTAAGTTGAGACTCTTTAGATGGTCGACATACGCTGTGTGTGAAACCTTCCCGACGCGTATACGCGGAGGTCACTGGACCGCAGCTACCCGGCGTGGCAGGAGTTGCAGTGGCCGCTGCCCTTTAATGGCGGTCGGAGTCAGTCCAGGAGGGAGCAGGGTCGCAAAGCTCCCCTCGAATTACCGCTGATTACTTCTGTCCGCCTGACGGCGGGTCACTCCACAGAGTGTCTGCAGCACCGACCCAGTCAACGGTTTGTACAGGGAGATTTTCCTGAAAAGAGGAAATGTCGGATGATGCTACTTTACTATAACCACAGTAGAAAAGACGCACATAATTATTTAAACACAACGCTAGGAGATATTGGAAATATCAAAAATTTTCACGTTCATCGTTTCAGCTAGAATTCAAGATTTGGTGCCTAGTTAATATGTTCTCTGATGTTTACAGCGTGTTTCCTGTGTATGTAGTAGTGGTGGTAGAGTCAAGGAATTTGGTAATCTGCAGCCAACTAGAATAAGGCAGTTTGTTATTAGGCATCGATTGGTGACAAATATAGCCTTCACCATCACAGTGACTACAGATTGCTCGAACAGTCTTACAATACGCATTCGACTAAAATTATTTCTAGAAGCCGTGAAAACCTTAACCTGTACTGCGAAAGAGAGGATTCCTGCCGAATGTTACACTGATTTACATCACCACAAAGTTTGGAACATCATTATGTTGCTTTAAACTGAAAATTCAGGGTGCATTTTGACTAGAAACAACATAATTATGGTCCCCCATAACGTGGAGAAAGATAATAACTCGACTTGTTATTGCCAACTTTTCCTGAAGAGGAGTGACAGAAGGGAGTTTTAGCAAAAATTTCGTTCACGCAAGGTTCGGTTACGCCTGTCTTCCAGTATTCGTACACCATGTCCAAGAAATTTTCTCTGTCCCGTAAGGAGCTTGAATAACTTCGAGAAAACAGGATAATCCGTTGAAGACCTCAGCAGCTAATAACGTTGGCAATGCATTTCAAAAATTAGTTGATTTTGTTTGATGCAATCGCTTTACCATGTTGAGTTCACATTTCACTATCACCAAGTACTAAAGATGGTATTTTAGTCTCAATTAACTACTGTCTCTTATGGAGTTTTTATAAGTAAAATTAATATTGTAAACTTGGTGTTATAAATAATTCTTTTTACCCGAATTTCTTCAATATTACTGATTGTGACTAGTAACAATACACAGATTAAGCTCTTCATGTCTTTCCGTGAAAAGGGCTTTAATTAATGTCCCATACTGCATTTTGATGTGTTTTATTAATACACGACAAACTCATAATTCATTTACACACACGAAAAAAATAAAATTAGGTGTTAGTTAAATACGCTCCAGTTTTCTGAAGACTTCAAATACCGTGTTTAACGGTTTCTAACATTAATCACCACGATTTTGTTTTCAATCGATGTCACACTATAAAGCAACAACAAGGTGGTTAAGTGGTAACACTTATAAGGATATATATAGTTATATCTCTGTATCTCGTGTTTTGTAAAGCGATGTTCCACGGAGAGTAGTTTGTAATTTAGCCACTGAATAGTTTAAGTTGGTAGAGTACGATTTTTAATGTTAGAGTTGGTAATACTGCCTCAGTTGTGGGAGACGCAAGATATAGCGGATGGTGTGTGTGTGTGATGCGATAATGTTCGCAGGACATTATGATTATTCGCATATATAGCGTCCCTAAGAGGCGACTGACAAAAAGTAGTTGTATATTTGTTCTTGTGATTTTGAAATAGTATTTAGCGAGGAGTTAATATTGTAAAGGCCTGAGAAAAAAAAATAACTGCGAAATATACCTAGTGAATAATATTGAAAGTGGGTTTTTGTTATATCCATTTTTCAATCTGTTCCCATCAGCAACTGAAGTTTCGTGTTTTACTATTAAATTCCGTATACCATGGGCTATCGTCAAAGATATCATGACCAAATTGTTTATCAAAATCTATGACTGGATCTCCCTAACTGTTGAGGAGCTTGCAAGTACCTCAGCAAATGTCGTCTAACTTGAATGGAAAGAGGATAGGATAGGATTTATGTTACACACTCTGGCCAACCAGAAAATAAATAAGCGGATTTTTGTAAAGTTAGAGACGTACATGAATAAATTAACGACGTTTTAGCAGCGTGGATGTTATTATTTAGCATTTAATATTCGAATTTCGTTATTCAGAACAAAATTGTCTAATGTGCTGTTATATGGAGTTATTTTTTTACTACGCTGACTCAGATATTAGAAACAGACCCAAGAGACGTCTTTGATCGAACGTTTTATTTAGTTCTATGGCAGAAGGCCCTGACAAATGGTCAATTTCAAACGACCACAGATGACACAGAGCTTCCATAACGAATCTTTAGACTCGTAGCATAGGAACGTAGAGCTTGAGTCAAATAATTAATAGCTAAATAGAAAGTTGAAAGGAAAAGCTTGAAAATTATTCACAAGGATTTCCAAAAGAGCATATTTAGTCACTAGACCAGTAGTACTACTTCTAACCTCCTCACATTTGCACCTATAGCAGAGTCCGCTCCGTGGAACAGGTGCGCGTAATATCCGCAGCACTGCTGGCTGTGTTAATTAATGGAACTAATTCGGCCTCCGGGAGCAGTAGTGGTGATGGCGATCCGACTCGACCGCGGCCTGGCATGCGGGATCCCCTCCACTCGGCCGCTGAGCCGCGTGCCGGCAGCTCGCCTGCTCATCCCGTGTGGAATGCGCGCACTCACTCACCCGCCATTGGGTTCTCTCACACAGGTACCTGCGGTAAGCTGCAGCGCACCATCCAAACACACATGCCTTATTAAACGATCCGTCCTGTCCAATATAAATTCACTTGGAGGATTATGTATAACACAAACTTTCGCCTTAAAAAAACAGTAATAATAATAATCAGGGCCTGAGCCATCGCACATACAGACATTCTATAACCAGAAAGGTATCAAGAAGACTGCATGACTTTCGCAACCTACTAGAAACTGGTACTAGGCTGTTGAAATATCGATTAACTGCTTCGATATGGTGTCCTCTTCACGTTTTGCTCTTTTGTTTTGCGGAAACGTCGCCACAAATTAAATTAAAAATGTCGAAATATGAGAGTCTGCGCAACTGCGATATGTCCAGCACTCCAAGAATGACGTAAAAGCTCTAGGTATACGGATCATATCATCATAAACAGTATCCTTTTGTCACTGAATTTGCAGTTAGTTTGAAATGCGGCCTGGACCAAGAGAAAAAAATCGCAAACCTTCCTTATGCGGCATCAGTAACGGAAGTGGCGTATTTGTTAACAACGGAAGCAATCGATTATCTTTGATTGCTTGTTTCAATATAAAATGGTGGGCATCATTGTATTACAACTCGGATAAATATTTCCTGTTTGTCCAGTTTGTGTGACTTTTTACAATGGAGAAAAGCTGTAACCGCAATTAAACATTACAACAAAGGATTAAACCATTGATTTTTCAGCGATGGCGATACCTAATAGTTGTGCATTCCACTAATATTTCGGCATTTTTAATTCAATTTGTGGCACTTTTCCGCAAAACAAGAGCGGAAAACGCGAGGAGGACGTTTTAGCGATGCAATTAATCCAAACTTCAAAAGGTTACTTCCGGTTTCTAGTAGGTTCCGAAAGTCGTGCAGTCCCCGTTATCAAAAAGAACCTAGCTCCATATGATGTTTTGTTAACAGTGTTCTGTGTCAAAAGCTTTTAACTACAGGAAGTAAATATTTAGGTCCAGACATACTGTCGCTGTATTACCGCGATAGTCCTTGTAGCATGTTATTCACAATGTCTTCTCCAGGTTCACTCTTGCAGGAAGCGTACACAACGTACGGCAGTTGCATTATCAGGACTGATTAGATCATCCTGAAGGGGGCGTACTCCGCCAGTGTGTCAGATGAAGGAAAGCCAAGTATTTATCTACAATACTGCTCGGAAAATTGAACAATGTGTCATTTGCAGCATGTATCGCAACTTTTAAACCAATTTATTTCCATCCGCTTTCATCTTTCCACTATATTATATTCATCTAATTTTTACATTTCCAGTAAAAGAGTCGATATTCCTATTTTTCAGACATATTCTTGCTGATTCAGTATATCTATGAATATAACTCCCATGAACAAGCCTATTGTAACAGTCATAAACAAATTTACGTTACAGTCTAATGACATAAACACGCCAGATTTTATTGCTTAAAAAGTCGTATAAAACAAATGTGTCAACTTCAGTAAATATACTATTCATTGAACCTTAAATTTCCTGTTGAAAACTATTGGAGTGGATGGAAAATTGACTTGCTGTGTATAGGAATTTTTAAAAGGAAGAGAGCAAAGCTATACAGTAGGAAAAGAGTTGGAAGTGAATATGAGAATGTCGCAACGTGCTGTATAGAAGCCACTGCTACTCAATGTTCTAGTGAATGATCGTGATGATGGTTTAAAGTCGGAAGTTGTTTGCAGGTGACATGATGGGAAATAATAGGATTAAAACAAGTGAAGACTGAACAGCTGTAGGGTGATGTTACGTACTTGCTGTTCTTTGTGGCTTTAATTATATATGAAGTTGTAGCAGTATTGAATCCAACTGAGCTTCTACAACTTTCAGTTCCTTCACCTATAGCTTCTTAGTTTCAGTAAAACATTCGAAGGCCGTCAGGTCGCCAGCATGGTTAGCTATGCTATATGAATAACCACAGTCAAAGGACAATGCATGAAGCAGATCAAAACACACACACACGTGCCGGCATTCACAGTTCACGAAAGTTTTATTGCACTTTAAGTTCATCGTCCAAAAGCAAGCCACCAGACACTATATCCAGGTTTCATCACCGAAGAATGCAGGTTTCGAGTATAAATAGGTACAAACAGTGAGTAGTAGCCCCGTTAATGTTAATTAAACAGTATACACGGTACAGTACCGTAGCAGTTCACAAAATCACTCATCAGCAGGACATGTTCTTTAAAGTCAGCTTACAAACAGGGTCCACCAGTCCACAAAATGCTGTTTCACTGGCCACACAATATTTTATTCAGCGTAACAACGATAATACCACGATAGCGAACCATTACAGCACATAGGTTAAACACACGCGATCGCCGACCATCTTTTTTTTTTTTTTTTTTTTTTTTTTTTTTGTAACTGCTTTACGTCTCTTTTTAACATCGAGGTCTTTAGAGACGGGAAAGGATGGGGTTGGCAAGGATGGGGGCAAGGAATGGGAAGGAATTCGGCCATGGCCTTCTGAAGGAAGCATCCCGGCATTTGCCTGGAGTGATTTGGGGAAATCATGGAAAACCCAAATCTGGATGCCCGGACGGGGATTCGAACCGCCGTCCTCCCGAATGTGAGGCGAGAACGCTAACTGTTACATCGCCCCGCTCGGTCCGACCATCTTAGCGTAACCTCGCGAATCGCTTGACTGTATCACTCCGCGCTCAACTCCAGAGACATTGTAAGCATATCTGCGATCTCACATGCATCTAACAACTTACAACATATACGTAATGTTCACCGTTTCGTTACAGTGAACTGGACAAAATATCTAACTGGGTAGGTCAACATGGACTGAAAATAAATGCCAAGAAGAGTCAGCTGTATAGGTACACAGATAAAAAAAAATAAAGGTTGCTTAGCATTTATAGGATAGGTACGGAATTGCTGGTTGAAGGCTTGAAGTGTAAATACCTTCGCATAACTTTTGTTGATAAACCTCACTGGCCAGGACAAATTGGTAGCAGACGATTACAAAATCCTTCATTTACTAGGATGTAGGCATAATTCTCTGTAATTGAGGGAACTTATTCACAAAAGTCCAGTCACACGAATTTTCAAAAATGGTGTTGCAGTTTTTGGTGCAAATACAGGAGTCGAAGGGCCTGCAAAGGAGAAAAGTTAGAGTTTTTTTATGGAAATTACCGTCGTACCTACTCAGTAACTAATATGATAAAGCAGCTAGAGTGAGAATTAGTGCAAGAGAGGAGGAGGGGAAAGATAGATCTGGGAGTGTACAAAGCTTATAATGGTGATTATCGAGTGGTATAATTGTATTTAGAATATAAACAACAGATTCAGAGCTGCTAAACTATATCTACTAGATTTTGTTGTTACTGGTTTTATTGCTATGTACCTCATTTAGGAAGTGAATATAAACAAGAATTCAAAACAAAATTATTTCATGCAAACTTTTCATTACGCTTTGCTAACGATAGGATATAAACTGTATAGTATTACTAATGGCTATGGAAGAAGGTTTAAAGATAAGATGTTTACATGCACAATTGAATGATGCCAGTATGATACCTTTTTCTAGTTTATTAAAATATTTGCCTTTTTTGCCTAATTGAAGAAATAATATGGTTTAACTTAAAGTGCTAATTAATTTATTCCTTTCTTTGCCACTAGTCATTGGTGTATGTATACAGAATAAGAAACTATATTACTTATTCTAAAACAGAACATATCCGTATATCATTTTAATTATCTGTAATTTCAGAGGGCAAACAGATATCCACATCAGTAAAGTTTTAATATCGCTTAGTTATAGCTAACGGATATCTTTGACTTGCAACTGCTGAAGCTTACTAATGACTGAAAGGTGTTTCTAGGGTTCACACATTTAAGTGGGCTCCATGGCGACGCACTGGTTAACCTGAAAGAAAGTCGACCACGCGTGACTGCTACCGTCTGCAAACTTCTCCAAGGACCGGAGTCTGCAGGAAGCTACATTCTATGCACGGCACTCCTGTCTACTTCGACGACTACAAACTCTAACTGCAACTTCCTCCGTGTGTAAATCAAATTTACAGCGCCTCTAGCGGCGTGGAGGGAACGAGCGCATAAGTCCGGCATGGCCGATACGAACTAGACAATCAACAATAGATGTTGCAGCTCACGGTGTACACAACTCTCATAGAATAATGCAACAATCAGATGCCATCATTCTCCATATCATCGAATTTTTCGTTAAATCCAAGTTGATATAATGTGGTCTGTGGCCATAAACAGGAAATTATCAAAATCCACAACCAATTTAAATGCACTGATTCTGTGCTGTTTGTTCTGATATATAAATTACATACTTTCGTTCAAATTCTTCACAATTACACGCAAAATTTAACTTTCTAAATAAAATATGCTTGTCGACATATGTTTACTACTTAAACTATAGTAATAGCGTTAATATTATAGTAATAACTGCAAAATCCATCACGTAGTATCAGATCTGGTACAAAAATTAGTTACGAGCGTTGTTGTTAAATAGTAATGCATTAACGCTTCCAATAAGCTCGAACTAAAATGGGTTTTCATATATAAAATCTATTAACTTCAAAACTGAAAAAAAGTAAACATAAAATTCAGTGAAAATTAGATTAACATTATCCAGATTATTTTACCGCTGATATGAAAGTAAAAAAAAGTATAGGCAACCCTCATATATGGTTACCAAAACATCAGTGTTACAAACAAACATTTTTGTAAAAACCAAAGGGTTAAACAAACAATCATACAACAAAAGTAAAATAAAAATACCCAAAATTCATATAACAAGAAGAGTTAATTACGAAATTTTTTGTTAATATAACCAATACTAGCTGAGTTGAAGTGTTTACAAAAATAAGTAACAAATACACAGACGGATGTTTAAATATACAGAATCTCTTACAACTGTTCCCTGGTACTGGAATCCCTATCAAAAACATTTGCAAACTCACAATTATACCTCAAAAATGATTTAATTGCATTAGGTTTCTTTTCAATATATCACATATACTTCTTCTTCCTTTACCAATCCAGACATAACTGCCAACATACGCCATAATAAAACCCAACATAACCGTCGACCGACTCTAATGTTTTAAGAAGTCCCAACCCAGCTCCATGTCAATCACTGATTGCGCTGCCAGGTCCTCAAACAAATCTACGTATTTCCCTCTGCTCTCCTTCCAGTAATTTATAGTAGGATTGGTAGTACCACTCCTACACTTTCAAGCAATAACCAGACTAGGAATTGGTATTCCAGTTACCTAACTTTCCTACAGGTCTCCACATTAACCGTTGGTAATTCGCTCTCTACCGTGTAGTTATATAATTCATTTTTTCTGTGTGCATATTAATGCAGCAGTTTATAGCGTTTATAATCGTTCCCTGTTGACCAACCCAGCTAGATATCTTATTCAGGATGCCCTATATCTGTTCAAAATCCACTTTCTTTCAACCCTATTATACAAAATTTTCATCCGTAAACAACCTAATATCTAACTGCAAACGAACAACAGAACCATTCGTTAGAATAATGCTACGCTACTCTATGCAATTCCTGTTCTCATCTATCACTTCTGATAATGTGTTTCCTAACCTATTGCTGCTAAGCACTTTTCTTTTATCCACACTGCTAATCACATTCTGTTTTACCATGATTGTCAATCTTATTCACCTCCATTCTGTAGCTGACTATGTGCAATACCTTGGAAATATTTTGTGCTGTACTGTCAACTTGGCAATTTAATTGCGAGAAAAGTAATAGAACTTGAAAATTGTGAGAAACTGGCTGGAACAACCGGAGCAACATGGTTCAATTCATGACATCTATTTAGTTTGAATATTTCTTCAGGAGCCAGCAAGTTAAAACATATTTACAGAACATAATCACCATTTTCTAAAGTCAATAAGCTGTGTAAACTTTCATACAAACTATGTCATTCGTCGCTAGAAGAAATTGATGATACGAGTGTTGGGTCAATCTTCCTAACGTGGCAATCTACTTATCGAAAAAGCATCATTACCCGATTAATTATCGGACAGAATGATAAAATGTCATCTCCATATATATCACTTCATTTACAGCAATAAACATATGTGAGTCATTCAATGGGTTTTTTTGATGCCACCACATGGACGACCGCGTAGCCCAGGCGGTAGAGCGTCTGACAGCAACACAGAGGAACCAGGTTCGACCCCCGATGAAGCTGATCGGCAAGAACGGCTGCCCAGAGCCGCTCAGCCTGCTATCCGACGAGTACCGTGGAGGAAACTGCTTACCCCTTCGCATCCCTTCCAATACCAAAGGTTGTGACAGGACTACGGCGGTCTACCTCCGTTAATATTGCGGGATGCGGCTTTACCTTATGGTGCCGGACATTTCTATTTCTAATTGTCTACTTCTATTACTAGCTACATAACGTATACAGAAAGACCTCTGCGTGTAGCTGTACGAAGTCGAATGCACACTACACAAACGGCCATATTTTTCGTCTGATTTCTAATTGGTGGGATGAGGAGCCATGGGCCTACTTTCTACTAATGCCACTATCTTGTATAAATCGCACTGAACAGTGACTTCACGCTAAAGCTGTCGCTACGGCAAAGATGCATTCTGTCTTATTTTACGTCCAGTCTGGCATACAAGTTTCTTGTTTTTATGTAATTAATTTTACCATTATTTTAACGATGATTATGTGTCACTGTTTGTTTAGTTGTTAATAACATAGCACTCATGTGAACTCGGGTTCAAAATGCCCGTCTGGCCGCCTGGATTTCGATTTTACGTGATTTCCTGAAACCACAGCATGCAGACACACGGATGGTTTCTTCAAACAGTTATTGCCAAATTCCTTTCAGTTCCTCGCCCTCCAACCTCTCGCGTCTCTTATGGTATGTACGTCAACGTGTCGTAATTCCCCTATGCAAAAATAAATTTTAACGAGATAGATCTACCCAGATGGTTCAAAGCATGAATTTGTATAGCCAGATTATTTCCAAAGTTCTTATCTGGTACAAAGGTAAAAGTTAAGTATACATGTATGGCACTGTTAGCCAGAATATCCCGAAGGATTGTTCTGCCGTTTGCGTGACAGATTTTTGATTCGCTGTGTATTCCACCTGTGTAATGGCTGGACCTACAGTTTAAAGTGGAGTGAGGTGGCTCAAATGATCAACGAGACACCAGAACACTCGGGTTTGAAAGGCGAATCAGTTGCTTCATTAAAATTTGTTTACTAGATTACACAACCGCTTTTTAGAATGTTGAAACTACGTAATTTTGTTGGAATTTTACTTTTTAATTTATGTTTTGATGTTTTTCTACTGAAGAAATGACCCAATTCGCTTTCAGAGAAAGGTATTACCACCGGATTTTGTTCATTTCAGTCTATTCTATGCTCTAAAGTTAGTCTCCGTCTATATTAAGTTACTCAAAAGAACTGTATATTTGAGTTCTATATTAGAGTCATATTATCGATCATATTTTGGACAGCTACACTCATTCAAGAGTGGAAATTTTATTAGTTCTCCGGTGCGAAGAAAGCATTACGCGCGTAATAGTGCCAAACGATGCTTAAGCAACTAACATAGATTACTCACTACGTGAATAAATAAATATTTCAAGGGCTAAATGTATTTTAATTAATTTATTTCGATCAATTCTGACTTTAGTAAAGTGAAACATTATCAGTTTAGTCTGGCTGTGAATTTCAGGCTACTCTGAAATATCATTAATTACATTCATAAACAAAAAAATCTTTCGGCAGATATCTGGGTATCCAACGTGCGTTCTAAGACAATTGAAACATACTGATTCAGAATATGCAAACCGTTTGTCTCTATCACCCACCGTTCTTAAGAGATAAGACATTAACCATTTGTACACGTTTAACATAGTATCACTGCAAACAACTAACAGAAGAGCACTTATTACTTCATGTAGTACTAATGAACACATAATATAGGTCAATCTAGTTGAAGGTATAATAAATACATGAAACACATACATATAAAATAAACATCCGTATTATACAGTGAAGACGGTTGAATTTCTTGACTGTAGACTTGCGTTTGTGATTAGCATTTGCCATCTCGCGCTGAAGCGTCAAGCAGTAATCATCCAACATTGCTGCACTCCATCGGCCCTGATAGCGTGACTCCATCACCGAGAGGTTCTGATGAAATCGTTCACCATGTTCGTCGCTGACAGAAAGAAATAGAGATGTGAGTCGAGGAAATGAATTTTGAGGGTCACCCAGCAGGCTGTGCGCACTAATGAACTTCTGCACAACATTCACATAGTCAGAAGGTTTATAGTTTCCAAGGAAATTGGCTAGTGCTAACTTGAATGCCATCCATGCATCTCTTTCAGTATCACCCAGTAAGTCTTCTAAGTGGCTGTCAGCAATGATCTTTCTTATTAGTGGACTATGAACAAACCTTCTTTCACTTTTGCATAACTCAACAGGGGAAACTTGTTGTACAGGTAGCAAAAAAAAATCTGAGTTGTTATCTAGTGTCTTCACCAAGTTCTTCATGAGCGCCAGCTTTATATGAAGTGGAGGCATGATAACTTTGTCACGCTCAACCAACGACTCCCGAAGGACGTTTTCACTTCCTGGCTGCATTTTATCTCTGATGGGCCAATTCTTCTTTGTATAGTGGTGCTTCCTATCTCTGCTGTCCCACTCGCAGATAAAGCAGCAGTACTATGTGTACCCAGTCTGCATTCCCATGAGAATAGTGATAACTTTTAAATCACCACAGATATGCCATTTGTAGTAGCGACAGCGTATTTTGTCAAGAAGTAGCGACATGTGTCTTACAGGTGGGTAGTGTAACCAACCGGTACTGATGCATATCTGTTACCGTTGAGTAATAATACTGCCTTTAAACCTGTCTTTGACGGTTTTATGAACAGTCACCATTCGTCAACGCTGTGCTCCACCCCGAGGCTTGACATTAGTCTTTGGACATCCGTGCAGTAACAAAACTGTCATTCATTGCAAATAACTGCTCAAGTTCTTTGTGACTGTGCCGAAGGTGCGAAGCCGTTGTACCTGGTGCAAGCAGATTAAATTCTTTAATACGTGAACCTAGCAGTTCAGCTTGGCCTTTTGTTAGTGCCAAGTCCCGTATGAGGTTACAAAGTTCAGCATCATTCATCAAATGAATATCTACTCCAGGATAGTAGTCAGAGTCTGTGTCGTTGCTAAGAGATGAGGGAGAACTCTCTTCTTGCGTTCCTTCATCAACTCTGTAATCTGTAAGCACTGTTGGTATTGGACAAGTGACGGGATCATGCGGAATTAGCTTTGACACTGAGGGAACGTCTGGATACTTTACACTTGCACTAGTTTTGTAAGAGAATTCGGTGACGTATGCTAAACAGAAATAACAGTCTGTGGCATGGTTGCTTGACTCACGCCATATCATAGGAACTCCGAATGCCAGGTGGTTGTTCTTCTTCGCTTTCCTTAGCCAAACGTCTAAATCGCATGCACAGCTCAAACAGATGTACTGCGGTGCCCACGACTTATTACTATCCACCTTCGAATCAAGGTATTGTTCATATGCTCTCTTCAGAAACAGTGTAAAAGTCTTCCGATGGGATCAGATAGCTGTACACATAGCAAAACAAATCTGGTGAATTCATGGAACATCTCTATGCCATCTTTTCCCCTTGAAAATAAAAAATAATAGTACTGAGATCGCAAAAATATTTAGATGTATTACGCTAAGTGTAACTGTATTCAAAATCGACGAAAACACAAACTGAGTTGCATTACAAATAACAAGAACCTTCGAAATCATATTCGACGAAAGATGTTCCATTTAAATGTGTATTTTTTATATATCTTTGAAACCTGACGTGATACAGCAGAACGATTTTCAGAATTGAAATCAGCACATAAAACTGCATTATAAAATGTAAACAAGACGTCAGATATCTACAGCTTGTTGGTGTGTGTTATTTCTTGATTGGTGGCGTGGATGGCGATAGCGCTGTTGCCCTGTATTTTGGAGGAAACAGGTTAAAATCCCCGTCAGGCCATCTAGATATCATAGTTTCCCAAAATCACTGAAAGTGAAGAATGGGATAGTTTCTTCAAAATATTCTGATCAAACACTCTTTCCCATTCCTGGCCCCCAGTCCTTTCCCACCAACCATCTTTTTTTTTTTAATTTGAGGTTGTAAATTTCAGTAACAGAAACAATTTTAATCATTTGTTTCTAAATGATTATTTTTTTATCGCCTATCATAACAAGAATTAAGCGAAAAATTTTCGCTGTCGACCAGGTTGGTGTTTTTTTTTTTGTTTTGTTTTTTATTAACCTACTATTGTTGGTAACATTTCATCACATTTGCCTTGCTTTGATTTACATTTAGTCCAGATTGTACCTTTAGTATTTCGTTCATGCCATTCCGTAACTTCTCAATATCCTCAGCCCGTTTTGCTATCATGACAATGTCATCAACAAATAGTATATAGTTTATAAACGTATTCTTCTATCTCGACATTTTAGACCTGGCTTCGACCATGTTAAGGAACGTGATATTTGAATACTTTGAATTTGTTTGCATGCTCTAGAATTTATATGCGAAATACTGAACTACTTCATTGATTTTCCCACTAATTAACCTCTTCATGAGCCATCAGGTAAAAATCGCAGCGATTCATCCTGTTGTATGCCTCATACAGCGTAGGAGGCAGTAAAATTACTGATTAATGTGAACCATTACATGCATTTAGAACATCGGTTGTTGAAGAATGTGCGATCCTGTTTGTAGCAGACCTAGATGTATCGCCTTTTGCAGAGCAGGGAGCCATCCCTTCGCGTGGTTGGTTCGTGAGGCCAGTTGCCGTGTGCTATTGTACCGTGCGCTTGACCAGAGTGGGCGGAGTAGTGGTCGATACCAACGTCGATCCCAGAACAACACATCTCGCTACGCTTATCGGACACTCACTAGCCATGCACGCCTCTGACACCGTCAAGCTGATAAATCCGGCAGTAATGTGATAGTTTATCTGGATTGAATAATGTGTGTACATCACGCAAAAAATTTGCACGTACTTAACTATTTTAGGTATGCTTTTTATACTTACACCAGTAGTAGCTTACTGAATATTTCATTCTTAGTACTTATCAAACTGGCAATAAACATAACTTCGACTAGGAATATAAGTAACCGAAAAAGATCATAGAAATATAAAAACGCTTTCCATTCCATTATTTAGCGTACTAACATATTTTACGAATATCTGACCTCAAAAGTCTTTTTTTTTTTTCGAACATCGGATGGCAACTATCAACTAATAAATTAGTCCAATTTTTTGGTATAAAGTCTTCCGAGAAATTACAACTTCAATGAAGTGTCTTAGAGCTTAACATATCTTTAACAGCGAATTAATCAGAACCGGGAAGGGATCAAAAACTAGGAATGACAAGGGACCCAAGCCTTTATGAAGCAAACATTCTGTCATTCGCCTGGAATAATCTAGGAATCTACTGAAAACTGAATGCTGGGCAGCTGGGGCAGGAATTGAGCATGGATCCTTCTGTATGCCATGCTAGAACCGTAATCTTCATCCACCACAATCAGTAAAGTTATCGGTGCATCGACTTGTATATTATTAGCGCCTATATAGCGTAGATAATAACAATAATAATAAGAACATCATTTATCTTTTGTCCATCTCTAGCAGGGTCAAGACAGCAGAAGAAATATATCAGCTTAAGAATACAGTATAGGTGTATTATGTTGTAAACCTTATAAACATCTGAATACCATTGTCTGAATAGAAACAATCATTGAACTAACGTTGCTGTCGTATTGGTAATCAAACAATACATGGATTTTATTAAAAATATGATGTGAAGTGCAATAAAATGCCATTCGCCGTATTTGGTGGATGATATTTGCATTAAATGGGTGTCGAGATATTCCCACAATCGACAACCTTGGCTACGTTACACACCGCATCCTAACATGATGGGTCTTCTTTCCAGGAACCCTCCTAGAAAAGTACAACACAAGCCATACGGACTGAGGAGGACAGTAGACAAATCCCTTGGGTCAGTGTAGGGAATTAACTGTTTATCCGTCTCGAGCTGAGTGCGGAGTCTTACGGCAAGACTGTTTCCGCCGTTCAATGTAAGGGTGAGATGCCGAATAAATTTAACAAAGATGAAGTTATTCTTGAACTAAGATTTACGAAGCCTTACGATTCAATCAGCCAATCACAACTTAAGTTTACAGGGACAATTCAGAACGCCTGTCTGAGAGTATACGAGTTGGCGAATAGAGGCATTGTTTAAAAAATGTTGCTATGTATTTATCATTGTGTTTACATCATGGTGCTAATCAGAAAATGTTCTAAACAAAGTCATGCCTTAATTGTCAGACATGGGAAGATGCAAGAGGAATTTGGAGCGGACGAGACATCAGTACCGTCGAAAGACGACCAAATACGAGGTCTTTGTGTCTGAATCCGTGAAGATGACGGAACTGACATGAACTGGCAGCTTGAATAAGCGCCCAGTACTTAAATTTTTCTAGTGGAAAGGGACTCATGTTTTCAGCCAGCAATGGCTGGAATCAGACATACTTTCAGTAAAAACTGTGCCAGAGAAGTTGTCATCTTCATCTGCGAGTGTCTACAGCTACTGTCATGGAACAATAACAGATTGCATTTGATTTTAAAATGTTTGCCCAAATAAAGTCTTGCCTGGAGGAATCCACAAGATTAAGAATCTCTCTATCGAATCAGTACTGAGCAAAGTCGAGTGTTGTTGTTACGAACTTTAAACAGAGCAAAAAGTCGCAATTTAAAAGGAACATTATGTGTAAGACATTCCATGACGTGTCTGTGATTGTTTATCACTTTTTTTTAATGTTTGTTAGGTTAAGCTATTTCAAATCTATCTGATTGTCACTTGTTTTTCACTCAACTTTGAGATAGTGTTTTGTATAATTTTAATGTGAGACGGAGATCTAGTTTTCCCACCGTTTTTATTGTTTATGGCGTTGGCAGTAAATGTAGGGTAGAGCCGGGTAAAGTGGCCATCGCGGGCAAAGTGGCCATCGGGTTTTTAGAGGCCAAGGGATAGTGCCATCACGCGGGAAAAAAAAAAAAAAACTGGTGCAACTTAATGCCTTCTGTTACATTGACAAAAACGATCCGGTTAACGTATCATCTCTCTGAGTTATTAGAATATTTGTTGTTTTTGATGAGCCCGATGTTTGGTAAGTGGTCAGTTTATTAATTTATTACTAAGAAATCAGATGACTAACCGCTTCAGAACGAAATTTTTTTGCAAGAGAGATGTGTTTGCTGCAAGTTCCTGATTTAATGGTCATGATTGTTTCTATGCATTGTTAAGATAGAATGACGTTTCTGTAACGGCGCCAGACCAGTAGGTGGCCGTGGCCTCTGTCTGCTGCGCACGGATTCTGTTTGTTCCTTGTAGATTATTAACATTACACAATTCATTGATTAGATGCTTTATTATCATTTGAAGCTGAACTGGATATATTAATAACAATCAAAAACCAAAAGTAATTAAAATTTTGGTATGTACTAGGTAGTTGTACTTTTTTTTTTTTTTTTTTTTGTTTATTGGCAAAAGGACAGAGTCCATACAGCCAAAAATAACTTTACATATTGATGGTACAAGGTTAGAGGTGCAATTCTTACAGTACGATACCATACTATACAAAACAATACCGAATCATACAATACATTACAGGGAAATACAATACGATACAATACAATACAATACAATACAATAAAGTGCCATATACTGTAATACAACCAAGTACAATACAATAAAATACCATACAATACATTACAATATTTTTGTTTACATATTATATAGTAATGCCAGGAGTACAACTCCTACCGTTCTTTTTATTATTAATTTTGGAATATGATTCTTGACATATAGTTGATTTGCCTGGTAACTTACAAAGTTCGAAATAAAACTCTTAAACTAGCATTTATTTACATCTTATATTTCAAGGATAACAGTACTACTCTTGAGGTGCAATAGATTTACATATTATGTTTTACCTTTAAAAATACAACTCATACTATACGACTGATTTATATGTTAACCTAAGTAAATGAAAATGGAGCTCTTACAGTGCAATTGGTTTACATATTGCGTTACCAGATTAGGCATAAAACTCTTAGTGTACAACTGATTTACATGTTGTATTATTCGGTTATACATTTACACTTATAGAACAATTGATTTACTTGTTATGTTGTCTAGTTAAGAGTACCACTCTCATCCTATAATCTATTTACTTGTTATCCTGCTAAGTTAGAACTAAAACTCTTACGGTAGAGTTGGTTTACATCTTGTGTTATAAATTCATGAGCAACACTTTTCCTGTGCATATATTTATTACAAGGATCATATATCTATGTGATTTTCCTTGGCAAATCTATAGAGGCTTATATAGATTTCCGGTTCTTGTTTCTGAAGAAGATGTTGGATTTTGGTGGGAAGTTCAGCCCCGTGTCTTTGTAAGTCCAATATTAATTGTGTAGATTTGTTCCAGTGGCGCTTGCATGCGAAGAAAAGGTGATCGACGTCCTCCAAAATATTTTCTTCGCATTCGCAGAAGGGCGAGTTAACTACGTTGATTTTGAACAGATGCGACTTGAACCGCCCGTGGTTAAACTTCAGCCTTGCTATGAATGTTGTGAATCCTCTGGACAGTATCCGGTTGGAGTACCAATGAGCTCTCGGAATGGAGGGATGGATCTGTCGATAATGTTGACCTTTATGGAGGTCCTTTGTCTCCCATTCGTTGGTCCATTCTTTCTTGACATCGCGTCGAATCGCTGGTAATAGATCCGATGCCGGAACGAGGTTGAGTTTGTTTCCGCTGAGTGCAGCTTCTTTGGCTAGACTGTCTGCTTGCTCATTACCTGTAATACCTGCGTGTCCTTTGGACCAAATGAAAGTGATCTCCGTGCCTTTCTCTCTAAGTTTGGAAACTATTCTAAGTATTTCATAGACCAACCAACATCTGCCATTGTCTTTGGAGATGTTGTTTAGTTTGTTACAGCGGACAGGGAGTCTGTTATTATTGCTATTCTCGAGCTTTGCAGTTTTGTGCAATATTCTAGAGCTTTGACCATTGCAAGTAGTTCCGCTGTGAAGACCGTTGCTTCTTCCGGTAGGCTGTAGGCTTCCGACTTGTTGTTTGTCGTATCCACAAATGCGCATCCCACTGACTGATCTGATTTGGAACCGTCTGTGTACAGGCATGCTGGGTTACCTGGTAGGTTTGAGATGTAGTCCTTCATTATGACATTGTTCCTTTCGCTCCCTTCCAGATATTTAATGTTGGTTCGGATGTCCAATTTCAGAGTGGTAATGGGCATTCTTCCTGAATAGACAGGTAATAGTTGAGCTCGGTATATTTTTGTGGAGTATATCTTTAGGTACTCATATGCTCTTGCTAGGGGTGGACTAGTTTTCTTCTTCCAGTATGCACGTTCTGAGTACTGTGTCGATAATACTGATAACTTTTCCAACAGCGGATTCTCTTCGAGTTCTAATTGCTTTAGTATGAATTTTCTGGAGAGGTATGTTCGCCTAATGTGTAGTGGTGGTTCGAGGCATTCGACCAACAAGGCGTTTGTGGGCGTAGATGCCATGGCCCCAGTACATAGTCTCAGTGCTTTATATTGTGATTTATCTAGTCTCTTCAACAACTCTTTCGATGCGGATCCAAAGCATATACAGCCATAATCGTAATGTGGTCTTACGAGCGATCGATAAAGTCTCATGTTGAGTACTCTTTCCGCTCCCCAGGTTTTTCCGGTAATGGCTCTAATTAGATTCATGGCTGCTTCACTTTTTTTGAGGATGTAAGCTATATGATTGGACCATTTAAGGGTCGAGTCCATTTTCAAGCCTAGGTATGAGACTGTTTTCTTGACAGGGAAAGAGTGGGCTCCCAGTGAGATTTCAGTTATGTGCGGTACCCTATGTCTTGTAAATATGCAGACTACGGACTTTTCTGTAGAAAGGACGAAGCCATGGCGTATCATCCAAGCCTTCATTTTGTCCATTGCGATGCCTAACCTTGTCTTACAGGCTTGTAATGTCCGCTGGCTGATGTAAAGGCAAACATCGTCCGCGTATTGTAACAATTTTACTTCCCGAGGTATCTTTGAGTGGAGGTCACTGACGTAGATATTGAAGAGAAGGGGGGACAATATAGATCCCTGAGGCAGTCCTTTACTTGTAAGCCTGGGTCCGACTACTTCACCTCCAATTATGAATAGCTCTCTATTTTCCAGCATCGCTATTAGATTCGCCACGAAAGTTTCCGGGAGAGGCAACTGCCTAAGTTTTTCCGCCAGTAGAGGGAGAACAACGTTGTCGTATGCTTTTGATATATCGGTGAATAGGGCCGTCAGGTAAAAATTTTCTCCATTACTGATTTGAATATCTGTCACTAGTTGTGCTATGATTTCATTTGTGCCTTTCCCCTTTCTGAAGCCAAGCAGGGTTTCTGGTAGAAGGTGATGATGTTCTACATACCACTCCAGTCTGAGTTTAATCATCCGTTCTAACATTTTCAAGGAGCATGATAGGAGTGAAATTGGCCGGTATGATCCGCTGTCACTGGGGTTTTTGTGAGGTTTGTGGATTGGGACCACTCTTATTGCTTTTAGTGGGGGAATGTGGACTCTCTCCATCCAGACCCTGTACATAATTTTGAGGAACAAGTCTTTGCCTTCTCTGGGGAGGTTATCTATCATCGAATACTGTATTTGGTCCATTCCTGGAGCGGTGTTACTAGATTTTTTGAGTGCACTTTCCAATTCCTCTATTGTGAAAGGTTGAAGCAAAGGGTGGTCTGCTTCCGGGTTCTGAATGTCGGCTTCCTTTTCTGGGCACCAGTCTGGAGCCAAAGAGCAAAGGAGGTCCATGGCCGTCGCAGTGGAGATGTGTTTGATTGATTGCGTTGTCTTGCGCTGAATTCCTTTAACCTGTCTCCATAGTAGTTTAGTTGACACATCTTTGTTCAGAGACTTACAAAAATTTTGCCAGTATTCTCTTTTCTTCTTCTTCAGAAGGCGTTTCGTGGAAGCTTGTATCTTGTTTAAGAATATGTATTGTTCGTCCGTTGCCTGTATTTTATATTGCGCTAACGCCTTCTTTCTGTCTTTTATCGCTTTAGTGCACTCTTCATCCCACCATTTCGGGCTGTGTCTATGTGGCGTCTTTCTCTGTTTATTTTCTGGGATGGATACTTGGGCCGCTTGATCCATAATTGTGGTGAAGGAGAGGTAGTCATTTTTGGGGTCATCTGACGTGCTAAAGTTTTCTAGTTTATCAGTTATGAACTGTTTATATAGTGGCCAGTTAGCTCTCCTTGTGTTCCACTTGTAAGTGGGAGACGGAGGAGTGGTCTTGAATCTCTGGTCAGGTGGGGACATTATGATGGGAAAATGGTCAGATCCCGATGGGTCTGGGAGGGTCTTCCATTCTATGTCGATGGCCAATCCCGGCGAGATGAGTGAGATATCGACTGCCGATCTACGTTCTGTTGCTCTGTGGTATCTTGTTTCTGATCCATCGTTCAGTAATACTAAGTTCATTTCTTCTAGTAAATCTATTACCACTTTGCCTACTGCACAGCTGGATTCACTTCCCCACTGTTGGTGGTGGGCGTTAAGGTCCGTCATAATAAGCATTGGGGGGGATAATTGCTCTATTACCTGACGAAGTTCTCTTTTGGACACTGGAGTTTGGGGAGATCTATAAATTGAAGCAACTGCTATTTTTCTGTGGTTCCTGCTGTCATATTCTACGTTGGCTGCACATACTTGTAAATTCGATCCCTGCGAGTTGAGCTGAATTTCATCATACTGTATTCCACTTTTGATCAAAAGAGCGACTCCTCCGTAACCGTCTGATCGATCCGACCGAATCACATTGTATCCTGTACAAGAGAAGTGGTTGTCAGGTTTCAACCACGTTTCCATTAATCCCGCAACTGCAATGGAATTTTCTTGGAGGAGGTATAATAGGTTTTCCTTATTAGATCGGACTGACCGAATGTTCCACTGCATGAAGTTATTACACTTCGCCATTATTATTGAGCACTAAGGATTTTCTGATGAACTCTCTTATATCTGGCATAGCGCCTGTATTAACCATCTTCAGCAGCGAGGAAACAATGTAGACCACCTTATCTATGAGGGGTTCTTCCCTTTCGAAGTTCTGGGGCCTATAGGGGTTGTAGCTTATCGGGGCAGATGTGGTGGGTCCATGGTCAAAGTACAAATCTGATGGAATCTTTATGTTTTGGCTTCTGGTCGCCTGCTGCTTGGAAGGAGGCTCGGTTCTGGCTTGCTTATTGAATCGTTCTTGCAAGTTAGGGGTTGGCCTCGCTGTTGCCCGTGCTTGAATGGGGGTGGATATTGGACTTCCGGGTTTAGGTATGCGCATTGGGGGGAAGCTGGAGGTGTCTGGGGTAAAGGGAAGCCTGGCAGCTTGTTTAGCGTAGGAAGTTGGGTTTTCTAGAGCTGTGGCTTGTTCTAACGTAAGGTTGTTATAGGCCATGTGGGTTTTGATGCGCTTTTGTTTCACAAACTCTGGGCAGGAGCTTGATGTTGCTATGTGGTCTCCCCTACATATTGCACAGTGGAAGTTGTTAGTTTTGTTGCACCCGGATGTTTCATGGGCCTCTCCGCATTTAGCGCATCTAGCATTGCTGCGACAGTGCTTGTTGACATGACCATATCTCAAACACTTATAACACTGAGTTACTCTTTGAACATATGGTTCGACTTGACATCTGGTGTAGTGAATGAAGACATGTGGTGGGAGGGTCTGTCCTTTGAATGTAATGCATACCATTTGCCGCGGTATCCACTGATGTATTCCGTCGATTGTGATCTTACGCTTTAGTCTTCTGGCTGCTATCACTTCAATATCGGAATCTATGACATTTAGTATTTCTTCTTCAGTTAATCTAGTATCTACCCCTCTTATTACCCCCTCTTTAACAGTACAATAGCGTGGTATAAAAAATTTTATATTCTGAGGGTGATTGGTGACTGATGCCAGGTTGTTTGCTGCCTTATAGTTATTAAATTCAATCTGAACACGGTTCCTCCCCTTGGTTGATATGTTAAGGATCGAATGGTTCATTGCTGGGATGGAATTCCTGATAAATTTACCAACGGACATGGGATGAAGACGTCCGAGGGCGCCCCTATTTGGGTGCTCTTCTGTATTTATCTGTTCTGCATAGACTATGAATGGACCCGTGTCATGTTCTGAATACCTAAATTTCTCTTCTCCCAATGTAGAAGCTGCTTGCACATTTGCGGAATTGACTGTTGGTAAATCCCTAGATCCCATAGCTATTGCGTTTTGGCTGCTATTGCTAGTATAAGTTGTTATTGGTATTTCTGATTGGGCTATCTCTTCACTTCCTGAAACGCTTGCGGCAATTGAGGGGTTAGTAGGTATAAATGGCACACTATTAATATTCATATTTAGGTCAATTTCCCCAGTTGGGGCTCTTTCACATCTGGTACTTATGCATGCAGGCTGTTCTATGTCGGCATACGCACGTAGCTTGCGTTTCTTTATAACTGCTGTCTTTTCAGAATCTGGAAGTGCAATGGGCGGCGTACTTACGATGTCAACTTCGATCGGCGCATAGCACACTTGAAGGGCCGAGGCGATAGCATCTGCTGTTTCCTCTGCTGTGCTCCCTTCCGTGTCCTCCTGCATCCTGTAAGCCCTTAGGCTTACACCTCTTGCACTATTCACCCACTATATTCCACCTGTTGTGTAGTTGAACAGCAGCGGTAACTTAAGCTCGAAGAAACACTAACCACTGTGTGGACACGAAGTCCGATAGCTTGCTCGCACCACTTAGAACGGCTCGCGTGTAAACAAGGAAACGATCCGCACTGTTCGACGGCTCAGAGCAGACTGTAGTTGTACTTTGTAATCCCTCATTTTGATGCCATTAGGTATATTGTAAGTTACCTTAAAACATCTTCAAACCTTAGCCTAGCCACTTTACCCAGCCTTCCCCTACCTACCATCTTCCTATTTCGTGTTTTTACACAATCAATGATCAGGTTTTGGTATCTTTTTAGAATTACCCATGGCTTTAATATCAATGTTGAACAACTACTTCATCCATAAATTAGTCAATAACAAAAATAGATGCAAAGTTGCAAAGTAATTAATTATAATTAAATGATTAAAATTATAATATTTTAATCAGTAGAATTACACGTCTTTGTAAACACAAACTGTGACGGTAAGTTACTACTAACCCACGCACCCTGGGAATATTATTGACTTATTTACCCTTGAGACGAAAGGCGAGGACGACCTCAATATTTGACTAAATTAAAAGGGAATAGAGAATAAGAATCACAATCAGGATAGTTCGTACACCATTATAGGGGTTTTGAATCTCCATCATCGTATCTCCCCGTTTTCAGTAATTGGTCGGGTTTGAGGGAGGGGGGAGGGAGTTCGGGATGTGAGGGCTGTAACGGTACAGTCTGTCAGATCTCAGGACGCGGAATACTAAAATCCTGGTTTAATTAGACAATAAGAAGTTTCTTAAGTGTTTTCTAAATTTCCTGCTATTTTAAAAGTAATTTTTTCATTTATTTTCATTTCGGTTTCATAAATTCAGCAACTGTCTTCATCTATATTTAAACATGCGAGGAGCAAGAACGGCAAGTCTCAGCGTGTTCGACGGTGCATTAATTTACAAGTAGTTTGAATCGATTAGCAAAGGTCTTGATGCGAGATTAATTGTCGAGTGATAGAAACTTTACAAGAGGCTCTCCTAAATGAGATAACGTCAGCACGCTATACGTAGTTTTTAATATGTGACCCAGTCACCAACATTGCATTCTGGCAGAGAAATAAGCAATATTAAATTAGTAGAGCAAGAAGGTGTATTGTCGTGTAATAAAGGCGAATTTAAATGTTAAAGAGATCACTACGTAAACAATACCAGCTTCAACTTATTAAAGAATCATTGATACTAAGTGTATATTTTGAGTCCTAATGGAGGTTAAGATTGGATGTTTATCTACAAGAACAGAAATAAAGATATAATACGAGAACAAGTTGAGAGTAATTATAACAAGCTGAATAAATAGGAGAACCGTGAATAAAGAAGAGATCACTAAACTGTAGAGTTCTGCAATTGATGAACCAAAATAGTTTAAAATGTAAAGGGGTCACATGACTGATAAATGGATCATAACCCAGAGGAAATTAGTTTAACGAGGCAGTAACCGCACAGTAGTCTAACAATGTCTGTTGAGTTCCATCATCCGCTGCCGACTGACTGCCTGACATATCCTTCGCTTACTTCACGGGAATGTCCCTAAAGGCCCGTTCCCACGATCCCTTGTAACGAAGGCGAGACGGGACGGGACGAATACTCAACCACACGCCATGGTAACAGGGCCGCCTCTGCTAGCGGAGACGAGACGCAGCTACCCACTCTGAGTCGGTAAACATCACAGGCGTGTGTAGCGGTGCGCTGTTGCCATCGGTCTGCAGCAGCGGTGCGCACCCCTCCTGTTGCTGTAAAGTGCTCTGTGCCAAACGACACTATGCAACGTGGTGCGGAGGTGGCGGCAAGGTAAGCTTGGACTAACCTGCGGCCCGCGGTCGTCCCTACACTTCGGCTAATGAGGTCACGTCTCGTCTCGCCTTCATTACCAGGGATCGTGGGAACGCGCCTTAAGGTGGATTCGTCCGTTATTTCACTTTGTAACGACACTGCGTGCACGCATCATCCGAAGCACACGTAGCATGCGGCAGCAGGCGGTCGACTACTGACAACTGGAAGTTGATGACAGGGTGGCAGTCACTTTTGCGCATTTTACTATAAAAATTGCTTAGAAGTCATTGATAGCAAGCATGTATGAATTCAAAAACCAAGGATGGGTGGACATCTCCTCTGAAATTATAAGAATTATTTTTCAGTTGCTAGGTATTGTGGACTCAAATTACAAGTTTTATACATTGTCGTTGGAGCTTTCCGGAAACAAATCAGACAATACTATATTCCACAGAACTTCTTTTTAAATGCTTGAAAACAAGAGTTCAACCTCTCCCGGCCACTGCAGGCAAAAATGTCCTACTATTTTGTTGGTGTTAATGAATTTTCACTTTCAACAAATATAATAAACAGTACAGTGCCAAAATTTCAGACAAAAAAAATCAACCATAGATTGTCACGCTCCCGAAAAAAATGTCAAAGGCTTTGGTCTCGCATTCGGGAGGACGGTGGATCGAATCTCCGTCCGGGCATCCAGATTTGGGTTTTTCATGGTTTCCCAAAATCACTCCAAAAGGTCATGGCCAAATTCCTTCCAGTTCCTTGTTCCCAGTCCCATTCCGCCTCTAATGATCTCATCGTCGACGAGGCATAAAAAAATGTCTAAAGTGCATTTGGCATACTCGCGAATAAATGTAAAATTTTTCACTGGACAATTAAGGTACAAATTTAGAATTCCATCCTATTGATAAACACTTGTTGTTCTATTCACAATTTGTGAGAACTAGAAGATGCAGTGAGTGTAGGAGGTTTCGTCGATATTGAAAAGGACGCCTCGAGTCCGATAAGAGGAACTATTAAGCAGAGTGTCTAAATAAGAAATATGTTAGCAATATTTCGTTTCCGATATTGATAGCGCACCACACATGAAGTTAAGAACTTTTGCTTATTCGACGGCAATTTAACAAACATTTTATATGGTGTTATATAAAATCTAGATTTTAATATTTTTTTAAACAGAATTTATAACAGTTACAAAATATTTTACTTACACATTTTTGGCTTTGCCATCGTTTTCCTTGAATCCCTAACTCAATACGCGACATACACTGGTCCAAGCTCATCTCTTCTTGATTGAGTAGTGATAGCTCTCTGTTGTGACACCCCAAAATTTATGGGTAATTCTTAATTTCACCAATGAAATTGATTTTTTTCTGGAAATTAATGCAGAACATAGTCAATAACTGATATGATAAAAGAGTTGGAATAGGATTCATTGGAAGGTGGGTGGAGGATGAAGAGAACCATGGAAGTGTACAAGGTGTGTATTGGTGATGGGCCGTGGAAGATATTGGAACGAGAATTAAATGTAATGCATGGAAGGGAAAAGATGACTATTACCACAATCTGGCACTCGATTTCAGGCAGATTTTCTTTCGTAGGTAAGGGGATCAGAGACTGTAATTAGTTTACATGAGAAATTATGAATAATTTACCAAAAATTTTGAAGGAATTTAAAGTTGAAATTTGTAGAGGGAAAAAGTAAGTGGGTATAGGAAAGGGTTAAAATTGCTTATTAGAGAAATTGCCAACGGAGAGTGCTCTCAATTCCAATTAAATTAAATTGAGACGTCCACCATGCTTACCGCACTTGGGTTTCTGCCCGACTGGTGCACCGCTCCATTGGAAATAATGTGCTAGGAGACAGGAGTTGCGTGTGCGGCAACGCTGCGGCGCGGCGTGGTGGCCAAGAACTTAAACAAAATAATAATAATAATAACGACCGCCGGGTGAACGCAGGTCGCCGCAGCCTTGCCGCAGGTGTGTGTGCATAGCCGTATCTGTTTATTTTATGAGGTAACTTAAATATTTTGTAACTGCGTAACAAAATTTGTTCTCAGAACTACGAGTTATATTTAATAGCATTGCATATTATTTTAAAGTGAGTTACTAAGTTAATTCAAGCTATAAATCAGGTTTTTACAGTTTTTAGGAAGTATCTGAACAAGGCAGTATTTTCTGTTACATCATCCTCAAGCAGTCAAGTGGAACGATCTTTCAGAAATTAATAATAAATCAGGGAAAACAGGTAGCGACTTCAGAATCGTTCAGTAGTCATTTTTTAACACGTAGAGTCGTTTAAAGCCATTTTAAGACCAATAACATTAATAACTTAGGAAATATTAATTAGTTAAAAACTCGCCAACAAAAATTGAGTTTTAATTCATTCCTTTGAAAATAGTAAACATGTCTTGCCTGATAGCAAATGAAAGAGCAGTCAATGAGAACTAAAATAAAAGTTATTTCATCTTCGTGACTATAAAAATGTAAAAGTTATTAACAAGTTTTGGGAATCTCAGAAAACAATTTTTAAAGCTACAAAATTTTGTATAAGGATCAAAATTAACACTTTTTTTATATAAATCTAGGTACTGTCAAATTTTCAGAGCGAAAGGAATATTTTAAATTGTCAAGGTTATATACACGATGCAATCTTCAAGCTTGAGATCGGACATTTGATCAGATTACTCCCGTGAGAAACCAGGAAGACGTCGTGTTACAACGAGTGTATCTACATATAGCAGCCCCAGGTTTTCCTCACGGCCAGTCTGTTTCAAGTCATCTAAGCGTAACCACGCTCCGTGGCGTGTCATTTTAGCGCGATGTAGACGCCGCACAGTCTTGCAGATTCAGTTAGAGTGACTACGTTGCACTGAGGTAGCATTTTACGCCATGTGGTGTAACGGAGTAACTGAAGTATCAGTCGTCTGCAGACAAGTTGAACTTTAGGGGCGTGTGATGAAATTTTATTTACTTCAATGTATCAGTTAGTTGTATTTTGAACAACCTGGTTTGGTCTAGCTCGATCTGCTAATCTAAACTGCAATTTTTATCTCTGGAGACATTGTCTGATGCCAATATAGTTTTGTGACTTAAAATTGAAGAATATAGTGATTATCTATCAGCATAGACCACTGACTTTTATTAACTATTACCCTTCCTTGGTTGGGGTTAAATCAAGCTAGGTGGCGACCAAGTTAATATTGCAAAGCACGAACTAAAATAATCCAAGGCATGATCACGCTTACAGTTGAGATCAGAACGTTTGGTACAACCCCGGCTAACTTTTGTTCTCACACTGTGTATTCCACGCCACAACTATAGCACCTCTACAGCCACGCTGCGTGAAATACGGACGTGTGCACCGGGACTACTTGTTCTATAACAGACAAATTTTAAAAGTTAATAATTAATTTAATTCAAAGCCGTTTGAAATAAACTGATTTTATATTCAGAAGTAACTGGCAGCAAATATAAAAGGTTAACTCATGAAATACATGTTGTATCTAGGAGCCAAACACATATTACATCATCATCCAGCTAATCACATATTTATAATTAATACGGTGGCACTCTTTTCACGTTATAGTGTCGTACCGAGTGTGGTGGGTGAGCTGTAAAGCTCTGGCCTCGCATTTGGCAGGGCGTGGGTTCAAATCATCCTCCGGCTACCCAGATAACGATTTTCCTGGTCTCCAGAAATCACTACAGGCGAATGGGAGGACAGGTCATACAAACAGGGTATGGATGAATTCCTTCCGTCCCTTGCCAACCGTCTTTTTCTGCCTCTAAAAATTTTTTAAAAAAGGTGTCTTGTTCTAGAAAAAAATTGTTAGGACTCACGGTCAGATCAGGTTCTGATAACAAGAGGACCAAACAACTGAAAACAATACGATATTGCTCATTAAAATTACATCTCCTTGATTTCATCCAAATGCATATTAATTCAATTTTGGAATTCTTTTTGTTTATTTAGCTAAGCCTCGTTGAAGTCGAGGACATTAGAGGCGGGAAATCCCTTGGGGTAAATAACGGTAAGGGTTTCGGCATGGCTGTTTTGAAGGAACCATCCCGGAATTCGCCTGAAATGATTTCGGGAAACCATATAAAATCGGAATCTAGATGCCCGACGGGAATTCAAACCTGCGTCCTCCCAAATACGAGACCAGCCACTTAGCACTCATCCTCGACGCTCGGTAACTGTGCTATCATATATTCCATGCATATAGATTTTTTTGAAAATTTGTGGAATCATCGCAACATAATATTTGATAACACACAAATTGTAATTCATTAACGAAACATCACATTTTCTGCAAGTCATAGAACTAACATTAAGTTAGGTAAAATCTTTTGATATTCAACATACGTTTTGGATGCAATTCATTTATTACATATAAAAAAATTTATCTTCATTCCCGCTATATTAAGAAATCTCTTTCACATGTTCCTAAGTAATCTCCATTTTCTTTCTTTCTCTCTATCTATATCTCTCTCTCTTTTCTATCGGCTTTAACTGCAATCGATGCGGGGTTAAGTGACATGCGAGTCAAATATCTAGACCTCTGGGCAGTATGCCTGCGAGTTCACACGGTGCCACCAGACCGCAGTAAAGCAGGCGCCCACACAGTTAATTGAAACGCAAATGTTTGTCCTTTTGGAGCCGACTTAATTCGCGGAAACCGCGCAATCCATTGGGGTAACCCGCGAGTCCCGGCCGATCTGTCGCAGACCTGCTACCCTCCGATTGATTTATGCTACTGCAATTAACGAGTGTTTGTTATAGAAATAAATCGCCATCGAAAATTAAACGCGATCCCCCCTCCTCTCCTCCCATTTTAATCAGCCTCGATGAGTATACACGCGTGGATTTTACGTTCTGCAGTAGATATATGGAACTTTCTGTCTGCACGAGGGCTAATATTTATGGTAGATATATCACTCGGCGTAATGTAAATTCACGGACGTTTGCAGGTCACAATTTTTTCGCTACCGTCAACAGGAAAGGTGAATCCAAACAGTGAACACACTCTCGCAAGGGAAATTTGTATTATACTGTCTTCAGAAACAATTTTAAAAACATGGCGTATCATTTAATAGTAATTTATATCATGTTTTCTGAAAAACGCATAAAATATACATGCATAATTACATAAATGCTGAATTTAATAACCGAGAAGTACTTTCTACCAGCATTGGAACTGTCGAAGGCAACTATGGTTAAAAAAATTTATTTCCTTAGCAGTGAAAAAGAAACGAAATTAAATCTATCAATATTTGTCATTCAAGCTGATCAGTAAGACTGTCTTTTAAGAAAAGCTTCTATACCTTTAATTGCATTATACTGTTCTGAATACTTCAGCAGTTATATCATATTTCAGTGTGTAAGATGTATCAAGTGCTTCGCCTTTCAATGAAGGTTCTTTTCCATTGTGATAACCTATTTTTTGATCATTTAAGGATAACAATGTTCGTCGACATTAAAGTCATTAGAGCGAGTAGAGAATGAGGTTAAAAAACGGGAAGGAATTCGAACATGACCTACTTTAAACCATCCTCTGCATTCATCTGAAGGCACTTTTCGGGAAACCATGAACTGCTACTAACATGATTTGCAATTTCACTTACTAAAAATTATCTTACTTCTGAATCTGTCGCAGTGTTTATACCTAATCAGTTGTTTCTAGCAGTTTGTCTTGCATCTCATAACATTTCCGTCATAGATTTTTTTTTTTTTTTTTTTTTTTTTTTTATTGGCATTTGGGCTGCGCACCCATACAGCCATGTACATGTTACATGGATACTACAATGTTATTGTACAGTCCATATACATAATCATACAAGATCAGCTGCAGTGAGAGTATTATCCTCTAATTAAATGTAGACATTTTGTAGGAAGTGGTTCGACATGTACAGAGGTAAGATATTACAGTTAGCTTTGACATCTGCGTAGGCTACTTTGCCTTATCCATGATGATACAAACTGGAGTTGTTTACAATACACATAACTTATAATTAGCTCTAATTCATACATAACATCAGTGAAGGAGCATTGCTGCCCTAGGGCTTGATATTATAACCTTGCTTATGTCTCACAATAAATATTAACATTGTACAGAGACCTGTCTATATAATGTTACAGATACATAAATGTGTCTATTAGATTGTAACACCAATTCTTTTCATATGTTGATATAAAATCTTGTAGATCGCGTAGTTCTCTGTTGATAGGAGTGTGGCAGCGCATGTGGGTAACGGGATTCCTGCTTTCGTGAGGAATCGTAGAAGGAGGTCTGACTCAGTCTTCTTCCTACTGCAACCGAACAGGAGGTGATTTGTATCCTCAATTCCGCCACATATACAGTTGGGTGTGTCCATGACGTGAATACGGTGAAGATGTTGTTTGAAGCATCCGTGGTTGAATTTGAGTCTGGCGATGCATGTGCTAAACCTGCGAGTGCATTTATACTTCTCGTACCACTGCTTGGTTGGAATCACCGGGTGAATGAGGCCATAATGGTGACCTCTGGTCATGATAGATTTCTTCCACTCCATATTCCACTTAGATAGTGCAATGTTTTTGATGAGACATACAGCGTCAGGATAGGGAATCTTGTTACTGTCTGTTATACCGCTACGTGCGGCTTGTTTTGCGTAGCGGTCCGCCATCTCGTTTCCACGGAGGTTACAGTGAGCTTTGACCCATTTGAATTCTACTGATTTGTTGGAGCGTTTTAATTCTTGGACTACGTTCACGATGTCGTACACACGTTGATCATTGTGCCATTTACTGTGGTGGTATTTTAGTGACATCAGGGCCGATCTAGAGTCCGATAGGATTACAAAGGCTGTGCTTGAGGAGTTTTTAGCGTAATTGATTGTTTTAAGTATGCCCCTTAGTTCTGCTGTCATGATGGAACATTCCGCAGGAAGCTGGAATAGTTCCTTTACGTCAAATTTTGGAGTGAAGAAAGCACATCTTGCCGCGTCTGGGAGCTTAGATCCGTCCGTGTATATGTGTTCCGTTTGGGGACGATTGTACAGAAATTCGTACACATTTGTTCTGTGACTTTCCGGCTGGGGCGTCGCTTCCATGTCCTGTAAACACTTCCAAGTTTGTGACGGTGCTCCAATAAGAGGCCTCATAGGATGGCATTTTTATGTTTTGTCGAATGCTCGTACATATCCTGTAGGATTCTAAATATTCCGCCGCAACTGGAGGCGTTTTTTTTTCTTTACCCAGTAGTTGGCAGTAAGGCATTGCATTGCGAGATCGTGAATTGCATTCATCAGACTACTACCAGCATATTGGCTGTGTTTGAGGAGGAATTTCGAGCTAAGAAGGCTCCTGCGGATGTTTAGTGGGGGTTCGAGTGCCTCGACTAAAAGCGCGTTCGTTGGCGTCGATGTCATTGCGCCTACACATGCCCGGAGAGCCTTATATTGGGCTTTGTCCAGCTCTTTGAGTAGGGTTTCCGATGCTGACCCATAGCATATACATGCATAGTCGAAGTGAGGGCGCACCAAGGATTTGTATATCCTTAATAATATTGCGGGTTGGCCACCCCACTTGATGCTGGCTATTGCTCGAATGAGATTGGTGGCCATATCGCATTTCTTGATTATGTTTTTTATGTGAGTACCCCATTTGAGTTTGTTGTCGATCCATACGCCCAAATATTTCACCGTGCTTTTTACGGGGAACGTGAAGGGTCCCTAATTTTATATCGACCCTTGCGGGCATTCTATGACGGGTGTATATGGATACGGCCGACTTCGTAGGTGATATGTCAAAGCCATTGTTGAACAGCCATTGTTTGAATTTATCCATTTCCGACGACAGCTTCCGGAGGCATTCTTCCCATGAGTCTCCTATTATGAATATACAAAGATCGTCGGCAAATTGGAGGATGGTGATACTGCCACTCATAGTATGGTGCAGGTCACAAGTGTACAGGTTAAATAGCAGCGGCGCAAGAACGGAGCCCTGAGGCAGGCCTCGATTTGTTTTCCTGGATGCCACAGGGGAACCTCCCCGCGATACTACAAGCCACCTGTCTGAAAGCAGTGCCAATAGATTTCCCACAAAGACTTGTGGGATCCCTAGGCGGTGAAGTTTCTTAGCTAGGATCGGAAGGGATACATGGTCGTATGCGCTGTTTCTATCGATGTATGCGGCGATCATGAATTTGTTTTTGGTTAAGCAGAAGTGGATTTTCGTTGTCAGGTGTGCTAAGATATCCTCCGTGCCTTTACCTCTTCTGAATCCGTACTGTGTTTCAGGGAGGAGCGAGTGATGCTCTAGCCACCATTCCAATCTCTGTTTGATCATGCGTTCCAGGATTTTGTTGGTACACGACAGTAAGTTTATGGGTCTGTAGGAGTCCACCTTGCGGCCGTCTTTCCCTGGCTTCCTCACGGGAACCATCCGCGCTGTTTTCATCTCCTTAATTTGAATTCTATTCGCCCAGATCCTGTTCAGAATGCTGCACAACTTTGTTTTTGCCGAGACCGGCAGGTTCCTCAGCATGGCGTAATGGATGTTGTCCGGACCTGGTGCTGTGTCAGATCCATGATTTAGAGCAGAGTTGAGTTCGTTTAATTGGAACGGGTGCAGCAGGAAGTGCGGCTCAGGCGCCTTGGGTTCTTCAAGGTTGGGTTCCACCCAAGCCGGGGTTAAGGTGATGAGGATGTTTTCCAGGATGTCGTTCGTTATAGGAGAGGTTCCAATTGCCGGGGAGGCTGAGTGCTTTAATTTCCTCAAGTTGTGCCATATTTCAGGTATGGGCGTATCTTTGTTGAAGGATTCGCAGAACTCGTTCCATTTATCTCTTTTCTTTCTCTTGACTATCTTCTTGACGCTAGCCTGCGCTCTGCAGTGGGCCAGGTAGTTGTCCAGCGTGGGACAACTTCTAAATGCACGTAGTGTGTCTCTGCGTCGTTGCACCGCTTCCCTAAATTCGTTGTCCCACCAAGGTATCCGTTTGTTCTTCAGAAAGTATACAGGTTTCTGTGCTGGAATGGAAGCGTTAGCAGCTTGATTAATATCGTTTATCAAAAGGCGGTAATCCGACGCAGCATCTGCTCCGCACTCCCAAGATGATGTAAGTCGTTCCAAGCCAATTTCAAATTTTTCCCAGTCAGCCTGGTGAATTTTCCATTTGTTGGTAGGGAAGATGAACCGTGGTGCTGAGGTGTCAGAACTGAAGCAGAGTAGGATGGGTAGGTGGTCAGATCCCATCGTGTCTTCGACTATTTCCCAAGAGATGTCCACGGCTATATTCGCCGATACACAAGAAATGTCCACTGCAGAAGGACCCTGACCTGGCGCATTGATCCTGGTGGGTTCGCCATTGTTCAATACAACCATGTCTTCTTCCTCTAAAATAGTAGCTATAGTGTTACCCATTTCGTTTGTACTTGAACTTCCCCATAGAATGTTATGGGCGTTAAGGTCTCCTAAGAGAGGGACACGTTTCGGTAGGGGTCTGAGGAGGTTCGTGATGGCTGCTTTCGATAACTTCTTGTTCGGTGGTCTGTACATTGATACGATGGTGACCTCTTTCTTGCTGAGACGGATTCTAGCCGCACATATATTAAATTCCGTATCTTCCGTGCGGAGGTGTATTGGTTCATAATAAATAGAGTTTCTAATTAGTATGGCAGAGCCCCCGTAGCCATCAAGACGATCTGATCTAATGGAATTATACCCCTTGAATAAAAATCGTTCGCCTGGCTTCAGCCAAGTCTCACTGATGGCCATGACGGCCACCTTATTCGTTGAGGAGTATTGCAGAAAACTCTCTTTTTTGGCCCTGATGGATCTTGCATTCCATTGTAGGATGATCTCGCAATGCGGGGCTGTTCCGATGTTTCTAACCAGCGCCGCCATTGTCTATCCCGCTTATGGACAGGAACGGAGCAGAAGTTGTTTTACATTAGGGGCGTACAGGGAAGGATCTTGCAACTGGTTTCCTACCAGTTATTTATCACACACATTATTATTTCAAACATTTTGTTGACCGAGGATTCCGTAGATGGTACGTCCGAATGGTTATTTACCGGATGGGGAGGGTATGGGTTGCGGACGATGGGTTCGATGTGCCTATTGTACGGAATCCAATAGTTTTTGTAGGACCTGTCTACCGCACTGCTTGTGGTTCTGCCCGCTTTTCTCTGACTTTCGGAGCTAGGAGGGTGAACTTGGTTACTGACAGGAAAGGATGGTAGGGAGTTCTCCAGGTCAGTGGGTGTGTTTACCAGCGTATCTGGTACTGCGCCTGTTGGGGAGGATAAATCGGGACGTTAGGTGGGGCGGTTGTAGGATTATGCTGTGCTATGTTCCAACCACTTTGGTCATAGATTCCTTCGTGGGTGGCCATGATTGGAAATTGCATGTTCGCTCTTCCTAGGCTCGCCGCCATACTGGCGTACGATGGGATGGAGATTTTCTCTAGGGCTTGCTTATGGCTTAGATTTTCCTGGGCCATCACCTGTTTGATCTTCTTTTGTTTGACGTATTCGGGGCACTGTCTGTCAAAGGATGGGTGACCGCCGCTGCAGTGGACACGTATTGGGGTACTTTGGTTCACACATTCTGTTCCATCATGTGGATTTGTGCAAAAGGGGCATCGTTTGCTGCTTCTGCACTGATTACTGGGGTGCCCAAAGCGGAGACAGTTAAAGCACTGCATTACCGGCTTAATATAGGGTTCTACAGGACATCACACTCCATGTATATAGACATAATTGAGGCGCCTCTGAGCTTTGAAAGTTAGGAGACATACCGGAAGCGTTATTTCCTTCATTTGCTCATTTTCTTTCGATTTTCTAATAAACCTTTTGACCTTCACTACTTGATATTCACACCTCACAATCTCCATTATTTCTTCCTCTGATATTTCGGTCATGACATTTCTAATAATCCGTTGCTGTGTAATGAGAGAGAACGGAATGTAGGCCCTAAGGCCATTTCGCTCCCAAACAGAACTCGTGATCAGGCTGTTGGCCGATGCTGCCGATCTCATTTCAATCTTGACACGATTTCGCCCAGCAGGGGCTATCTGGATTATGTTGTTACCTATATCCTGGCTGAGGGAGTACATGATGCGGCCGATAGCCATTGGGTGGATGCGTCCAATGTTTTTGTCCTGACTTTCTATATACACGTGGTAGGGACCTAGATCATAACTTTCATAATGTGGTGGCGCCGCCCCATTTACCTGCAGGATGTTGTTTTCTGTGGCCGTTGCTGGCTGCTGTCGCTGCACATGTTCCGGCTGCGATGCGTCCATACTCATGTCAGCTGGTGGCGGAGGATGCCGTGAGGAACGGAGAACCTTGCTGCTTCTGCTGCTGGCGCCGGTGCCGATGTCGTTTGCGGAGGCGAAGGGGCGTTTCTGCGGTATATGTGCTACCACTTCATTTTCTCTTCTCGATTGCTGGTCACGTTGGATTAAAGTAGGATTGAAGATTGCTGGTGGAGTGTTTACAGTATTGAGACCTGAGCTGACCGCGTCCATGGTTGCACTCGTATCACCGCTATTGCTCTGCTATTGGAACTGCACATGGCTGCCACTAATGTTGTCTTCGTCTGCTGGGCCTATGATTGTCTCACCATTTGCCTGGCAGAGTGTCGACGGCTGGAGCTGGAGCTGGCCGCCTTCGCCATAGTCCCCGCCGTACGTGACGGCGGCAGGCTATGTTGAATTAACAGATGTGTGTACTTGATAAACTATTGCACTATTTCACCTCGAGAGTGGGAAAATATCCCCGGAGAACTAGTCCGTAGTTCCGGGAAAACACTGCCCGGAGACCGCGAAGCACTTAACCGCACACAACGCAGATCCGCGAGTATAAGGAAGTTTACACTACGAGAGCTCAGACTCGACTGCCGTCATAGATTGTTATGGGGAGTAAATTGTAGATTAACGAAACAAATTGTTCTACTGCTTGATTAACCACGGCATGATAAATATTTCTTTTCCAAAATTGCAAATATATGTTTCGTTGAGGTCTCGAAGTAAACTAAATCCATTTATTTGACTACCGAAAGCATTAATCTGCTTGAGTTAGTTGGACACTGCCCCAGTTAAATGAGAATAAACGAACGTCAAACACTATGAAACGACATATTCTGGTGATATTCTGGTGACATTCTGTGCTACGAGATTATAAGCACTGATATCTCTATTTGATTCTAATTTTATTCCGTTCGCCAATGATAGCACGGCAAATTTATGATGGCTAGTTGATGGTAAGTATCTTATTGTGACACTTGTACTCTTCTCCCATTAGGCACCACCACAGTTTAGTGAAAAAAAAGAGAAATGTTATTGCTGTGTAATCAATCCTGCATTTAAAATACTCATGACTGAAAATTCCAGAGAGCAATGATAATTATAATAAATAAATAATGAAGTAATTCATTCTCAATAAGTTACCACTTAACGCAGGTTAGATGCAATTAGCTCAAAAAAAATAAATCGTGGGTGACTGTAGTGCAATATTTTAGCAATAGAGAGACGGTGTAAGCATTTGAATTTATTTTTTTTACACACATAAATAATCGCTCTGGCCGGAACCAGCAACCAAAAAACTCCTCAATAATCTTAGTTGAGCATCAGTTTCACGGTTTACAACTAAAGAGCTATGCCTATACTAATACACCAGTCTCGCTGCTGACGTAAGCACAACGTTCATTTGCAGAGAAAAATCTATTTCCCCTCTTCTATGTTCAATTTATTGCAACCAAAAAAGTTTAATGATTGAAGTCTGAAATAATTTCTTCTTCACTTTAATGCTGCAAAAGAAATTTTGTTCCCTAATTCGTGAAAACGAAATGATTAGTAGAGGAAAGAATAGATATTGTAGAATCAATTATAACGATTTTTTATTTTTTTATTTTTCTTTATTTTAATTTTGTCTTACGTAGAAGGCGAGGTCATTAGAGGCGGGAAAGTATGGGCGGCAAGGAAAGGGAAAAAATCATACCATGGCCTTCTTTTAAGGGAAGAATCCCGGCATTCACCTGGAGTGAATTCGGGAAACAATGGAAAACCCAAATCTGGATACGAACCAGCGTCCTCCCGAATGCGAGGCCAGAGCGTTATCGCTCACCCACCACGCTCGGTAGATAACTATTTACTCGATGTATATTTCGTAATGAATGATGCACAAATGCAGCAAGTAATATAAGTAATCACAGACACAAGTTGCCTAGTACCACAGCTAAGCCTTAATAATTTTTTAAACCATATTAGTTTAAAGAATAACACTGTTTGTTTTTTAGATTCCCGAAAATACAACCACGTGGGTTCAAAGTGAAAATATTTCATATAACCAACTTATCGCTGCCCACTTTTATAAAACTTTTAGCAATAATTTATTGCTATCCACAATCACGATACTGAATCTTTGATACGATAATTCAAGGCCTCATGGATTATGTACAGGCGGAAGTATTGTGATAACAACCCGTAGGCCATAAGTACGTAATTTGTGCCATGGGAAGCTTAAAGTTGAAAAACGGGAGAGTTTAAATAGAGGTGATGAGCTTGAAAAATCATATTTTTTTCTTTTTTACTTATGGCTTAACGCCTCGTCGACATCGAGGTCATTAGAGGTGGGATGGAACGGGAGACAAGGAACGGGAAGGAATTCGGCCATCGCCTTTTGAAGGAAGCATCCCGGCATTCACCTGGAGTGATTTCGGGAAACCATGGAAAACCCAAATTTGAATGCCCGGACGGGTATTCGAACCTGCGTCCTCCCGAATGCCAGGCCAGAGCGTTAACCGCTCACTCACAACGCTCGGAGGAAAAATAAATAATTAAATAAATAAATATTTTTATTTGTAGATTCATCCATTGCAAAAGCGGTTTTCTTCAACTGTGAATAGAACCAATCTATCATATCCGTCTCAATTATCATTTTTCCTTCAGATAAATAGTTGAGTAACTATTTAACATGTCCGTGGCCAAGTATTTCTTACTGCAGTGGTTCCCAACGGAGGCTGTACCGCCCACAAGTGGGTGCTGAAGAGATCACAGAGGGCGTTTATGATCGTACGCAAACTAAGGGAGCGCTGAGAACCAAACGCCACCCTCTGCCTTCCAATATTATATCCGGCTTCAAGGGCTGCATCAAAGAAGTTTGTAAATGCATCTCCATGATCAAAAGAGGATTTAGCTAAATCAACAATTTGCTAGTTAAGAAGACAAACAGACTGTCAATAGTAAACCGTGGCGATTTCAAGATTTCAGATGACCAACTTATCAAAAAAAAAATAAGTGTCATTACACCGAACTCAGCTCTCCATTAACATTTTTATTCATAACATATATTTGTTAGTCAAATTATTAACAATACACCAATATTGTTAATATCTTTTAATAAAATAATAAAATGACCTTGTTATTCTAAATAATATTGTACACTTCAGCTTAAAGTTTATTCGGTTTTTTTTTTACTTATGGCTTTACGCCTCGTCGATGCTGAGGTCATTAGAGGCAGGATGGTATTGGGGACAGGGAACGGGAAGGAATTCGGCCATGGCCTTTTGAAGGAAGCATCCCAGCATTTGCCTGGAGTGATTTGGGGAAAAAATGGAAAACCGAAATCTGGATGCCCGAACGGGGATTCGAACCCGCGTCCCCTCAAACGCGAGGCCAGAACGTTAACCGTTCACCCACCACTCTCGGTCACCTTAGAGAGGACCTATAGAATCAGTATTTAAAAAAATATGTTACAAGCCAAAAAATGTTATAGCACTATAGGTTATATTATTTATTACATGACGGGGAGTCTGTGAGGGTTTTTCTCTGAAAAACTGGCGTCGAGTAATTTTTTATACTTTCCAAAAAGGAGGCAGTGAGTAATACGTCAATAAGGGTTGGGAATCTATGCGTTATAGAATTAAGTTATAATTTTATGATTTCACGACAGGCGGTTTCAGTAATGATTTGCGATAGGAGGTTTGAAAAGCCTTCGTTCAAACCATGCTGTTTAAAAATTACGAGCGACAATATGATTGGTATCAGTGTAATAAATCACTCACGGTCAATTTACTATCGCATCGTATAGTATGGACGCGGCAAGAGGCTGAGTCATCATTAATTACCCTTGTAAAGTCTATATGCAGGTGTTGACATACCAGTTCTTCATTTAACCCGCAGCAATTAATTGTTTGAAACACCGGAGAATATTATCGACGCTCAATGAAGAGTTGTATTATCTTTGGTTTCTTGTTTCAGTTGTCACTTTTCCGATCGCGCCATCGTAGGAGTTATACAGTAATAGGTATTCGCCGGCATTGGTCAGTGGCCCAAAATACTGACGCAAACAGGAATTTTTTGTCTTTATTTGCTACGACCAATCCGCGTATTGTGTATTCCTTACAAAATGCAGCAGTTAGCGGGCAAACAGTGGGTGGGTCAGTGTCCGCGATCAATACGCCGGCTGGCCAGCTCGCCACACCACCGTGAATTGTATGTTGCAAGGCTCGTAACTTTCTGACGGACAATATGTTGGTCGGCTAAATAGTTTACTCACCAAAGATAACACCGGACAGTTTCCGAGCCCGTTAAAAACGGTACTGGGGCAGTTAAGTACTTCTCTGTGTTGAAGGTATATCTTTGGTGCTGTTTATATCTCTGCTACAACTCACTCAAAGATATTTGCATTTGCAGTTCCTAAATTAAGAATAAACTTCACGGAACTGTGTTCACTATATATAGACGAAAGTAATGGCGTTCTTTATGTAAATCCACCCGCAAAGTAGAATTAGCTGACTGATGACATTTCCGTGCACTTTTGTTGTGTGTATTGAGATCAGTGGTATGCAGTTTTGAATTCAGTTTTTTCCGGCTTCAAAATTACACTATGTAACAAAAAAAACTTTTTGCTTGTTTAAGTAAATTTTATGCTTGTTTTGGATGAATTGGGTCACAACTAAACTACACTGAACATTCCTACTTTTATATAATCATTTATTTGCTTTTTATGCCCAATAATATGAAATTAATTGGTTAAAATTATATTAGCTATGAACACTTTATATATGAGATGATTGAACGATTCAGCTGTATGTAATCTGTTTCAGATTAACGTTATTGATTAATAATTGTGTCTTCCCGTTGCTGTAAGCATAAACCAGACTGTTTTTGTTTGTGCGCCATCTTCCTGGGCTTGAAAGCAGTAAAGCATAGAATAAAGGATACGAACAACTTCTGCTTTGTATACAGGTCTTATTTTGGCATGCCTGTGCGAGACCAAGACATGAACTGGGCACTACATGTTTGTGGGTGTTGCAGATCCACTCTTGAGGCCTGGTATAGAGGAGAAAACATAAAAATGAAATTTGGTGTACTTAGAATTTGGCGAGAACCAACAGATCACCTCTCCAACTTTTATTTCTGTGTTACTGACTTGTCTCATCATAAGAGGTATAAAATACCCAATGTTTTTGCATATCCAGACTTGCCATCATCTCTTAGGCCTATTCCACATGGTGAGGAGCTTCCCATTCCTCCTCCTCCTCCTCCTCCACTGAAGACAGTAGTGAACCAAATACCGACATCGACCACGAAGAAGACTTCTCAGAGGATGAAGATGCTACACCTAACTACCCCACATAATATGAGTTAAATGACTAGATCAGGGATTTAGGACTTACAAAATCCAAAGCAGAAATTGTATCACCTAGACTAAAGCAGTGGAATCTATTGAGTAAGAGTTGCAAGATACCCCTTGTCGAACAGAAAAAAGATGCTGATGCCTCCCTTCCATATTAAGCTTGGACACATCAAGCAATCTGTAAAGGCCATAGATACAACATCAGATGCAATGAAGTACCTCCAGAATGTGTTCCACAAACTCTCAGAAGGTAAGATAAAGGGTGGAATTTTCGAGGGCCCCCAATTGAAGAAATTACTTCGTGATGACACATTCATCAGCAAGCTTCTACCAGTTCAAAGAAAGGCCTGGAAGAGCTTCGGGGATGTTGTGAATGGTTTCCTACGTAATCATAGAATGGAAAATTACAGGGATGTGGTAGAGGGTCTTTTGAAGAACTACAAAGCAATGGGGTGCAGAATGTCTCTAAAGCTGCATGTACTCCACTCGCATCTAGATGTTTTCAAATCTCATATGGGTGCATATTCAGAGGAACAGGGTGAAAGGTTCCATCAGGACTTACAATTGTTTGAAAGAAGGTATCAGGGACAGTATAATGAGCGAATGCTTGGTGATTATATCTGGGGACTTATCAGAGAGAGTGATGTAACGTATAAGAGTAAATGTAGGAACACAACACATTTTTAAGCACATTGTGCTTCACATGAAAACATTTTCATGTACTTTACAACTTTTGTAATTTATATTTACTGCATTTACATTTTTTCAAAAGTTGTATTTAAGAATTTCTTTTGTTTTGTTTCATGGGCATGCGTAAACGAGCATTCATTGTTCTAAATAAATGCATTTTCCTAAAATTAAGAAAAATCGATGGCATTTCCGTAAAAAACAATTTCCCACATGAAAAATTGTGTTTTCATAGTGTTTTGAAACACACTGCATCAGAAACAACTAAAAAATTAACTTAAACAAATTTTTGTTACATAGTGTTATCTGAAAATGAACAGCTAAGAATCACACAATTAGAAATAAATTTTGGAAATGCGTATGACCACCTTACACGCTCGAAGTTCAGTGCAATAACTTGATTTGCGCAGTAATGAGATGTATGATATAATGTCCTCCTGAACATCCTCAAGAGCTATAAAGGAAGATGTTCGTTACGTCCGCGTCACTAGATGACACTGCACTTCGTTTGTCATATGTTTAAGATAAAAATCGCAATTGGAGTAAAGTAGAAATGCTATTCTCAGCCTGTTCACAACTTTTGAAATTTAATAAGTACTCGCTTCATTAATGCAGTTTCGTGTAATCCGCAGTAAAAGTTTTGTTCTAGGACTTCTCAGCAAAGGTTAATTTTTAAATATCTGACATATATTCGCTGGTAAACTGTATATATATAAGGAATTAGCATTTGTAATTACGGGATATCTTTTATAACTGCAATGTTATGAATATACCACCGTTAAGACCTGATTGTTGAGTATTATTTTCTTCATAGACGAATAATCCTACTCACAAATTCGTCTAATTGTAGTTCTACAGTTCTTAGCCTTTGTGGAAGCAGGCACAAATTCGCAGATAATGTCTCCATGAAAGTCTGCTATAGACGTTTTACTGAACATTATCATACTCCTTGCAGTCACCATTAAAGCAACGTTCTACAGCTTAACTATCTGATCATTAATTAACTCGTGGATTTTTAAAAGGTGATAAAATGGAGGTATAGCGAAAATCATTGTGCAAGCACAAATAATCTTTTGATTTTTCTCCAACTGAATCAATTTAAAAACTGAAAAATTCTTGCAAATAATTGATTCAATGGAAAATAAAACTTTACTTATTGTAATTAAAATGTTCAGTCTTCTAGCTAAGACTTGTCGGCTATCAAATAGTGATAACACTAATTATTTTGCATTTTCATAGCACTGGTACGTCATACAGTGGTTCCAGAATAGCAATAGTAGTTCTCGCTGAAGATCTTTGACGTTACAACTTGTCAAATACTTGTGTAGGCAACAACAAGCGACCAACTTGCCTGTGGTGCCTACACGTCAACTCTACTTGATAATGTCGCCTATTATACGCGCGCGTCACATTGTTCATTAGTTTCTAAGTTTCCGTAGACGACCTACTTCTCGTCTTCCATTTCCCAACTCACATTATTTTTATAGAAGCTATGCTTTATTATTACAATAGTTAAAACTAATCGGTTCCAACCGAGATTTTTTTAAACTAGCCGCTTTACAGATCGGCGATAAATTGATCATTACATCTGGCAGAGGATTGTGGATTGAAATCGACCAAAGACTTTTCAAAGCAGCCACGCCATAATTCATCTGGAGCTTTCTTGGAAAACCTTCGAAAATTCGAAATCTGGGTGGCTGGAGCTGGATTGGGTGGCGTGAAAAGACTTCAAAGTCTGTCTTATGAATGCACTGTACACACTTCACTTTCTATCAATGTGCTCAAGGGTTCACAGTTTAAAAATAAAAACTCCTGTCTAGATGACCTAAGGTAGAAATGTTTATTAGTGATCGCTGTGAACTGCACAGCTTCCCTGACCACCAACATTTTATTCTATTAAATGAGCTATTCTTAAAGATATAAATATTTATTTATTGAAGCGTTATTACACTGGTTTACTGTCTGTGCCATAATTTCAAACAATATATGTCATTACGTTAGTTTAAAAGTTTGCTCTCATACAAAATGTTACGTCCACTCCATGAAAGGCTTATACTGATATAGGTTTACTTCTTTTTAAATTCACTGTATGTTTGTTTATAAGTCCCTTGTAACGAAAGAATCATCAATGTTTTACTTACCCTGTTGTTGAATTGATAACGAAAGAACACATGATTATTTTTTAAACTTTTTTTCTTTTCACTTCGCATTTCATGCACTGTCCTGCTTTAAGAAGGCAAAACAAAGTGACAGTAATGGCATAATTTTTTTTTAACTATGAGTGTACGGAATAAGATAATACTGACTAAATATTGCAAATTGTTTTCCCTGACCTTGGAAAATAGACTGACGTGCCAAAAACCTTGTGTTACTCTTCTAACGACTTTTGAAAATTCTTTGCGCAGTGCACCAATTCGAGGTGGAAATGACAAACCTAACCAGTACAAGTGCACACGAGGGATCGACATCTGTACTGTCTCCAGAGCCACCGGTAATTGGTTGGATGTGGCAGATGCTGGCCATGATACTTCGATGGATCTGTACAATTTATACCAAATATACTCAACAGAATTAATTTTTGACGGTCATATGCAGAAATTATTCATAACACTCAAAAAATCAGTCGCACAAAACACTGGCCTGGCGATATGGCGCTTTATCATTTAGGAACATCCCATCTTTAATCAGCGTATGTGAAACTACAAAAGGTTCTATGATGGACTGGTTCAGCTGGAATAGAATACCCAATTCATGATAGGTAAAAAAAGTCGCACACTAATGCCTTGGAAATTTGGATCCTTCGCCTTCTGGAGTTTGCGCCAAATCGAATCTCCGGATAGCCGCATGCCAACTGGAATGTGGCTGATCATATAGTGTACAATGCACATCTTCGGAATCCAGGTGAGCCACTGTAGAGGTACTTTCGTCGGTCCTCTATAGCCACATCCCATCAATGCCAAATATCGTTGCATGTATCGCACTGGTACGTCTATAGCACGCCCCGCATTCACTGTGACAGTTCATGCTGCCTCCTTCACACATCTGGGCACCTGTCACAATTTTCGGTTATTTATTAGAAGTGACCGGCCATTGCGCTTTCCCCCGTAACGTAAACTGGGCACTTATTGTGACGAAACCATATTTGAGATATGCCTTCAAAAATTAAAATCAGTAGTTAGTTCTAAACTTTTATGTTAATTTTAAAAGAATCTGTTTCAGCCACAGTCGAGGTATTCAGTTTCATAAATTCAATCGTACTAATGAACATTGGAACGAACTAGAAGTATTACAACGTGTTTACCTCGTGTTTCAGCAGCATGTAATGCGATTGGAGGAAGCAGGATCGAATGAGGCAGATTAGATGATTATCGATAGCGTCAGCATAAAAGCTAGACTCGTAAATGTCACCTAACACTGTATTCCGTGTAGCAGGAAGAAAAGTATTAATTTATCGATAAAAGGATTTAAAGTGCTTAGATATCAAGTTAAAAATTAAATAATAAGAGAAGTGATAATTAATTGCGTTATTCATCCTGTAGATGCTAAGGAGATGGAGAAGTTGTTCAAAGAAGGTTTAAGAAGGTTTAAATACGTCAGATTTGAACTTCACATTGACGATTTCAGTATAGAAGAAGAATTATTAAATATACTAAGTGATATTCAAATGAAGTAAGGAATTTGGAATCGCCTACTAAATAGCAGTAGCGAAGTATTAATTCGGAAAAAACTTTCCGTTTCATAAACAGCGAAACGTTGAAAAATATTATTTGGGGAACTCAAACCCAACTTAAAGTGAGGCTACGAATAAAAAGAAAGTGTTTTGTAAGCAGGTAATGCTGGTAAATAAAACAATAGGGTCAAGTGACTGTGTGTCGTTTGATAAAGTAAACATTTTCATATGATTTGTATATGAATCTGTGATGGAAATATTAAAACGTAAAGAGCTTTTAATCTGAGGAGAAGAATTTAGTTTAAACAGTACATTGGTAGATATGTCAACTTTATGTATTGAGAAATTGCTAAAATGTTTGAAAAAATTTAAACCTTGCCTGAAAAGTAACTTAAAAAACCTTATAATGTTTTCATTAACTATTCTCAGTAAAATATTGAGTGGAGATAAAAAAAATAATAAGAACTTGCAATATTTATGTGACCAACAAGTATCAAAGTATAAAATCAATTATTTTTTAACCACTAAAATACTATTGAATAAATAATAAGTTGTATTACAAAATTTGATGCAACCATTTCAGCAATGCTGTGCTCTGTACGTCGAGCTCCAAATACCAATCGGTTTCCAAACTGGATTAATTTTTACCGCATAGTCATTATCATGTCATAACAGGTTTCACAGGACAGTTACGAGTCCAGCTGAGCTTCTTGCAACAATCTTCCCATTTACACCCTTGCTGTGCGATGTGTATTCCATGAGTTTATCAACGTCATTGTATTTCCGATAGTAGTAGATTAACCTTTGCCCTATCTGATTACTTATCACCCTGCAAGGTGTAAGGTACACGACCTCACTACTAGAGTAATTTATTATTAAAGCATATTTTTGTCACTAAACAATTGATGTTAAATATAGTAACCTTGGAATTAAAAATTTCCTACGTCATAGAAAGCCAAACCGGAGCGAAGGAAGGGAACGAGGATATCTGGTTACTAAAAAAGTTTAAAAGTTGAGACTGTTTAAGAATCTGTAATTAATAAAACGGGAAAGATACATAATTATAATTTGGATATTCAAGAAAATAAGCCAGAGGCAATGAAGAAGGAATAACATTAATAAATTTCAATGGTTATATTTGAATAGAACAATATACTGTAAAAGTAATGGTAAGATAAATAATTGTTTCCTTTTTGTGAAAGTTAATAAACCTGGTGTGTTTATCTTAGAGAAGTAATTTTACTTTAGTTAAAAGACGATATATTTTCAGCAGTGGAGTAAAGCCCGATATTTGGTATAGAGGAAAATAAAAAGCCTTAAAGCCTCCATTAATAAACACGACACCGGAAATTGGAAAGTACAATTAGTTTCATAATAAATAAGTAAGGAATTGGACCCTTACAATGTCAAATAAACATGAGACCATCTGTCTGTGTTGTTTATTATTCTTGAATCGTAAACATTAAATACACAGTTAAAAAGTTGAACAAGTTTAACACAATAAACTTATTTCTCTCAGTATTTAACAACATCAGACGTGTCTGTGTATTTTTTAAGCTATCTGCTGAATCACAAGTGGTCATTTATTTATATACGGGGTAATTTTTTATGTGAAACTGAATTATCATTCCTCCATTAAAGTAACCGACTACGGAAAACCACCTAAAAACCGTAATCAGGATTGGCAGTATATCGGACCCGATATTTGAACAAAGTTCTGTGGAACATCACCAAACGCAGTATGCCGACAGTAGCGGATATAAATTAATTAGGCGCAAGTCTCGTACAGTTCAATATTAATTGTTAGTCTGAGGTCCACTCTTATGGATGGCGTATACCATGACTAACACAATGCAGTAAAAGATTCTTTTGTGAGGTACTTAGGGCATCGCGGTCAAGAGCTGTGGAGAGGCCACGCGTAAATTAATTACGTCGTATTCCGCAGCGAGCGGCACGTTCATTAGCTAATGGTCACCGAAATCGCACGGTCGCCGCACGCACGCCACGCCGGGTCACGCGTGTCCGGCCCGGAACAAACAGCGGCTTTTTTTTATATAATTGGACTGCTGCCTTTTCCCTCCAACACTGGCTGCTACGCTACGGTTCACACAGAGTGCGTTTTCTGGAACAGCTCACCGGAAGTGGGGAATTGTTTCCGAGTCGGTGATCAGAATTCATCCAGGCACTTTATGCTTTTACCACACCAAAGGCTCACACCGAAAATTCTTCTCCACGAATTTTTGCTAGAATAATCTGTGTTGTTGTCCAGGGAAACAGCTCGAGTAGCATGTGGAAGCCTACAGTACTAATTATTCACAGCAACACTGAATCCTAGACAGCAGTGCTTTCATTGTCTCTGCTCCGTCACACGTAACGTTTTTGCTCATTTCACGGAATTTTTATAATTTATTCCCACTTATTAACATATAAATGTGTATTCATACCAGCTACCAACTTTTCCTATTATTATGTTTGTTTATGTAGTAGCTTTTCTTGATGACTTAACTACAGTTTACTATTCATGTACATGACTGTACTGAATTTATGCATTGCCAAAAATTGTCAATATCTTCATAGTTATTAAACATTACGAATGATATGAAGATAACAGGGGTGGAAAGATACTGCTGGAAGACTGTAATGCATGCATTCGCCATGACGCCCGGATGTGCGGTAGGAAAACATTAAGAACCGTACGTGGAAAAGAAAATACAACCATGACCATTAAAAACGACGGTCCATATGAAAGACTTCAGATACGGAAATTAAATTTCACGTTCCTTATGAGTTAACCAGTTGCAGACAGTCGCCCTGCTCATCAACACGTTCAGGCAGTATATTTGTAAACAACTACGTACACGCTATGGGTAAAACCGAGCGTGGTGGTGTAACGGCTAGCGTTCTGGCCTCGCATTCGGGAGGACGGCGGTTCGAATCCCCGTCCGGGCATCCAGATTTGGGTTTTCCATGGCTTCCCCAAATCACTCCAGGTGAATGCCGGGATGCTTCCTTCAAAAGGCCATGGCCGAATTCCTTCCAATTCCTTGCCCCCCATCCTTTCCCGTCTCTAAAGACCTTGTTGTTATAGGAAACGTAAAGCAGTAAAAAAAAAAAAAAAAGCTATGGGTAAAGGTTCGTGCGGTCGTATTGACCTGGTGAGAGGGTTTTTCACTGGATGAGCAATCTGTCCCTATCATAGACGCCTTAACCTACGCCGGTAATCCTACCAGGTATGGGAACCTACAGTTTAACGTAGAAAACGATCGGCGGAAATTTTCTGGAGTATCGAGGTCGAGTTCCTAAGGGAGCGGACATCTAAAATATAAGAAGAGGAGTGGTTGTCCGTCAATGGCGGTAATTAAAGAAAAATAGTTGCCGTGGAAAAAATGATCCTCAAAATCAATAGCATGACATTTCTGAGCCTTTAAGCCGTCACTCCTGCATGAATTTCTTTGCGTCAGAAAGGTTGCATCCTCTTTGGTGCCTACCAAAATGACAGATTCACAGAAATGCACAGGCGCTAAAAGGTGTGAACAAATGTCGCCTAAATTTAGCAGAGAGTACTTCACTGAGACGAATCCTGGATTTACCAATTCAACCAGGAGACTAAACACAGTCAGCACTGTGGATCTTCTTGATAACAATCAGCCAAAAAACGTGAAGTATTCCCAGGGTGTTGCCTAGAAAATGTGGTCCCAAATTCTTCAAAAATTGTCGTGTGGTAGCTATTACTTTGGAGAAGCAAACGACTGTCACTCATCAATGATTCTCCACAGATAATCTTTATAAATATTTCCGGAGGCTTCGAAGGTCAATCTTCCTCCAACACAACAAAGCTTCTACCCACACGGCCAACATTACCACCCAGATCCCCGTGTCCATAGAGGTCAAATTGGTAACTCATCCTCCTTATGGCCCCAACCTAGTTCCAAGCGATTTCTTTCTACTGTCAGTGGTAAACATTGCGAAGCGATTTTTCACCCTTGAACGAGCAATTGCCACCCACGAAAGCAAATTTTAACCGTTGAAGAAAATTAGCGGCAGGAGTGTTTTCCAAAGTGGTTTCTGAGGGCACGTAGGTATGTACAGTATAGGGGCGATTACTTCGGGAAAAAATGAAATGCATCTTACAGAGTGATTTTATATTAGTTCGGCTCCATTTCAAAACTTTCGCAGTGACCATCGTAACAATAAATTACGGGCATAATGGAATTGAAAAATATTTATTCATTATGTGAGGGAGGTTTGAACAAATTCTTGAATTACAAAAGTAGGCATATTATAAAAAAGCAGCCAAAGTAGCATATACTGCATCAGAAAAAAATAATGTTTTCAATTATGACTTTATACCTTCTATACACCCAAGTTCATTATAGTCTGCTACATTTGTTTAAAATCATCACGAATGAGATTAGCAGTTACTTTTATCCCTTCCTAGTTACTTTTACAGATGAGCCAACCTTTTTAAGCTTGTAAACAATCAAAAACTCATTTCTGGATGGCAAAGTATGGAATCGAGCTCTTTGCCTGTGATCTGTCAGGACCGAATATTAACGCTTACCCAATACATCACTGAGATCACAAAGAGCACAAAAAGCACCCCTATCCACTTTAGCCACTACGCTGGTCTGGCGCTACAGGGGATGGCGGTTCGAGAACATTCTGAAGAAAGGAAATAAGGAACCATAATGAAAAGCGTCACATAACTGATTAGTAGACTGGGCGGGGAGTCTCTGGTAGATAGACGACGCATGTTTCGTTTAAACTTATTGGTAAACATGTCTACTCCCACTTTCACTTACGAGTGTGGTGAAATACTTCGTCCACCAACCTATTTGAGTCGGAATAACAGGAAAGATAAGATTGTGGAAATAAGTTGCCGCACTAATTCTTATATGAATTTTTTTTCCCCTCGTACCATTCGGTAATGGAATACACAGCAAAGAGATTAGGTTTTGGTGCTGAGTTCTCCTTGCCATCCACAATTTTGTGAATTGCAGAGTATATTTATAGAAGTAGATGAATGAAGGTTCTCATAATACAAGAACAATTGTTCCTGCCTATCGAGTTACACAGACTGAGATTGAGTTTTACTTTCTCTTCTTAAAGCATAAAAAAATTATTTCCCTTATTTTTAGAGGTTTTTATTAAGATGTATCTTTGTGAAAGCTGCAGCCAGAACATAGAATATTCTCTTGCATGGAGGTATGACGGTTATACATTGGAAAAAAGCTCGCTTTATTATTGATTTGCTGGTCCCAGCTCGGAACTTCCCTCGGTACAGCGAACATGGCTCTTTAACAGCGTTCACCATGCCCCTTCCACCATGTCTACTTCACCTCATAATTGACTTTGTCCCAAAGACGTTCTTCCTTTCTTTCCTGCAGAACAATAACAATGCCATTTTACTTTTTCATCATTAGAACTTCTAAAGCTTTACTACAGAGAAGAAGGTTGGATAATGGTGTTTTAATTTGTGTAGATATAAATTGGATTTGAATTCTTCATCAATAAGCTCGCTATGTTGGGGATCGTCTATTAAACTGCTCTTTGTATTTACGATGCATCTCTTCTGCTACGATATAGATTTTACGTATTCGCTTCTTAAAGAAATTTCGACAAATGTGATCCCTTCTTTCTTACTGTCCCTAGATTAAATGACTAACAATCCGTTTGTAATATCTAGTCAGCGCAGATTTATCGCTTGTATATAAAGTCCAGTTGCAGAGGCCTTGTTAACAACGCTGTTTGGAGATTTCATTGCAATTATTTCCGGGTTTCTTAGCAGCTCTGCCACCTAGGAAAATGATCCTCATTTATACCTTCATCGATGGCTTGGTTTCACTTCTACTTGATTAATATGCTTGCGCTGGGACTCAATACCCGCTTGTACTTAGGAGCTGACTCTCTAAGTTGTCGAATCGCACAACATGTATCGCAATCAGTTCACAGAAATATTGCCCTTTAAACAATTCAAATGATATGAGTACCAGAAACGAAGTTTTTTTTACAATTTTTCTTTAACTCATAGTCTTATATCCCTGCAATTCGTCTTCATTAAGCTTGTTCTTGTTTGTGTTACAAAAAGTTTAATGCAAAAGCTGCAGAGTCAGTTAGAAGATGGGTGACTTATACGAAAGTCAATCGAAGCTATATATAAGTTGCTAGATAGTTTACTTATGGAACTTGCTGAGTGAGGGAACGATCAAAAAAGGAGTTCGTAATTATTGGTGGACATACGCAAATTCCTCCCAAGTTTTATCTACCGTGCTATCGGTAATTGATTACATTTGTTTGAACGCATACGTTATTTGACTGCCACGATGTTCGCTGATTTTAACAAAACTACAAAGAAAAAAATTCACTGGGGCTAAACTCGGGTGAAACGATGAACTATAAAAGAGACTCGCACACGTCCTTCAGTTAAACTACTCCTAAGCATAGCTGAATCGTCATTCATGCACGAAACGTACTCTAAATTCGCCACCTCCTCCAATAATTGCATTCTCATCATATTTATTTATGTCAGTTACTTTGTCATCACTCTCAACGTGATTTGTGTGGAACTGAACGGCGTCACATCAAAGTACTATTCCGAAAAGATAGTAAAAATAATGCAATGTTTTCACAAAACGCGCATTGTTAAATCTTTTTTTGGCAGTCTTCGGAACGTCTGCGTTGGAGGCGCTAATGTTGGCTTTGTCGGCAGTACCCTCCTCCTGGGAAGAACGACCCCTCAGCAAACTGAGTAATGCGCTCGGGACCCATTGCCTGGACCAACAAGCGGGCCAACCAGCCGCCTCGCTACGGGAATCACATCCCCGTCCAATTATTCTGAGCGGGTTTGGCTTCAGGCCGCCGAGCGTACCAGTGACTGAGTGCAGCGGCTTTCTTGTTACCGCAAATACTTCCAGACATATACGAACTTTTTCTGTCACAACGACCGTCGGACGGCCCAATAGGAAACATCAATAAGTAAAAATAAAAGGAAGTCACAAGCAGCAGAAAAGTTCTGCAACACTTCGTTTCAGCCTCCTATTGCTTCCTGATAAATTATAGGTAAAACGTTTACAGAAATCGTTTCGGAAATGCAAGTAGCAGTGAAACTAAATTACTGGTGATATATATTCACCTGAAGGCTATTATATGATAAATTCATTACATTTTCACTAGCTTGGTAGGTAAGAAATATCATAGAGACTTAATGAATTCCAGGGTATTTGTTTGGTGGTCTAAGTACCCAGTTATCATTGGTCGATGAAATAATTCAAGGGGACAACCAGACTCAGTTCTGTTATCCCCATCAGGTATTAATCGAAAGTGCTTAAGAACCATGTAGACTACTGTTGCTTTCTAAAGGCAATTTTACTAATAATATTTTCAAAGGTTATTTAAGTGTCGCTAATAACGAGACAAAATGAAAGAAATGTTAATGGTATAGAAATACAGGTCTGAATGTTTAACACGGCATGTAGAATGCGCTATTACTGAAACGAAGTAAATGCAGAACTGCGTGAAAAATCTGAAATTGAAATCTGCAGCATTCCAATTAAAAACCGTGCAATTAAAAATCTGTCGAAATAAATAAATGGCGATTATTTAAAAAAAGAATCCATTCAAATAAATACAGAACTGAAACTTTCCTTAAGTGGTAAAATACCAACTTCCTCATACAGCAAGTAATTTCCAGTCAACAGGGGAGACAAAATTTTGATCTCCTTGTCTCCGACATAATACAGATCTGAATGCCACACACTAGAAGAGAAGTTTTTAATTTATTCCTTTTTAAATTCTGTGGGCGTTTGCTGTTAGTCACGTCCAATACCAAACATATATTCCTTAAAGTACCGTTTTAGAGATACATACTCCTCAAATTGTCATATTCTCAGCTAAAGATTATTAGCTATCTGAAACACAGAAGTCAAACGAAAGTAAATAATTATTGGAAAATATCCTAAGAAATGTAGTGTTCAGGGACATGATAACTGAAGAACTAATATCTGAATTTTTAAAAGAATAACTAATTTCGCTATTTTCATGCAGTTAAAAAAATCGTTTTGCAGTTGTCCAAACAAGGAGTTCCACTTCTGAATTATTTTGTTATTAAATACAAATCAAGCTGCTTAAAAGAAAGTAATAGTAGCAAAATTGGAACTGCTGGTATAGTTACAATATATATCCTTACTTAGATAAATAGATTTATAACAGTTTTTTTGTGATTTGTAACTCATCACACACGCAGGAAACAAATAGTATCTCTACAGCTAAGTGTTAAAGGAGTGAGTCCTTAATCCTACCTTCATCTGTCACAGAGCTTGCTTTGTGTATGTGATGGACAGCAGAACGTTTCCGTCGTTCGGATTTTGCGTTAAACTGTAGGTCCTCGCTACCCGTTAGGATTACCGGGTTAGGTTGGATAATGGGGAAAGGAATTAGCCACCCTACCTTTGATACCAGGCTGTGTATACCTCCTTCGGGAAGTTCCAACCGACCTTTAGGTTTGGTACAAAGCTTGTCGTTTTAAGTGTTAAAGATATTAAATTGCAGAACATCCGGTCAAATGTAAAGACATTTGCTCACTCTCTTTGCCTTTCCATACGCTATGTTATAAAATTTCACTGACTTTCATAGTTTTTTTTAGTTTGGTCAAGTATTTTGTTCAGAAAGGCGTATCCTAAGTTTTCTGAAATTATCAGAAGCATTCTCAGATGTGAACCAATTATTTATAGTTAAATTGAAGGGATTTTAAGACTTCTTTCATAATGGTATAAGCCAGGGTTTCTCAAAACCACTAAGATGGCTCCAGTCTGCCTTTAGTTGGAGAACAGTATGGACGTTTTACGCGCAGGAGCCAATTTTTAAGTTAAGAATGATGCGGATGCGGTACGCGTGTGTCAGTTATTACGCGGAAGCAAATCTGCAGAGCTGCGCGCTAAGTATCTGAACGACTCCAGAATGGTTCTGTAGTGACTGTGAACTTGCTAAAAATAGTGCTTTCAGGGTGCATAAACCGCGGACAGTAATACAACGGATGTATGTTGGACCTAAAATTTCCTAATTTACGAACTGTGCCATATTCGGAGACGGAGTCCGGTCATTTAGTCTTTCCATGACTGGTGGTTTTATAATTAAAAGTGATACTGTGTACATCTCAACACGATGTTGTTGCGTTGTGTTTGTACGTCAGCAACCTTTCTCGTGGTAAGCGGAGTTGGTCGGCTGAACTTTCAGAATTGTAGAAACAACTGCTTTAGATATTTCATGACCCGTGAGCAGCGACGGAAGAACTACAACTGCATTTAATATTAGTATTACGCCGAGGAAAGACTGTAAACCAAACCAGCTCGTGAGCCAGAGTTTTTTTAATTTAAATCGTTACAAAGTGTTCGCTAATAAACTAATATGTAATGATTAATGGGAGAGTTTCAAAAGAATTTGGCGATCCCCACTCTATAAAAGAACTTTTCTGCATATTGGCGGAAAAGTAGAACTTCCGAAAATGAAGTAACTTCAATGGAATTATGAAACGCTGCTTTGAGGCCTCCCCAGGTGGAGGAAGCAGAACCTGAATCCTTGTTTTGGAGTAATGAAGGAAGCGGGTCAGGCTTCAGAGATGCAGGAGCTACGCCGAGCTTTCGAGAAGGAGCGAGAGATTCTGACATGGAGTTGGCGATTTTTTTAGACCGGTCCTCCGACGGAAATTCAGCATTGGTATTTTTTTACAAAAGAACCATCCCGGCATCAGACTCGATTGATTTTGGGAAACCATGGGAAACCCGACTTTGGATGGCCGGGCGGGAACTCGAACTCGCGTAATCCTGAATGTGAAGCTACAGCGTTATCGCTTACCCAACACGCTCAGGACAATGGTAGAAGATGTCGCTAATCTGTTAGGCACTGAAAGTAACTTCGAACGAAACTTCGACCATGCGATCTACAAAGCAAACATTGCCAGCCCCGAACCAGTCATTGTATCCCGGTATTGTTCCAAATTCTAGCTGTGCGACTGAGGACAGATTTAGTCATGACTTCCTGATCATGATTTAACATCATTTTTCTTTAAATGTTTCAATATTCAAATAAAATTTATTTTATTTCATGATAATAAAGGTTGTATTTGTGTTAGCAGTAAATAAATGGCCGAAACCATCCATTCAAAAGGTTATGGGTGAATTCCTTCCCGTTTCTTGCTTCCTCTCCCCCCCCCCCCCCGGCTCCAATGACCTCAATATTGACGAGTCATAAATAAAAATTCTACTTGCTCCGACGTGTATCATTACAGCTTTCAATTTTGACATATACTCGGCATTCATTATTGTGAATTTGATTGTTTGTGAGCTGTAAAACTTCACATAGAAACGTGCATTATAAGGCATGGATAATCTTTGAAATTTCTATTACTCATTTTGTACTGTTGTGGACTGAAATGTCACCACGACAGGAAAATCAGTACTTTAAAAAATCAATTAATTATTAAAAACTGAATACCTCAAATACGTCTTCAAAAATAAAAAAGGTTGAATTTTTTACTAAGTGCTGAGTGTTTAACTGTTTACTAGTTTGTTCGCATGTTACTACCAATCCAATTATTTTCTGACATCGTTGTAACTATGTACATGATGAGAGCACACAAACACAAAAAAAAAATGTATACACTTGTTACTAGTATTTGAATTCGAAGAGTATAAAGAAACTGGAAAACAAGTGACCAAAGGAGAGCGGAAAGAATTATTAACAAGTTATGAACTACCACAGTAGTGTAGCAGTACTGTCACTTTAAACAGGAGCAGTAAACCACGCGTAGGTTGGAGCAGCCAAGCTTCTAATTTGTATCATTAGGCTGTTCTTTGATGTCTAGTGGGAACGTAGAAGAGTTTAATTTAACTGCTTTTAAAGCATTTGCATACTTATTGCTTCAATGTGCACGCTCATCAATTTCGCTCATATTTATTTTTTTTTTAAATCCATAATTTACATTTCAATAACTTTCCTCGTATCACTGTGCAAGCAAATTAAACCAAAGCGGTTTACTTTGGTAAAGCTTACTAAATTAAACTAGGGACATGGGAAGTAGGACGAAACATTTCAGATATGGCTGGTTGTCATATGCCCTATTACACACTATTGTGCTAGTGTTACTATTTTTCATGTACTTTATTTTCTGCTTAGTAAAATACTGCATAAGATATAGAATATATGGAAAAGTTCATTCAACTTTTCAACTTCATACGCTTTTCAGATGTAACAAAGTGTTTAATATTATCTGTGCTCCTGACTTCGTTAACATGGAAATGGGGTATGGTGCCGTTAATTTAAAAATAAATTATAAAATAAATGTTGGATGGGTAGGAAACAGGAGTGTAGTATCCATTTTTTTCCTTTGGATCATCTAACATCCTGAATTTAGGTAGTACGTTAATGTTTGAAACAGGCTTGTGAACAACATTAATTTTTATCACGCCTTGAAATTCAACTAATTTTATGGTTATGTATTACCCACAGGCAAACTTCACTATTGTTAACAAAGCTCTGTAAACAATACTTGAAGTGGTGGGCCTGAGGCATGCGGAGATAAAAAACTTAATTGAATCGCGAGGTGAATCTCTCAGAGTTTGTACGATCTGTACCCATCGTCACTGTGCATAAAATCCAGTGTTACTATCTATTTGAAAGTAAGTTAATTATTTCCGTATATAAAGAATTACACGAATTTATACAAAGTTAAAAACAATCACTACGTTTTCCTTTGGTGCATAGATTTTATTGTTATTACTTTCAGGAACTTAAACTCTCAGTGTGCTACATTTAATTATAAACCATACACGGTTCTGAGGTACTATACATCCCCTCAACACCTTTCCTACCAAATGAAGGATTTTATAATCTTTTCCTACCATCTGTCTAATGTGCCCTGCCTGCTTGAGTTTATGCCAAGATATTTACACTTCAAATATTCAACAGGCAAGTCTGTCCCCGCCGTATGATCATACCCAACCTGTAGTGTTTATATCTGAGTGCCTAATAAGCTGAATCTTCTACATCTTCATTTCATTCTGTGTAGCTCTGGTTTCTGTAATACCTCGGCCATACCGAGATATGCTAGCGTAATGCACCCCTCGATAACCACTGCGCATAAATCTCACTGCAGACAGGTTTTCAAGTGGCTTATCTCACCGCCTGGTAATTGGGTTTATTTTCTAGATACATCAGACATACGAAAGCTGTAAAATGTGACTAACTACTTTATATTTTTTCAAGAAATTGTGGGCAGCACTATCATAACCTTGGTGCTGCAATTTGACAATAACTTCTTGTGTAACTCGACGAAATAAATCTAAAGCAAAGAATATTATATATATATATATCTGACTTCGTTTTCAAGACATCGAACCTCAAAAATCAGTTGTCAGTTCCTTGTGCTTTTGGTATTGTTTCTCTTCTACACCAGGCCATATTTGAGCCTAACCAAAATCGTTAGGTAGAAAACAAACAAATTATGTAAATGTCAATCGTGTAATATCTTGCGCGGCTTTCGTGAGTTTCTTTTCTGATCCAGGAAGCATCTTAACTTAACAACCTCTGTTTTAAGATACGATACCTCAAAAACTAATCGAGATATCAAAACATTGTACTCTTTCGATTTTTCTCGTCGAGTAACATAAGAATCCACCATCAAATGTGGCTTCTGGTCCAGTCGCCATGTCATATAACCATCTCAGTTTTGAAATATGTTATCTTGAGACCTGAGCGAGATGTAAAATATATATATATATTCTTTTCTTTCGATTTGTTTCATAAAATAACAAAAGAATCCATCATGAAATTGCTACGCAATGGTTATCGTAGAATCCCCAAATTATGTATCTCAACTCTCTGTTCAGGTTTTTCCGAATTCCCGCAATAGACTTAAAAATGACGGCTTGGTCCAGTACCTTAAACATACTAGAGCTGAACTGATTACGAAAAAAATATATCGTGTTACTAGTAATTTGACAATTCACTAGTTTTTCATCCTAACTTGCTAAGGATTCAGATAGCTTTGGAAAGCTCATAGCCTTGCGTCAAAATTCACCTCCTCTATTGCTAACGGCGTTGATTTTTTTTTTTGGTATTTATATTGAGACTTGTAATCGATCTGAATAATTTTATATAAACTGAAATCTGCGTTCCTTACAAATACCAGCAACTTATACTAACACCAAGAAGGTCGGAATGCGGTGGAGTTTACCGACCACACGAATAGTCTATTAGATGAACTGAGCGTTGTGCTAGGACCTGGAATTCGACAGGATGCAGGTTCAAATCCCCATTGGGTCATCCAGATTTCGATTTTCCATGGTTCCTAGCGCATGGTTTCTTTAAAATACCTCGGTCAAATGCTCACGCGCTCTTTACCCTCCAAAAAAAAAGGTGATATGATGGGTACAGAACCAGTTCCTATCTGTTTCTTAAAAAAAAAAAATGGAATATAATATGAGAACGTACACTTACTTATTCATGAATCAGTTCTGTGGCAGCCAAATTCACTCACACTTTTTGATGATTAAATATGCCCTAATGCCTTAAACATATAAATAAACACCTTGGTCGTTAGAAGTCACGTTTCTCTTGAAAAGTGAGACTTTGGGGATTTAGCGACGCCGTTGAAACCCTTCGCTTCAATTTAGACACAGTGCGGTTCCTCTGCTCACAATGCTGATATCAAGCATAACATTCTGGTTCCTGTGACCAAAACGAAAATATCTTTAAAATTATCTCTGATGTGGAACGTTTAAACTTGTGGTACTAACAGAACACTGCGTGATACTCTAGACAATATACCAAATTTCGACACATGCTGTGACAGCGTATCTACGGTAACCATGAGTTTTCTTTGTCGACACGGCGCGTTGCCCCCCACATTGTCGATAGGGTATATAAGGCGGCGTCCGACAGGTCTCAGTGTAGTACAGAGCGGTTCCACGTCCAATCGGCAAGTTGGACCAGTAAGTTAGTCCTCGGTACAACCGCTTGGAGCGCTAGCGTCGGCGATAGATCATCAAGCAGTTATAGTATCCACCGCCAGATATCGCTGTCTCTGGCTGCTACTGATCCCACGTGATTGCGATTACTGTGTCTGTCTTTGTCTGATACCTGGCGTTGCTTTGTTTGTTATATCAAATAATCAAACAGTATTTTTCAGTTGCAATTTCAGTTACCATTCATTCAATTTCGGTTCTACTTGTGCCCCGTGTGGAAGAAGTTGTTCGCCGTTATTGTACTTGTTGCAAGTAAGTAGAAGTTTTGTGAGGAAATTAATATTTCTGTTGTTAACCATTGTTGTTATCATTCTGTAAAAATATCAGTTATTTTCTTCTTCTTTTTTTAGAATGCCGTCTTGCAAGTAATCCACAACATTTGATGCCGTACGCCATTCCAACGCAAGGTAATAGAAATATTATGTTTTTATATTGCCTATGTTTAAAGTGAATCTTTCAGTTTACTCGAGAACACGATACCAATGCAACTGAAATGCAATAACGTTTGATATAACATTTGTGTGCCAACGTCAGGGAGGAAAACGGCGTAAATTTTTAATTTTATCAAAATTTGTTATTGTTTGGAGGCCTAAAATAATATTCGTCAGAGGATATGCATTATCAGCTTTCATTACTGAAGGTATACTGTTTTCGAGTATTGACGAAATATAATTTCCGTAGAGGTTGAATATTTCATTTTTTAAGCTGTGAATTAATGTTTCTCCTTGGTTTGTTAACTGCAATTGTCACTAATAGCATAACACAGAGTTGTTCTAGAAGTTAGGGATTTTAGCATTGGTGTCCACATATGTACCCACATTGTCATTGTAGGTTATTACATTTGCTGCAATTAAAACAATTACTTAAAAGCACAGTTGTAACACTAGTGATGACAGACATATTCACAAGGATTATAATGCTGTCATTTGTTCAAAATAGAAGTCCTATATTGAAGGACAAATAAATTCTACAAGATCACAACACATTTTGAATGTCTATCAAGAGATAACATTAAATTCTAGAGGATGAGTTAAATACTTATTTTCAAACAACTGTGCAGTAGGATTCTTTTGGAAATGTTGCTTTCTCATTGATGGCACTTGTGTTAGAGCAGTGACTGTACAGGCAACGATGTAACTGGAGACATTGTAGATGTATTCCAAGTACATAACATGATCTATCAGTTAGCAGATAATTTTGAAGGAATGTAGGCCTAGCAGAAATCAAAGTTTTAAAATTTTAAAGATAAATAAGTAGAACTCGTCATAGTAGTATTTATTTATAATAGTAGTTACAGTGAATAACAATAGGTAGGATTGCTATCGACACGAGAGAATTAATTTATCAAATTGGTAGTAGGTGGTATAGCTTTTATACAGTCTTTGATGTCTTTCGTTGTTTACATCGTTGCCTGTACAGTCACTGCTCTAACACAAGTGCCATCAATGTGAAAGCAACATTACCATTCTTTTCAATGGTTTTATCAGTATTTTCTTATGTATACATCTGTATTCTAATGATTTTGTTGTAAAACATTTCCACAAGAGATTTTGCTGGGATCTGTGGAATGTATTGTATGAATACAAATGTTAAGAAGTTATTATTATGTAGATGTATTTAACACCCTTCCTATAATATTGAGTAAGTAATTAACCTTTTTTTTTTTCAAGGTGCTCCACATACAGAATTACTTCTCCAAGTGGGTGATCACTACCCCCCATTTGTTCCTGAACTTGGACCGATAGGTAAGAATTACCTATTTATAACTGTTATAAGTACTTGGAATTTATCTTCATTCCATGCTATCCTTCCTACTAAATATCACTTTATTAGACATTTTCTTGATAATTGCTTACAAGACATTCTCGATGTATTTTTTTTGTATGTGTGTGTGTAAGCAGTGTAATGAGCCAGAATCTGGGCCTTGCACTCGTGAGACAGTTTCAGCAAGTTATTTTAAAACTGAAGATTAGATAATCCATTAAAGTCTGATGGAATTTTAATGTAAAGCACTAGTATGTTGCCTTATGTGAAAGAGATCGAAGTTTCTGCTGTAACTTCAATGTCACTTACAAGCGTTATATTTGCCATATGGAATTGAGTATCATTTCTTTTCATCTTAGGGGCCAGTTTGCTTGCTACATTAGTTTATACAGAAACTTTGCATATTTGATATCATATATTTGAAATTTAATAGTGATGATACATGTGCCCAAATAGCAATTTTTGTTCACAACCACTTTCACATTATTTCATATGGTTTTTTTTTTTTTTTTGTAAATAGAAACAGCGCCCTTTTGTTCAAATAGTACTTGTAACTTTCATGCTTGATCATGCTGTGGATGCTTTTGTGTCAAGATTTATGATATGTCTGTGTATTTGTTAAGTTCACATTTCAGTTCATTATTTATTTCATTGTTATAAGAAAGATATTTCCAGTACAGTCTTGCTGCAATGAGTGTTTTTTTTTTCCTTTACAGGTTCTCTGCGAAGGAATGACACTGGAGAGAGGAGTGAGGAGCTCCAGGTACCTGAGGGAGAGGGAGTGGGTCAGGTAGAGGGGGGGTACTGCAAATTGTATGTGAAGTGTAATGAGGTCGGGAAAATATCATCTCTGAATACTCTGTACAATTGTTCATGGATGTTGTAAATTGTACCTAATATGTGTATAATGTATCATATCTAAAATATGCTGTATAGTTATGTATATATGTAACTAAATATGCTGTATAATCCTGTTTTAATTGATTATTCCTATTATTTAATTTTAAACAGAGATAATAAAAATTCAAAACAAATTACTTATTTTTGTATTGTTATTTCAGTTTCCCTTCATTATTTTTCCAATTGTCCTGCTGTTTGGTAAAAGAGAAACTAAATAAATACTAAAATAATAAGCAAAAAATTAATTAATTAAATGAAAATTATTATAAAAAAAATTAATAGAAAGGATACATTACTATACATAAATTATACCAATACATGAAATGCCATAAGCGGGGTAAGGGAGGGGGAGGGGACGGGTTCATAGAATTTCATAATTGCCGCGTTACCAGCGGCCTGGCGGCGTCATAAGCATTTCAAAATTGCCGCGTTAGGTGACGACACAGCGTGTTTCCAGGTACAACCGCTTGGAGCGCTAGCGATACTTCGCCAGAGTTTTTGCCGGCCGTGGATAGTCTCTATATATTGTCTCTGGTGTAGTAGTCTTGTGTAGTTCGCGAACGAACTAGTTCGGAAAAACGCTCCCACAGGCGAACTACGCGAACTAGTTCCCAGATCTCTCGCTCCTTAGTTCGTTAGTTCGTTCGATCCTTTCCCGAAGACCAACTTTTGTTTTAGTTTATTATCTAAAATGAAACACAGTTCCTTGTGGACACATTTCACTGAAGACACAGATATAAAAATAAAAGAAAAATAAATTGTTCAACATTAATAATTATTGCAGAAGTCACAAATGGAAGTTTAATGTGGAATGTGAAAATAAAATACACTTTGATCCCATTAACAATCAAAAGACAACCATTGATAACCACAACTACCATAACAAACAAGAAAGCGCGTGCAGTAGCGCTAGCAAAGCGAGCGAGCGAGCTGTCTTGGAGGACCTAGTTCGCGAACTAAAAGAGCGCTCCCGGTCGCGAACTAAAGAGAGCGGTACAGTTCGCGAACTAACAGAGCGCTCCCGGTCGCGAACTAAAGAGAGCGGTACCGTTCGCGAACTAACAGAGCGCTCCCGGTCGCGAACTATAGAGAGCGGTACCGTTCGCGAACTTAACAGAGCGCTCCCGGTCGCGAACTATAGCGAGCGGTACCGTTCGCGAACTAGCACCATTCGCCGCTAGGGTTTCCAATATTTTTTCGGTTGATGGTAGGAATTTTTTAAAAAGAATAACCTATAAAAATATGCTACACTTCAAAAATATAATATTTTACGAAAGAGTAGAAAATGATAAAAGGTATGTTTTTACTATTTCATTTTTTAAGCTATATTTTTTGCACTTCTTTCATCTTTAATTCTTTTTTGTCTACAGTAAAATTGTCATATGCTTTATCGCTTTCAGTTGTCAAATTAATTTCGAGAAAAAGCTCATTTTTTATTCATGAAATACTTCTCTTACTTTTACCTGGATTTCGTATAATATTGTTATTTCAGAGTAAAGTTTGTTCACTTTGATATTCATTTTTTCTCGCAAATTTATAACTTCTAATATAGTCTCACAGTCATCAAATGAAACCCTGTGATTTGAATTTAATTTTTGGATTTTGTATAGCCAATTGCTTTCATTAAAATCTAACTATTTACTAAGATACTCCAGACATTTATCAACGAATACAGAGCATTATTTTTTTATATTATCACTTTCTGTGGAGAATTTGGTTTCTAAAGGCTTTTTCTTGTTTTCTTAACCAAAGAAACAGTATCTTTTACATTTTTCTAGTGCTGATTTTAAAGCTGACATAATATAATACTTATCTCAGTCTGTTAGTTAACAGCTTTGTGAAAGTGATGAAAGAAATGACTTGCGAAATTCAAATAGATTTTAACTTTTGTGTCTTAATCAGTTTCATTCGTCGCCAAAAAATTGTGAATGTGTGTTGGATTATTCTCCCCTTCACTAATAAAATAATAGCTCAATGACTTCCAATTCACTGGAAATATACGCACTTTCGTTATTGCTACCACTTTCTCATTCAAGGGTCACTGTTATTTTTATATGTCTAATTATTAGATATCACATTGGAAGTATTAATGTTATTTTTCTTAATAATATAGGTAATACTATTTCTGTCATATAGTACTTAAGTTGTAGCCAATAGTAAAATTATATTTTTTCCATGATTTCCAAAACTTTATTTATATAAAAAATCCGATTACTTATAAACGAGTATTTTTAATTCATCAAAATAAACGCGTTTATAATATTTTATAAGTAATGTTGTGTTGTTGTTGTTGTTGTTGTTGTTGGGGTTTAAGGGCGCGTCGACGGCAGGATCATTAGCGCCTTTTATAAGTAATGTTTCTTCCATGAACTAATAAACAAATCCATTAAAAAAATTAATATTCTACGAATGCATGTAAAGTAAATAGTAAAAACAGCACAATTATTCAATTTACCCATTTGTGTAAAGGAAAATGAGCACTTTAGTTTATCGGCGCCAACTGTTCATGCTAATGTAATTTGAAAGGGCTATTATTAAGCAATAACTTTTGTTAAGAAGGTCATATTAAATTACATTTAGAAACGACAAAAAAAATGATTATGTCCTAATAAAACTGACTTAACAAACAAAATAGCGCGTGCAGTAGCGGTAGCAAGGCGAGCGAACGATCTGTTTCTCTGAATTCGAGACGCGAACTAAGGAACTAAAAGAGCGAACTAGTTCGCGAGCGAGCTGCGAACTAAACTGAGCGCTCCCCTTCGCGAACTATTATGCGCAAGTCTACAGTGTAGTGCGAATCCGCACTACAACCTGACACTTGGCAGGACGGGGGTCACACCCCGCCCGGCCATCCTGACTGCGGTTTCCCGTGGTTTCCCGCAGTCCTTCTAGGCGAATGCTGGGATGGTTCCCTACAAGACCACGGCCAACTTCCATCCCCCTTCCCTCCCCTTTAGGTTAGTAGGCTGGACCCTCCAGCAGGGTAAAAAAATATGTTAGTTAGGCTGAAAAGGGTCTTCGTGACCCTCCAGCGGCTCGCCTTCCGGCCTTAAGCTGGGAGGAATGAAATAAAAAAAAAAATGGTCGCAGTGCACTCCAGCCTCAGACGAGCAGACGTGTTGGATCTTCTGCCTATTCGATTCATCAGTCTGAAGCGCGCGTCGCATCAACTGGAGACATTTGGGGCGGGTGTTGCAGCGCGCGTGTTCGTTGTTCCGTTCGAGGTTGGAATCGTGCGGTGTTTGTGGCCGCCACGTTTGTCGGCGGTCGCAGAATCAGGAGCCGTCATCAGAGGCGGCGGAAGCGACTCAGAGCGGCTCGACGACTGAACCAGGAGCAGCCTCAAACCTGAATGCGGCTCACTAGCAGCTCTCGACATTCTTCAGAGAAAACCCTCGGCTTTATTCCGATTCCGACCTATAAATGTTGTAAACAAATTTAAACTGAAACATTCACTAGCAGATACATTCTGCATCAAGTGACACCCCGATAAACACGATTAGATTGGGCATCACTAAGCTACGACCACTTGAAGTTAAATGTCGCCTCGATTCCAGTCTCTAAGTAATAGCGAAGACTGCAAGGTACGTCTGATCTGGAGTTTGTGGAGCAACTACTGAACAATGTAGCTTCGATTAGGTGATGACGTCATAGTTATTTTGTCATTTCGTCATGATCTAGTTCCATACAGCGTAGCTGTTACTGAATTTAAAAACGTATTCGCGTCTGAACTGTCTGATGGTCTGACCTCCGAGCAAGTAATGAAGGCGAGGCGAGGCGCCCGTCTCCTAGCCGCGCCCCGCACGCAGCCCGCAATACGGCCGTGTCGTGGAGCACTTCAAAGCGGGACCGCCAGCCAATATCAGCCGTCGAGCTCTTGATGAACACGTCTGGCGCCCGCGTCGCATGCAGATCCCGTCCACGCTCCTCCTCCTCGCCTTTGCCTTTCATCCCCGTCGAGGCACAGCACGGAGAGAGACACCAGCGTCCAAACAAATATAAACACTCCATCACGCTACGACTTCGAGTATACGTATTCCGCAAACTTGGTAATTTCAAATCTCAACGTCATTTCATTAACAGTTTGAGAGTTAATCTTAGGATACAAACCTGCTGCCGTTCTGTAAATTAAAAAATAAAGAAGAAAATTTATAGAAGTATATGAAAGACATACAACTGACTGTATTATTCTCCTCCAGCTTCCTTATATATAAAATGTTGCCATATCTTCAAATAATTTTCAAAATAACAGACTTCCTCCATGAGTCATTTCGTAAACAAGTGCTACACGATTCAGAAGTAGGGAAGATTATTAAGTACGAAGAGGTATCCGGATCATTTTAACCAGAAACTAATCTCTTCTTATTAGATTATATCAAATTTTGTTGAGTTGAAAGTAACGTATATCCAAGGTACTTTTAAAAACCAAATTAAAATTTTCTGTCTCATTTCTAAGTAATATAAACAATTGTTATGAAGTTCTACAATCTGTTTACAGTAACTTTAAAGTAATCAGCAACCAATTCCGAATAGCAAAACACAAGATCAGTGTTTAAGGTCGTCTGTGATACATGTTATTTCCTTAATTTCACCTTTAAGATGCAAGTAAGAGGAAAAAAACGTCGTAACTGAATGTGGGTTGTCACATTTTATCCAGTGATTTTGCAGATATTTATCGTAGTGATTGGCTAGCTGTTTCTTCTTATCCATTTTATTAAACTAGACAAGCAAAAATTACTAGCAATACTTTTACTCTGAAATTTTTCGAAACCTCGTATACGATAAAGAGTCAAATGGTGATAAATACTCCAACATATGTAACGAACTTATATACTAACTTATTTACAGTCCGTTGAAATTCTACAAACATTTCTTTTGGGGTCTAAAATGTCTTTTCTAAAAGGTCGTTTATACATGGATTCCATTTGAGGTTGCGCTGTACGTTTATTTACAAATGTTTAACCGCATCAACTATTTTTAGTATTGAAACACTTATTTGATATTCTTTAGTTATTAGCTTTTTCTTATCCGTTACTTATTTTCTATTTACCCACCAAATTGAAATAACAATCATGTCATGTTTAAGATGTCTATTTTCTCAACTCATTTACTTGCCTATTTTATGGATGAAATAGGTTATTGCATGCTTTTAGAAATGGTCAACCAAAGTAACTCACTTGTGAATGAAAGGAGGTTTTGCCATAAGCTCTTACTTTCTCTTAATTACTGACCTCATTCGGCACTTGCAAATCACTGAAATTAAAAAAATTTCCTCCATTTTCTATCTATAAGTTACTCACCGTTATAATATCCGGGATGAAACTTTTGATTTTCAATACAATCAAGCGAAGGGAAGTATGTTTAACAGATGAGGTGGTACTGCTTTTGTGTTGTTTCCAGGACGTGGTTCAAACACATTACCGTCTTGTCTGGAATTCCAACCAAAGTATCAAAACACCAGACGACTACAAAACCTAACAGCGGTCTCTAAGGGTACGTCTCTGATGTTTGTGCAATCTCCTTATCCTATCTCAATCACATATCCAGGAGGCGATTTCTACGTGCACGGCGTAGAAAGACAGAGAATCCCTCCGCATCTTTTAGAAATAACATTCGTATCACGTCCTTCAATTTAAATTCGACTGTAGCGCTCATAGTTTATCACCACTCGGATTGTGGGTATATAAGAAATCTTCAGCATACATTTTTGGGAGCCTTTAGTAAGATGCAGTAGTTTGAAATGAAATACGCCTGAGAACATGCGATGTACATACATTGTTCAGCGCAGAGCACTATTGAAGGAATTTGAGATTTCTCTTGTGAAGCTGAAAACAAGTGACGAGAATGGAGATTTATTAAGAACGTGTGACAACAAGAGAGCCGATTAAACAATGCTCTTTTACAACACTATAATTGGCGACCGTACAGCCTCAGGGTTGTATTGACTACATTAGAGCAGAAACTTTTTGGTATTTTCAAACTTTCAGACACAAAAATGGCCATGGCATATTGTAATATGTTTTCTGTTGTTGTTTTTTTTTGTTTTAGGGTTTTATGGCTCTTTAAAAGTGAGGTCTTTAGTTGGATAGGTTGCAAGGAACTGGAAAGATATCGGCTAAGGCCTTTCGAAGGAACCATCCCAACATTCACGTAGAGTGATTTCTAGAAACCATGGGAAACCAAAAACTCAGTGGCTGGATGGGTGTCCGAACCCGCGATCTCAAAAATGGGATGCCAGAGCGTAATCGCTCACTTAAAATGCTCGGCAATTTTTTCTAATCATACAACACACTAAAAATCAGTTCTTCTTCAGAGTCTAATGAGTTGAAAACGTAGTCATTTTTTAAAATCAATAAAATTATTAACTTTTAAATGACCCTTTTTTTAATATTACGGTATATTCATGAATCATCTTACGCTAAAATTCGGTTTCAGGACATGGAAACTTCTATTAAGCATTTTAATCGCGATGCTAGGTTAAATTGTATTGTTTCTCCAAACACCGTTTCTTTTATCTTTTTTTCTGTTTCAGAATTTACGGCTCGTCAATAGGACCTCAATCCTCTGACAGGATGTGTAGCAAGAAGAGGGAATGAATTCAGTCATGATCATTCGCTCGGACTGATGTCGGTAAAACATGGAAAAACGAAATCTGGATGGCCAGATGCGGATTTAAGCATGCATCCTCCTCAGTGCGAGGCCTGAGCGTTACCTCTCACTGACCAGACTCGTTTTTTGACTCTTAACCTTGAAGATATCTTTTGTCGATACGAAGAAGATTTGCTCAATGTCATTGCTGCGTTGAGATACATAGGTAAGCAACCATACTGATTTAGTGTTTCTTGTTAAGCCCTGTTTTAAATGGCATACTGTCCGTTCAGTTCTGCTTGTAAGATCACTAAGCTCAATTGAACTAAATTGATTACGTTCATTTTTGAAAAAATACATTTGATAAAAAAAAATCGGATAACTCAACTACCTCTGCTCCATTATGGCCTGAAATTCGGAAGGACATGAGTTCTAACCCCGGTTAGAAAATAATGATTTCTGTTTTCCGTGTTTTTATCGAAATTACTGAAGGCGAGGACAGGAATAGTTGCTTCAAATTTCCAAGCGCAAATTTCTTATCATTTCTTGACCATAAGCTTCCCCTTACTCTAATGAATTCAACGTGAAAGAGCCATAGAATCTGAATTAAACGTAAATCTCCCACCTCAGGTGAAGTGAATAGTGTTGACTCCTGAAAATCAGAGCCAAAACGAGTGCCGAAGTACTCTAATAATTATATACGTGGAGTAATTGAATTTCACATGATCTTCGTCTTTATATTATACTTGATTAAAGTTGTTGCAGAGTGGCACCTATAACTCAAATAAACCTAACAGTTTACCCACACTTTCTGAAACAACCGGACTTGTTCTGATAAAGCAGTATAAGTGATTTCTGCTTCAGAAATTAACGATATGCAGAGAAGGGAAAATTACAATTATTTTAACTAAAACTTCACACCATAATATACAGAAAGTGAGGCTGCAACTAATTACCCATTTTTACTATTTAAACTATCTTTTTCAGACCGTTTTCTCACTCTAGGTTCCGATTTTACCATACAGTCTTACCAGCTGCCTCGCCGAAAGTCAGCAGCTGATTGCTGCTGAAAATACAGATTTCATCATCAGAACAGCATCAGTTACATTATGTGTGATCGGTGTAATCTTATTTACTGAGGTGGAAGCTGTGGGCAGCCACAACATTCACACAGATTATTGCGTAACCAGGACTGCTACAGTGTCAAGGACGCTACATCATTCCCGTCTAGTTTAGTATGGCGCCGTTTTGATGCGAACGGACACACGGGAGATTGAATGTTCAAACTGTATAGCTTCATTATTTGGCCCTCCACTTAGAACCGAAAAGAGAACATCTCCTGTCCGATTCTAGAAGTGGTTTGTGAGACAATCCAAAATTTGGTGCTAACAGACCGATTGGTTCCTACTTTGGGAACTACCGAGGGTGATATATTAGCGCCAGAACCTCGCCCTAACTAAGAAAATAAGTAAATTGAAATAAAGTATACACTCAGTAGAACATAAACTGAAGGAGATAATTAGAGTTAGCTGTGCGATACAGGAGGATGTAGAGAGCGAATTGTTACCGAGCGTGGTGGGTGAGCGCTAACACTCTGGCCTCGCATTCAGGTTTACCTTGGTTTCCCCAAATCTCTTCCAGAGGCCATGGGCTTCCCATTTCTAGCATAAAATTGTTAAACATCTCTAAAGACCTTGACAAGACGAGAAACTATAAGCAAAAAAAAAAAATCAGAAAAAAGGGAGAACAGATTTAGAAGGTCATTATTACGGAGTATGGTACCAAGATCGTGCCAACAGACATTTTACTGTTTTGCAAGAAATGTGTTCTTTAAACGACATCAGCAGTTATAAGAGTCATCGTCTACGCAAACCGACGTGCAGTCTACTTTTTGGAGATTGTAAACTTGAAACGAATAAACACCGGTTGTTGTCATAATAATATATTTTATTTTTTATTTTCAAAAATTAAATACATCTTGCTTCGAATAGCGACAACAGTTCCCATTAGAAGTTTTTTTCTTAAAAGAAAGAAAAAGAAAATGGCCTTGTAAAGGCGCTCGATAATTCGCGTTAAGCTTGAATTTTACGGAAAACTACCACAAAATCTCCAAGTTTCATAATGTCACGCCAGGCAAAACGGAGTAATTTATGATTTTATTTTAACAACGTAACCAATCTATCGTCTGTTAGATTCTTTGTGTCGATAATTCCATTTTCGTTCTTTTCAACTGGTTTGGCTTCTACGTGAAGTTGAAACAAATTTCGGTGAACAACTATATATATAAATTGCTGATGAAGTCCGAGTCAAATGGGTCGGGTTCGATCATCTACCGCAATGAGTTAACTCAAGATATGCAGTGATCTGGTGGCTCAGTGTTTAATGTGTCTGACTGGAGATGAAAAGATCCCCACTTTAAATCCCGATCACTGCTAGAATTTTCAAAGGCCCTTAACCGAACCATCACCTCTGGCACAGCTTGCTGCGTAACGTGAATTACGACAGAAATGTTCTCTAGTTCTGAATCTACATTAGTTTTATAAGTCCCCTGTACCCTATAGGATTACATGTAGTTTAATTGGCCACTACAAGGGCGTCTTGCGTGGCGAATCGAAAATCCTGTCACCTGGCGGCCGAACAATTCTTCGGGATCTCTCGGCCAAGTATACGATGATTTAATTTGAAAATAGGATATACGTTCTTGAAGTTTGTTGGTTGTATATACTGAAACGTTAGAGTGAAGAATAGTGGGACACGACAGATCTTATTTTTCAGTATTTAGTGAGATGCCTATTACCTGTCACCATTTGCCACAGACGACTGGAACTGCTCTAGGCCTTCACCTCACCAAGTCACTAGCTCAGCACAGTACAGCCGTACAAGTCCGCCGCGCCAAATGAGCCCTTAACATCCGATCAGAAGTCTCCATTTTCGCTAGGAGGACCTTAATTACTTCTGCCGGCCAGTGCACATCCAATCCCGCGCCTCGTTAAAACCTGCCCTTTCCGAGTTTCTTCTTCCACTTTCTCTTCCGCCTTGTACGCTGTTGCGTTTCTGTCGTTTTCCTGGTTCTTCTCCCTCTCCTCTACACGGCTCCCCTGACCTCACAATTCATATCCGGCAAAACTCCCAGCGTCGATAATCGTTTTGAGCAAACACAAGTGGAATAAAAACCGTGTAATTGTGTTTCGCCGTAAATAGGTCGGAAAACTTCATAAACCGGCTAACTCAACTAGGGATGCTGCAAAAGTGGTCGCCTCCAGTGGTAAAAAGAAAAGCAACTCGTTTACTTGCAAATCATCCGGCAGGAAAGAATTCCGAAACGAGCAGTCGGTATTGTGTTCGTGTATTTATTCTGCTTGAGATCGGATGGAAACTAGCTACAAACGCTTCTCTGCGCTCACTCGCAACATTCCCTGACTGTAATTAACAGTGGCAGCTAGCGTCGTGCTGCGACTGTACCGCCGCCACAAATGACCGTCTCCATTTTCTGCAGCGCGACTTGCTAGCGGGCTAATGGCCAGATTATCGATGTCTGCCGAACGGAACCGTAGCAGTCAGTGATACTGGCCGGATAATTCGCCTAATCTTGCCTCTCCACGTATAAATTGCTTCATAATCGCCGCATATTCGGCAACAACGTTCCAACACCAGAGGTGGAATCTTCCCATAAAGCAGCAGCGCAAAAAGCATGCTGCATCAAATAGCATCCATGCGTACAATGTTAATATATATCTAATCATTTGACAGGAATATATGCCTCCAATGTTAATATTAATCACAAGAATCCCAAAAAATTATTTTTATCTAGAAGACTCAACCGGCGATGATTTTTTATTTATGCATGATTATATTTTAATGTATTTATTATTCACATAACTAATAAAAGAAAACACATCGACTGCCTGCGAAAGAGATTAAAAAAATCCTAAATTTCCAATGGTGGCCGTGAACTAAGGAACTTAACGGGATAAAATATATCTTATATGTTAACCCATGACATAAGCTAGTACTGCATGTAGTTTAATTGAGATCCGTTGACTACTTTCTGCGTGAAGTGTGAACATGCAGACACGGTCACTTTGTAAACAGAGTCATGACGGGCTTTGTTTCTCTCGCAGGCCGTATGTCTACGATCTACAGAAACGCTTGTGAACAATTTCATAACACGGTGTAGATAGCTCTAAGAGTAAGACCATAAATTTTGGTATTTTTGTATCTGTGCACGAAAATGTGATGGATAGATTTCATTAAAATTACAGGCTGTTGTGACACATGTTATTAGTTAAGATATAGCATTCTTTCAACTCAATTAGTTACACAATCACGATAATACAGAAGTCAAAAGCGTAGAGTTAAGATATTTTGTCTCTTTGTGCACTTATAACTCAAAACCTAATAACTGGATTTCAGATCACTTAACATGCAGAATACTTTTTTTCAGTAAAAGAAAATAGTTCCTGATGATGGTGAAGCCAAGACTATAAATTAAAGAATTAATGTTCGTGCATGCTAAAGCCCACGAACGGAATTAAATTGTTACTGTGAGTAGTTCCGTTGAAATCAAGTGGTGAAACGCGGAATACTCTTTATAACCGGAAGTTACATATTTATCAATGGCACGACGCCAGAGCCCTAAATTTTGGAAGTTTTGTCAATATTTTCACGCATATTGCACGAAATAATGTTCGAATTTCAAATAAACTACCGACAGTGATAACTTATGTCTTCAGGTAATCTCGATAGTATACATGGTTTCTGATGACACAGAAAACTCAAATTTTCAAGTTCTTGTCCACCGGAAACTATGGAACGGATTCGAAAGAAACTTACACAGATTGACAGCTTATATCATGTTTTAAAATATAGGATATTTTTATTCTAACAAATTTCAGTTCCCCAAGTAATCACTTTTAGTTTTTTTAATGTAATGAATCAGAGTGATATTTCTTATACGTACTAATAATCACCTATGCTAGTAAATAAAAAGAAATGTATCATTTAGGTATATATTGGTTTCCTAATTTAGCCTATATGGAAATAGTTAACTAATTTTTGGCATTGACCTTTTATATGAGGAGTGGATGCGGTTCAAATTTTTCAGTCGGTAACAAATTGATTTTGCGATAGAATTGAAGTTTTTATATGTAGTTTACATACATGCTAGTAAGACAGTCCAGTCTTCCGGTTCACTCAAAATGTAAAAATACTGAATGTGCCTACGAACCACCGACAAGAATAGTGTTAGTTTCAAGCGGTAATGGAAACAAAGACGGTGTACCAACGTCTATTAAACACATAATAATAATGGAAATTCTGATGGTATATGGCAGAACAAAGTGATGGAGAAGAAATGATGGATGTTTCTCTGCTTTCTCCTACCTACCCAACGCTTTCATCCTAGTTTATCACTTAATTAACAACAAAAATATCTTATTACACGTGGGAGTAGTCAGGGTCTGAGGGTAATATGTATAGTGATGAACCTTTTATCCATCTGCGTGTATCTCATACGTTTACATGTATGAGGTATGTAGCGAAATATTGAATATGAATTTGTTTGTTCGTTGCCGCCCCCCTGCCTTCATGGAGTTTACCTTCCCTATCATTCCTTTCATACATACATAGGTAAATAAATCAGTAGGGTATATATATACATGTAGGTACATTTTGAATTACATGTAGTTCCATTCGTCTCAGATTAAAAACAAGTAATTTATTATACCTCGATAATATATTTTTATTATTATGTGCTTTTAATGGGGAAGTTATGAAATGGAGAGCATGAAGGTTGGTATTTACTTAGATGAGTTTAAATACCTCATCGTTATTCACGCACTAAGATTACCATACTGCACTACTGGCTTTCTCCAGTTGGTAAGAAAACCTTGCATGATCCCTATCAGCTTGAGCGGCCTTATGCCATCTCCCATTGTGAAGCTATTATTAATCTCTGCAGTATCGAAAAGTCAAAAAAGTTCGAATATGGTAGAAGGATTATGTTGTAGTGAAATTCGTTACGGTCTTGTTCATATATACGTTTCACTTCTCAGTTCTCAAATAACTATCAACCACGAATAATTGTCGCACCGTTCTTGACGGAATGTCAAACCCCAGTAAAACTGTAAAATAAAACATGCATGTTGCTTTAATAAGGCGCACTGTACAGTTCATACAAAACATCTCCTTTCTGCTATTGCTCGTCATTAGACGTAAAATCGCTATAAAAGACCCTACGGAAAGATAAAACTGTTAGCGGAGTTATGAAGTAAAAATCACTTATTGTAAAAGAGGGATTAAAAAATTTAAAAACTTTGCTTTTTTTAACTCCCTTCTCAAATAGGCATTTTCTTCTGAGGAAACTCTTCATAACCACAGAATGAGGTTAAATGCGAAAACTAAACAGCTTTAAATCCAGAGTTTTTGATTTAGAACATATTTTACTCTATGAGAGAATTTTCTTCTTGGACTGATGACTGAGGAAATATTATATGTTTGTTTTATAGAAGGGGAAAGTCACAAAGTAATTCACAATCACTGATTTTCTTTGTGTTTAAATTGCTTTCAAATGCAGCAACTAGGTTATCTGAAAATTGCGTTCAAGTACGGTATGTAACATGAGATTCATGTATTTGCAGTTAACGATGGGAATTTATTTTATCAATGGTAACTAAGTAAATGGTTACTTAGTATTGTTTTGTTAATGTTTCACGTGAGTTTAAAGTGAACATATCTAATCTATGTGGATATTTAAGGATACAAAGCAACGTCAAAAGCATAGATTGTTGTACTATGTATGATATTCCGCATAAGTAGAGTTACAACTGATGTTGGTATCACGTTTTGATGTTGGTACCTGTCAGTGCTCCTACCATGTTGCTGCGGGTGTTCAACTAGTTGTCTACTGACAGGCGCTATACAACACAACCTCTCATTGATGTTAACCTCCTACATAAAAATCAGAATCATGATTTATGTTGAAACACGTATCCATGATTCGGACTGTCTAGACCAGTGTTTCTCAAAATGGGGTACGCGAACGCCTAGGGGTTTGCTAGTTGATCGTAGGGGGTTCGCGACAAGATTTACGGACACGTACACGCACAATGGTGAATATCGCTCATAGTTGCCAGTAGTGGAGCTAGAAAAAGGTCGCAGTATTTTGTTAAGGGTATTCGCGATGCCTGGGAAATTTTATAGTGGTAAGTGGTGCTAAAAGTTTGAGAAGCACTGGTCTAGACTGGTGACCCTACATGTAACGTCTGCTGAGTGACAAGCACCACCAGTTCAAATCCTGTCTGCGCCTACCACTCTTCTACATTATCGATTGTATCTATAATTACATCAATAATATAAAATCACATCAACCAATTCCGTAAGTTTTCCAAAAGTACACTTCGGTTTTACTCATTCACAGATAGGAAAGCACAACAGGTAGCATAAATGAGGACACCGAATCTCACTGATTGTTCCTTAGACTCCGTACATATTTACAAATTGTTAGGTATAAGACAAATCGATACCAAACTACACCAAATCTTAGAATTGAAGGACGGTAGTAATACGTTCCGACACGAAATTATTTAACATTGATGCTACAGCTAAAAGTGGAGCCACAGGGCACCACCGATTGCTCAATATACAACAACTACTAGACGGTCATTTAAAACACTGCAAATCATAAAATATTATCTTTTCAAGACGTAGACGGATATTTATATATCTCCTGGAAATTTTCCAAATCCTCTCTTCTTAACATGTTTATAAACACAAAGACTCAGGGGTCAAGTTCCATCTAGCCGTTAGATTTGTGAATATACACCCCTTAGTTTAGTCGACACTCTTTAAGAAGCAAACATTATTAGTGAATAAAGGTAGCAACATTAATAAAGGCTATAAAAAACTATTCGAGAAGTGAACAACGTGAAGAAATTGCGTTAGTGAAAAATTCATCAGGAGAATCTCCATGGAAAATTGTGTAACAGCACCGTGAGTACTATCAATTTCAATGAGATAATTTTCTAGTTTTCAAGGATAATGATCAGTGTCTTATAAAATTAAACAATCTGCAGTAAAAAAAAGTATTTCTAACGCCAGTTTTCAAAAATAAAAATGTCTAGAAACAATGTAACGCACAGTGACGGTTTGTAACCGTGAACACAGTCGTGATTCATTCTAGGTCAAAGTAAGATGTATCATTATTGATAATTTTCGAAAATGGTCCGCGTTGTCTGGAGAAGGTTTAAAGTTATTGAAATCCTCGAACAGACCTGTAGAAAAAAAAAACTTAGAGACAAAATTGATTGCATCTTTATATTTTCGAAAAGAAATGTTCGCATGTGTGTTCGCTGTGGGCGATAAATTACAAAAAGATCCTTCTGTGCTAAATATTGCTATAACATTACTGAACATTGGAAATAGGAAAGTTATTTCTTGGGTGTATGCTCCTGCGTAGGAACGCCGAGATGTTTATTTGTACATATGGGAGATGTAATCCCCAAAACAACGTATCCCAAGAGAATTTCAATGAACTTGAAACTGAATAAAACCGTATTTACAATTTATGTAATCCCAAACATAAAAATAATAATGTAAATATCTAATTCTAACAGAAGTTAATAACAAATTTTTTGTGTTCGTTTAATCTACACGTGTACTCAAATCTAGTAATAGCGAAACATTGCCGGGTCAGCTAGTTATTAACATTCTCTAAGCGAGACTATTCCAGGTGTAAATAATGTATGTAAAAAATCATAATCTGAGCAATTATGCTCAATGAATAACAATGTGTGGTAGTAATGAAAGTGATGCAGACTATTAAAACGATCGGTATTTCGGAAATAAACAGTGTAAATGTATCTTTCAGTGTGATTAAAGGAATCCATCTTTTAGGATTAAACATAATAAATGTTTCAATCAATGCGTCTGATTGTCTAAACAATCCGCAGTTAAGAAAATGCGAAATCCTTAATGCTTGAGTCTCCACTAATTATGGAGTAATAGGAGGAGTAGTAGATATCACGCATCCATATTGAAGTTTCACTGAAATGTAAAAACTCCTGTAATATGCGATAGTAACGGTACCAAAGCCCCAAAGCTTTCAATATCAATTAATGTACAACGCCAATGATAGTACCACACTCAAAGAGTGCGCATTTAATTTACACCGCTGTGGAGCGAATATCGACTAATCAACTATGAGTTATTAAAGATGCAAATATTTTCTTGTATCTACCCTCGTGACAGATTTTTAAGTCGTTTCATTTATTGCTTCCAAATATGTTTGAGCGAATCCTTCATATATGTAAAATTACATTACTATTGTGAAGAAAACTACGTGCCACTATATATCATCGAATGATGCAAAATTTCACAACTTTTTGCCACTTTTTTTGTAGGAAAAAATTAATCATCTTACAGCTCACACTGATTATTTCGGACAACCGCTAACAGTCCAACGTCAGAATGTTAACTTAAATTGGTTTCACCCTCTGCGAGTCGGAGGCAATAAGACCAGCACGTATTATACTTTAATCTTGCTTTTTTAAGGAACAGTCTGACCTAAATCTTTGGCAGTCCAGAATGAAAATCACGATAACAAAGGCGATTTCGAAGGTAACAAGATTTTATTGCTTGAAAAAGGAATGAAGCACAAAAAAATCAAGAAACAAGTCAAACGGCTTTTGTCTCTGAATAAATTGAAAAGAGATTTATAATCTCGAATTCATAATTAAAAATGGAGGATTAGACGTTTAAGAAATTTTTTCTCAAGTTTTCTCTTTCCACGGTGGAGCTAAAAGCATTTCAGCGAGTTGAACAATGGAGTCGGTCCACAATGGAGACATTGTACCTGCGACCAGGGCTACCAACCAAGGCCAACCGAACGATAGCGGACAAAGGGCAAGGTGCAGCGGGCCTACCCCCACAGCACTGTGTGGCGACCCTCATAAGTCATAGTAATTGATCAAATCACGTAGAGCGAATTGAGGCACGACTCCAAGAACTTTATTCAGTTCGTGTTATTAGTCGATTCACTGGTTCAGTGCAACCTTTGAACTTTTGTCCCTATCCAATCGTTTCGTCTGTGTGTACCTGTTAGAATTACATCATTACTATTTTCTTCATATCATATATATTTCTAAAAAATTTCTTTTGGTGACGTGATAACTTTCTCCCTTCATACTTACCAAAAACAGAGGTATAATTTTAAATATTAAGTTCTCAGCTTTGGAAACATCATAAGTTAAGTAAGGAATTTATAGAAATTCAATCTGTAAGTGGCAAAATTATAAACACTCAAGTTCACCGATATGCGATAATTCGGAGTCAGGCTGCTAGGCTTCGCTCGGGTCAATTAGGAGAGATTGCATTGCCGCTAGATAGCAGCATTACATATCACACAAATACAGATAAAGTGTGTATTTTCTAGACTAAGCATTTTTTTCGGATAATTTTGTTTCTGTTAGGGGAAATATTTCTAATTGAATCGTAACACGTTGTAAATGTATGGCTAAGTATCTATTTCAGTTAACAAATATTCTATCTGTGTACATCAACATAGGATGAAGATAAATGCAAAGAAGAGTCAACTTAATAGGTACACAGATAAAAAAATAAAAGATAAAAAAAAAACTTAAGGTAGATTATGATTATAGAGTGGGGAAAGAATTGCTTGTTGAAGACGTGAAATGTAAATATCTTAGCATAACATTTGATAAAAAGCTCAACTATGATAGATTGGATAGGTACGAGGAAAAGATTTCAAGATCCTGTACTTGTTGGAGACAGTGGGATGTACCAGAGAAGTAAATGAATTCAGTTACAAAACTTTATTCGGAGCATTGCTTGAATATGGTGGTGTAGTATGGGTCCCACATTTTTGGTATCAAATACAGGAGTTGGATCAAGTTTGCACACTGTCCGAAAACACTAAAACATTACCTACCACGTTTTTTAATAAATACATCCACTACAAAGCATAAATTAATCAATAAAAAGGCAGGGAAGTGGACTTCTTTAGTCAAAGCCCGGACCTAACAACGTCTAACATACCGCGAATGCTGCCATCCTGCGCCAATGATGCTGGACATTGAGACACAATGCAAAAAAAACACCTTAAAAACGCATAGTTTCTGCGCCAAACAACTGAATACGATAAACAAAACAAACATTAAAAATCTCGCAATAGGCATCTATGTCAGAGCAACAACTATCAATTTGTCTTATTGGCGATATTTTGCTCCCCTTGCTTTTTCCTTGACGCCTCGTCGACGACGAGGTCATTAGAGTTGGGAAAGGGCTGAGGGAAAGGAACTGGAATGAATTCGGTCATGGATTTCTGTAGGAACCATTCCGCCATTCGCGTGGAGTGGTTTCGGGATACCAATGAAAACCCAATTTTGGCTGCCCGGGCGGGTATTCAAACCCGCTTCCGTCTGAATGCAAGGCCAGAGCATTACCACTCACCAACCACGCTCGATGATTTGTTTTCGTTTGGAATATTACGCCTCGTCGACTTGGAGGTTAATTAAGCCAAAGGAGCCTGGAAGGAATTCAGCGAGGGCCTTTTTGGAAGAACAGTTCGGAAATTTGGCTGAATTGGATTCTGGAAACCATAGAAATCCGAAATATTAATTATCTGGACTGATTATCGAACAGCCATCATCACGAATGCGAGACCCAAGCGTTAGTGTTCACCCACCAGGCTCGGTAATATATTTTTTTATGCGATCAATTTCCTGAACTATAGATTCAACCAATGTCTCGAATACTAGAAAACGTTAAATATACTATAGAGAGATTCAATTTATGGACGATCTAAGTGTTTCCAATAGACTATCCTGATCCTATCTAGAGGGTAGTACCAATCACTGGCCCAGACGTGCGCTGCGGGTTTGCTGAGTGTAGAGCACGGTATTGACAGCCAGGGGGGGTGGGTGCAATGCTTCACCGTGCCCCGGTAATATGCCCGCCTGTCGCGGACACACTTTCTCATCACGGGCTGTACACCGGGCCAGGGGATCGTTTCCAGACCTGTTGCGCTCTCCGCCAATTGGGAGACAGCTGTCCATCGACTGCGATCAACAACTTTTCCCTGCGGCCCGGCCGTCCGTATCTGCCACAGCGCGGGGTAGGGAACTGTCTGACAGAAGAGATCTCAGCAGTCCAGCGCCTATGATGCTGCCCCCAGCAGAGTTTATGTGGCATCTATGGTACTTCAAACATGAATTTATAATATGTTTTACTTAAACTTCTTTTTTTTTTTTAAAAAAAAAAAAAAGAAGCGTCTAAAAGCTTGAAATCAACTGTTATGTTACGGTTAATTTGCACACAAGTACAAATCTCTCTACTGGAATTGTTATAATTCACTCGTTTAGAATATAAGACGTAATATTTAATTTTATTGGTTGTGTTTTTAAACAGTAAATTAGTGAAAAATTATTTTGTTATGCATGGCACGCAATTAATAGCATAACAATGTCATTTGGTACGAGTGGGCGCTATCTTAGAATATTTAGTCGAAGATGTAATTTCATGGAGTTGTAGAAGTTGGCAAGAGGGAAAGATAATAAACCAAATGGGAATATTTCATTAATTTTAATGCTAGTGGTTAAATTCATAATTGTTAATCGATAAACCACTAATTCGAATTTCTATTTCGACAGAAATTTTTACGCTCCTTCAGCGCTTTTATAATCTAAGTACATTACCATGCTTCGTGGTTTGGAGTCCATATAAAACTATAGGACCCTTGTTCCCGTCATTGTTTTACATTTTGTTGAGATTGGGGGAGAATATTGAGGACAATGATCGTGAAGGATTTTAGCCAAGGCCTTGCAATTTTGAATAATCTACTTACCATCAACGTAGAACGATTTCGGTAAACGACGGAAAAAAATACATGTTTCGATCGAATTCGCGTCCATATAAATGCCGGGTCCAACAACCACTCACTCACAAAGCTGAGTTCTGTGTGCTACCAATTTAGAATTCATTAAGATAATATACGTATTATCTTCCATATTTTGTAGATACAAAAATAAGTGATTAGTCCTACATTACGATAGTAAGGTTCAAGGGTATAGTAGAAAATTAATCATCAAAATTATCGGATTATGGTCTTATATAGAAAACACTCATAACATTTCAACACGCCTTGATGCTACAGTAACTAACAAAACGTTTCAAACGTTATGTTTACGGGTAGGAGAGGCAAAAATCTGATAGTTTTGTGTAAAAAAAAGAAAAGAATCCCTCGCTTTGATAAAAGAAAATAGCGAAATCTTGCTTCATTCTACTCACACAGGACTCAACGAAACAGTCAACAAAATTGTATAATATATCTTTGATGACAAATACTTGTTTTAATGATTATTTACAAATAGTTCGCCATGTAATATATTTTTAAATGCAGAATACTATTGCAAACATTCGACTGCAGCTATTCTGAATTACATCGAACTCTGAGAGCCAACAGCCAGGAACTGAACAGGGATAAAAAAAAACAAATGATGTGAGAAACACCAATCCCAAATATTACACAAATCGCCACTTTTAGCGTGGCATGTTTTAAATTCCCAAATTACTCTGTAACAATCTCGATGACAATACTGCGAGAATCACTGACGTAAGAAATAGACAATATCCAATGTATGGGACACCACACTTCATTCATCATTCCTTGATTTACAGAGTATTGGAAAGTATTACCACCAATAAACACAAGTGGTCTCCCACGGGGATTAATGGTCGTATCTGCAGTCATAAACAAGTCGTGGAGGCGGGGGAGCGTCCATTAACTATGTGACCTCGAACTAGGGGGAGGGGGAAATCTCGCTAAATCTCATTTAAAGGGGTCGGGGTCAATAAAAATCTCACGTCAACTTTTTGAATCATTTCTCTCCTCCTGTTTCACAGAAAAATTGTAGTCCATGGAAGACATCAGTAGTAACACTTAAGTATTTAGTTGTATGAAGCAAAATACATGAACATATCAAATAAATTTAGTTATTTACAAATTATAATGTGAATGTCACATGAGGGGGGAAAAAGGATGTCGCCAAAACATCTTACCAAATCACACGACGGGAGGGCGTGGTTTAAACTTAAGAAAAAACACCACACGTTATTAATGGACGTTTTCTTGTAAAAAAAAAAAAAAAAATCTACGCACGGTGTAGCCAGACTGATACCCCAAAACTCAGTGCAGCATCATTCAGGTTCAAATGCATACGAGGCAACAAGCCCTATTGAACATCCCTCTTATTGAAACAACTGTGAATTTGAGTATCATGTAAAGTCTTGATGCTGCAATCTGAAACGGAAGGACAGTAAACATGCTATGTGTTTCATTAATCCTTGAGCTGTTGGTATGACATTTTTTTCTGTTGCAGATGGCATCCACACGTAGTACATAACGTCTATTTTTACAACTTCATACTTTATGTGATGTGATCACTTATCTGTGAGTACAGCTATTAATTCACGACCATCAGTTCGTTGAATATGTCTCAATATTTTGGAACCGTGCATCACTAGTTCGTGCCCAGAGAGCCATAAAGTATTTGGAAAGGATATTGTAATTTTTATATTATTTTATAGGGCTTTTTACTTATATTACCTTTCATCCAGTAAAAACTTCTCGTAATTCATTTCACAAGTCTTCGATGTAATTAATATTTAGCACTCTAAATGTATGCTAGGTTTTGCACATCAGTAAGGAGAACACAAAACGGACATACCACACTGCTCAAATCACACATGCTGGATGCCATGCACCAAATGACAACACTGCACTGTAGGGGCTACGCAGTTGGTCTCACATAACGAGAACCATCGCGTAGAGTTCTGCTTCGGCTATGGGATGTTTTAATTAAGTGTTATGATTGTAATTTGTTGTGCATAATCCTTAATACTAGTGATAAATGATAGATGTTTAAAGAAACAAACCAAAAAAAGAGGAAAAAATCGTGGAGGCCTGTATCATCAAAATGCTACAAGCACCATCACCTACAACTCAGCGACCTGGTGGCTCAGTGGTTAAGGCGTCTGACTGGAGATTGAAAGATCCCCGGTTCGAATCCCTGTCTCATCGGAGATTTTCATAGGCGCTTAAACCGGTTTTCACCTCTGGCGCAGCCTGCTGTGTACGAGGTCAAGTACGCCAGACCGCCTCTGTGGTTCGGATTCCACGTTAAACTGTATGTCCCCTGTAGGACTAACGGGTTAGGTTAAGGCGTCCATGACAGGGGCGGAATGCGAAGCCAATAGAAACCCTGTCACCAGGTCATCACAACCACACGGGAAAAAAAACCTACAACTCGTTTCCAACACACTAATGCCTGCACTGTCGGAGTACTAATGTATCTTGTCTTTCAAAGTCCATTGTCGAACATAAACAGCATGGTTACCGATTAAGCGAGACACTGATGCAACAAGCACAGGATTCGGAATCTACAAGTAACGAATAAGTTGCAAAATAAAACTAATTACACGGTCTTAGCCGGCCTCGGTACAGTAGGGGCTAGAGTACTAACTCCGTGTGCTGAAGGTCGCCGGTTCGAATCCGCCGGGGCATCGATGTTTAAGTGTTGTGTGAATCTCGTGTCCGTTCTTAGTGTCCGTACTTAGCTGGAACAATATACTGGAGAAACTGATACACTGGAAGGGTCATGATAATCACATTGAGCTGCAGATAGCTGTGTTAGGTGGAGTGTTTTTTATTTTTTTTTTTTTTTTTAATTAACTGCACACGAGGCACATAATTTACTGTTCAGTGTGAATAGTAAATATGATTAGCAATTAAATTAATTTCTATTCTAGAAATTGAGATACATATTAATTATATTATTAGTAACATCTTCTACTATTGTCAACCTCAATTAAAAGATATTCTTTCCTTATGGGAACATTATTTGAATATTGGTTGGAAATATCGAGCGATTTGGACGAGAAATTTAAAAATGCATGAAGCATCAGCAAGATGAAACCTCCACAGTGGCATAGCGATAATTCTAATTTTCTGTTCACAGAAAATATCCGGGGGAATACTGGACGATCCTCAATTCGTTTCTCATAAATTTGTTTTTATAAGCACTGCAACACACTATCCCAAACTTTAGATGGTTCAAGGGCAGACGATAAAACTCATCTCCTACACTGTAGCCAATACTCAGTGATAAAGTTGATCGCCTATAAAACTGAAGGTCTTGCGGTAAAATGCAGGTGATGTCAGCAGATTTTACAAGCTTTGCTTTGCATATGTGAGTATGGCAGGACTGTCCGTGTTTCGGATTCCACGTAGGTCTATTCCCGACTGGTTTTGAATGCATGGAAAATCAAAACTCTGTCACTTAGCGGCTGAACGACCCTTCGGGGCTCCCAGCCATCAATGCCATACGCAATTCATTTTATTCTAGTGCCAAAGAAAGATCATATTAAATTACCTATTTAGATTCCCACGGTGGGACATGAGATATGCGAAAAGAAGAAGCTGATTTTTTAAGATTACGGAATTTAAATTAAACTGACACATCAACGCATTGATGAGCTCTGCAGCAATGTAAATATAAATTATTTTTCTCGCAATTCAAAGATTTAATGTTATAATGATCCCACAGGACATTGTAAGAGATACTCACTCGACACATTAAGGCCGACTTGTCTTCGAACGTTGGCGAAATCGGCTCTGCTGGAGCGAGGTTAATTGTGTACGTGTGTGTAAACCGGGATTATTGTTCCTTCTCGAGGGACAACAAGCACTCTGGCCTCCGAAGGTCCCGCTCTGATTTACTGCTGAGCCAACCTGCGGGGAGCAGATTTTTACGGAAGCAGAGCACGTGAAAATATACAACTGATGCTGCCTGACGTTCGTGAAATAAACAAAGACCTCCATCAAGTGTCCGTTGTGGGGTCGCGATGATTACAAAATACATCAAATTGTTCACTTCTGTACATGACTCACCTCTATTGTGTACACAAACGATGTAGCAGGAAACAATACAAATTGTTGGTTTTCTTGAAAAGAAAAATTAATTCCATCATGTTTGGAACAAACTTCCTACCTAGAGCTGCAAACAAAAAACGAGCAACTGCTACAATAAATTTTGAAATCTGAACTTAGTTTTAAAACATGGAAGCTCAAATATCTAATTTCTGTTTAACAAACGGTGATTTACTTGATATAAAAGATATTAAGTCTACTAATTTACAAGTACAATCAAGAGTGATTCAACTTGATTTTGGCTTCGGTGAACTCTTTGAGCATTGTGATCACTGACTAATATCCAAACACTATTCGTAAGTTTGAAAATAATCAATGATGATCAGACTTGAGACATGGTAGAGCTCAGAAACTATGTAGCTAAAGTATTCTCAAATGATCGTAATAACAGCGAAGCTGAATTTGCTATCATAAAATAAAAAGATCATTACTTCAGATACAGTTGTATACCTTGGCTAGCTGTAATCGCATTCCTAGCAGCATGAGGCAGCATCTTGCTAAGTGAAACGCGAATTCATGTGAGGTATCTAAATTATTCTTAAGAACAGTACGGCAAACAAATCAATGAATACGGCATTGCCATTAAAGATATGACGAATGGAAATAAAATTTTTACTTGATCTAACACTTGTTCATGGTGTTATGGCATTAACGAGAAGTATTGTAGTCAATTTGAAGGAAACATTCGATTAAAGATTTTCACTGATGCGAGAATCGTACTACTGATCGAAGTTTCAATAGATTTACTCTATTATTACACTAACTGGAGTTACTCGAGCGAAGTAATACAGGGTGTCCACAAATGAATATCGGGGTTTTAATACTTTATAAGATTTATTACATTATCCTTACAGTTATAAATGATATGTCAAATGAAAGAGCAACTCAAACAGTTTTATATACAAGCTTACAAGTGTTCTATGTGGGCACCATTTGTCACACGGCACAAATCAAGTCTGTAGCCGAGTTCTTCCCAAAGGTTGAGCAGTGTGTCTTCAGTAACTGTTGCAACAGCTGCTTCAATCCTCTGTCGTAATTCAAGGAGGTCGGCTGGTAACGGAGGCACATACACACGATCCTTGATGAAACCACAAAGGTAGAAATCGCATGGCGTTAGGTCAGGTGAACGTGGAGGCCACGCATAGCAAGCTCTGTCATTGGGCCCCTTGCGGCCAATCCAGCGGTCGGGTACAGTTACGTTCAACCAACCGCGTACTTCGTTATGCCAGTGAGGTGGCGCACCATCTTGCTGGAAAATGAAGTTCTCTGGTTCATATTGTTCCAACTGAGGGAAGAGCCATTGCTCTAGTGTATCAAGGTAAGAAGTACCAGTTACAGTCGGTTCATCAAAAAAGAAAGGTCCGTAAACTTTCCGCCGGGATACGGCACAAAAAACATTGATTTTAGTGGAGTCTCGTTGCACTTGTACGATCTCTTGAGGATTTTCTGAGCCCCAGATCCGCACATTATGAGTGTTAACATGTCCACTGAGGTGAAAGGTCGATTCATCACTGAAGACAACATGATGTAGAAAATCTTCATCGTCATGTAACAACATTTCTTTAGCGAATTTGGCACGTAAACCATGGTCTGCAGGCTTTAGAGCCTGTAACAACTGTAAACGGTAAGGACGTAGTTGCAAGCGTTTCCTTAAAACTTTCCAAACAGTCGACTTAGAAATTTCTAATTCGCGACTAGCCTTCCGAACAGATTTCTTTGGGCTACGAGTAAACGACTCTCTCACTCGCTCAACAGTCTCTTCGCTAACTCTTGGTCGTCCCGCGCTCTTCCCTTTACAAAGGCAGCCTGTATCTTCAAACTGATGATACCATCTACGGATGTTATTGTCACTTGGAGGATCACGCCCGAACTTAATGCGGAACGCACGCTGCACAGTAACTACAGATTCAGTCTTTGCAAACTGTAAAACACGAAACGCTTTCTCTTCACTAGTCGCCATCTTTGCTACTACCGCATTCTAGCGGATCGCAGCGGAAACATTTCACGCACATGCGCACTAGTGCCAACGAACAAAACTGTTTGAGTTGCTCTTTCATTTGACATATCATTTATAACTGTAAGGATAATGTAATAAATCTTATAAAGCATTAAACCCCGATATTCATTCGTGGACACCCTGTAATTCTGGTAGAGGCACTTCCAATTGGGCTAGTTGGATTTTTCCACGCATGCAACACAATAGTGATGTTTTAACTGAAACTTGTTTCACTCTCTATTAGTTTTCCTCGATCCGCTCAAATCCAGTTCCACAACTTTACTGACACATGTATCTCGCCATCGCCTATTTATACCTTTGAGCTGGAACGTATCTGACCACAACAGGACAACGGAATATTCGATAATGCTTCAAACGATTCTGGACTTCAATTTCCCATTTCCAGCATATTCTGGTATCATTTTTTTAAAATTCTTCGAGTTTCTTCAACATTCTTGAACACTCTGTCTGGAACATTCTAAAACATTCAGGAAGTTTCTAACAACTGTCGGCCATTTCGGCACACGATTCGCCGCTACTTCAACTAACTTCCCATAAGAAGTCCATTGGTAAGATGCACTCTTTTGACACCCAGAACACCGAACCCAAACCCTGAAGATCCAAACTGAAGCCTCCTTCATGGCTGGTGATGGAGGACTACAATACCATATAACCCGCATTAAGTTGTTTAGGTGGAGTTATAAAGACACACACGGAGAAACCAGTTTACATTTATTATGTACATAGTGATTTTCTACACGCTGGTGAATTCAAAGTGCGTTAGCATAGCTTAATGTTCGTATATATCATCATGATAATGTCACCATCACTTATTTACACGTCTTACTACTTAGAGCTTTTTGCAAACATTCATGCCTATAGGTTTCATAACTAAAGATATACTATTCATCTAATGGAGCGGCAGTGCACTGGATTTTCGCACATTCATCTTTCTCGGTAATATTTAGGCACTATACTTCTCATATGAGTTCGAACTATTTGAACGGCCCGTCACCACATTTTCAGCCGCAGGTTATTCACCCTATACACGCGTACGAAGAACGTACTAAATGATGTAAATGATAAAACAGGTAACTGTCTAATTTGGTGACGTCTACAGCTTTATTGATACTTTTAATTGAGTAATTATTTCTGAGTGCTATTAGCAAATTCGTTCTCCTTTCTTTATCTATATTTAACCTGAATTGATTTAAGTATTAACTTTGAGACAAATTACTAAGATTACAATGACGTCTTCACGGTTGTACTCCCGGATTGTATTATATGATCACGATATTTCGATGCTAGCTACATCGTCGGATTATTTTTACAACACAATCCGACGGTGCATTCGTGAATATTTTATTTCAATCATGCGACAATTCTTACAGTTTACAATGATAATCCGAAAAGCTGCTAGTTTCTTCCATATTTCATAAGTTGTTACATAATGCAAGAACAGATGTATAGAATTTTTTCGTATATTTTTTTTTTTACTTACAACTTTCCCTGGCATTCGGCTGGAGTGATTTGGGGAAAGCATGGAAACTCAAATCTGATGCTCGGACGGGTTTCGAACCAGTGGCATCTCGAATGCAAGGCCAGAGCGTTAATCACTCCCCCGCCACGATCGGTAAATGTTTAGTTGTTCGAACAGAGAATTATCGTCAATTCACGAGTTCAAAATCTCTTAAATTCACCAAATTGTGAATGGCAGAGGGTGCGTGGTATTAATTTTTACTCTTTCATTCCAATTCCGAATGCGATGAGGTAAGAAAGAATTCATATAAGCACCAGTGAGGCACCATATTTCTCTGATCTTATCTCCTGTCATTGCGACCAAAATGGGTTGGTGGACGTAGTATTTTATAGCAATCGTTAATGAAAGTGGGTATACGCATGTTTACCAACAGGTTTAAACAATACACACGTCGTCTGTCTACAGTCCAATCTACGTATCAACTCCGTGGCGCTTTTGTAAGGACTGTGGCAAGCACTCAGGAATCGAGCGGCTCTTATCTGTAATTTCTCTATACTGTCTATCAATTCCTCACCAAACAAATCGCAAGCGGCACAACAGTAGTCCACATGTTCACACACGAGAATTTAGTAAGCAACTCCTTTATTTGTGCTTTATAGTTTTCCAAGATTTTTCCTGTATATCGCAACCTAGAATTAGCTCTACCTACGACCGAAGATTCCATTTCATGCTGCTTTGTACTGTTACGACCAAATATTTCAGGGAATCGATCATATTGATAACTGAACTGTTTACTTTGTACTCTTCAACAAACGAATTGTTTTTGTTAGTTATGTACATTGTCTTGCACTTTTTAAAATGAAGTGTAAGTTGCCATTTGTCGCGCCGTTCTGAAATAACACCCAGATCACGCTGAATTCCTAAGTAATCGTCAGAGCGCCTTATTTTACTAAAGGTAACTGTATCATGAGCGAACGATGTCAAACTGCTATTACGTTGTCCCCGAGATCGTTTATAAGAGTTAAGAAGTGGTCCTATTACACTTGCTTGAGGGACACCCGATGTAACATCTAGAGAAAAAGAGGATTTTCCTTCAACGACGACATGCTGCGTCCAACCAGCTAGAAAATCTATTAACAAAGCTGATCCGATATATCGTACACTCGAAACTTCGCTAAAAGGCTGTTATGTGGCACAGAGTCGAGGAATTCTTGAAAATCCCAACAAAAAAAATTGCATCAAATTGTGAACCTGCATCAATAACTTTCATTATGTAGTGCATATATAGGGGCAACTATGTTTCTTACGATATTTTATTCTGAAATCCGTGTTGATTCGGTGTAAACAAATTGCTTTCGTCTAGAAAATTCATAAAGTTCGTCATCTGTGGTCAATGCCGAGAAGTATTCAGATCGTCTTCTCAATGTAGCCAATGAATGTGAAAGTTTTGATTTCCTGAAGTTGCCATCCACTCAAGCAGGTTTCGAAATCTATCAGTAGTAGAACAAAGAACTGTAGGAACACTGGAGCCGTAAACACAGCCGCCGACACCTCATTATCTCTGCGCCCACACTGTTTGGTGATGGTAACAAGCAACAGCTGTCACGCATTCCAAACAGTCTCACACAAACCTTGTAAACACCGGCGAAAATTTTTACCTCTTTGCGCAATCCAGGCACAACATTTTCGTCTTTCAAAATCTGTTAAATCTTGTTTGGAACAAATATGAGTTTTAATCCGGCGTGCTTCCCTTCTGCTGAGTATTCCCGTGCTAGAAATAACTACTGTATTCACATTTATCCTGGAACACTGGGAATGACCGCTCTAATTTATGTTACATCGCAGCGATTGGTGGCGGTTTAACCATAGCACACTGTTCATTACAAATTTTGGTGTGCCGTGGCGGGATCTCTCTCACCCAATTAACAACTGCTAGCGTTAATTCCGCTGTCATATAATATTAAAACCCTTTCATTAGCTACTATATCGAATAGCTATGGATACTGGTGTACGGGTTTTATTTTAGCACTGTCAGAATATTTTTACGCAGAAAGGAAAATGCTTCCAGGTGATAAAAATGTCTAGCTATGGACATATTTGGTAGCATGATCTGTGATGGTGCATGATTGTACTTGATAATTAATCTGATAGTTTAAAATAACTCATCGTACGATTTAGATGTATGTAAGCTGAACTGACCATCTTGGTTAGTGTGAATTCTGTTAGTCTATAATAGGAGGGATGAGCCAAAAGTAAGTTTTATCAATGCACAGATTTTATTTTGACATGCTACATTACACATTGTTTCCAGCACATAAATCCTATACAACATTTGTCGAGGTGTGTGACCTGTTTTTCGATACCCGTTACACAATATTGGCGCCCTTTGAATCGGCGTATCATTGTCGTTTCGTTTTCATTATCACTTAGAAATCTGTGGTTGAATTCTGGCATAGTCTCCATTGACAATTCCTTTTCGAAAATCATGGTTACGACTGGCGTAGTAATGACATGCTATAAACCATTCTCTGTATAATAGGAACCATCTTGCTAACACTTTTCAAAATCACTACAGATTAGTAATTGATCTAACTGTTCCACGTGAGAAACCCAACTGATTCATAAATTCAGTTATGGTATTCTTCTTTTTTCAGTTTCTAAAGCGGAAAATGCGTGTTATTCTCTTCCGTGATAACTGTCGTGGTTTAGTCACTATGCTTTTCAGGTGTTTCCACTCACTCTGTTCCATTTCCCTATACCATTTTGCCACACGCAAACGAATCATCATATCTCCATACACTCATAAACTGTAGACGAATTTCGGCATCTCATCTGTACCGTGCCTTTGGAAATGGAACTTAAGCACGAACCTCTGCTAGAACCCCTGTACTAGTCAACCCCACCTTCAACTGAAAGCTGACAGTGAATCGTATAGCCCAGTACTGCCAAGTGCTATATTTTTCAACAATCAACAGTCTACTACAATTTCAGTCAGTAATATTGATATCCATGCTATTAAATTCATAGCAGACTTGCTACGCCTCTCGTATTTCTATTAGTAGTAAGTTGATCTGATTACTGTTCCAGCAACCATAAAATACTCAATCAAGGATTCGTTATAGAGACTGTTGGAAATAATATGAACACAGCTTCTGCAAATGATGCGAAATTTGAAGTATTTGTACGACAGGAATGAAACTGTAACTAATAAACAGTTGTCTTGTATTACCTAATTCGCATTTCGGTAGAAAACTGAAAGAATTTTTTTGTGTGGAAAAATGTACAGTGAAATTGTTAGCATTTATACAGATAACCAGATGTGGTAACTAAAGCAGTAATTGGAGTTAAATTCTGCACAAATACTGTATTACAGAAATATACGCAGATAGTATTTTGGATTCAAGAATATTGGAGAGACAGGTTAATATTTGCGCTTCTCAAGTTGGCCAACCGGATAAAGTATCGTGGGGTAGGTGCAATAAATTCTATGAGAGATAAAGGGAGGGCCACACGCACACGATACGGGTAGCAAGCTACACGTAGTTCCGCAACCTGTATGCTATACCTCTACAAACTACCCGCTGCAGGGAGCCAGAAGAAGTTGAGGCCAGTCAAGATCAGATGCAAAAATATATATGTAAATCTCTCTCTCTCTCTCTCTTACAGAAATTTAAGGACGGCGTGTTTATGTAAAGTGTTCTTAGAAAGATTTACAAATGCACATGTGTTTATGAAAAAGCAGTAAAAAAAAAAAAAAAGCTACAAGATGAAATCCTGATAAAGTGTATTGATATAGCTGGGAATAATTGAGTTTATTAACAGTAAAAGATGTGGTGAGGTTAAATACAAGTTTTGATGTTTTACATATGAAGTTAAATGGATTTGTTGATATTTTCACGTAATGTTAAATATGTTTCAATAATTTCTAGACACCACCAGAAAAGAGGAAGCAGTCGATCTGGAGGAGAAAAATCGGTAGTTAATAATAAGTTACTGAAGAGTGATTAACGACAAGTATTGGTGTTAGAGAACTATCCATAAATATTGGCTTTAACAATGAGCAATCGTAGCCATGATGAAAGAAATATATAACAATTAAACAGGATAAGAGTAACACATAACTCAGATGATGTTTATATTTTCACCAGTTATGTTTTCGATAGCTTGCAAGACAGATTTATTCTATTCACTGGAACCATCGGAAACTACAGTGTATTCAATTAATATTCTCTATATTTAGCTGCCTTTGACATGGTCATTAAGTCTTCGTCGTGTAGTAATCTAATTTTCATTTAAGCCAGAACAGATTGCGTCATAGCTTTGTATTTGCCTGGCGCAGTTGCTACAGAGTGGGTGTGGCTTCAGGCCAGATTCACCAAGTTTCGCTATTCCCCCAGCGAGATCAAAGTTTTAATCGGTACCCGAGTGGATAAAGCGTCTGATCAAGCACCAGTTCAGTCTATGCCACGAAGCCCAATACTCATACATTTATTGATTCTTTCCTGAAGGCCGTTATTTTTTATGATGCTGATTGATTAGAGTTTAGTATCAATCCTCATCTGCGTAAACTAAATCCCTACTTGAACAGATGCTGAATGAATACAAAGAAACAAAGTTTATTTCGAAGGCAAATACAATGCAGTTACCCCTTCCTTACTCATGAAGAGCGATGAATTTTTTCCTCAAGCTTTATGTGAAGAATTTATGTTAAATTAGGACCTACTATATAAGTATTTTCAGCAATAATATTGTAGTTTTCTAGCAGCAGAATGCTTTCTTCTCAGAAGAGTCGGTTCAGACATTATACAGCTACAAGTATAAATAATAAAACACATCAAAATGAATGGCTGAAAAGCAAATAAGAGATTTTTTGGTTAATTCTATAGAAAGTAATTTTATCGCACAACGCTCGTATGTCTTACTATGTCAAACAGGAATTTTTATTCCGCTGTTACTGTCGTTAAAGCTTTGAGTGATCATTTAAGATTGTACTGACTTAATAACTTTAGGGAGTGTAAGGTTTTGGGAGGGACAATTTTAGCCCTTTCCAACCAAATGGCAACCTCTCCTTCACGTGGTGCACCCTGTTTGCACGGACGAGGCTCTGATGACTGAAAGGTTCCCGGTATAAAGAGTCACCCACTGCTTGCCAACGACCTCTGTAAGGAGGGCGGAAAATCATGGAGTGGTCCAGGGCACCCTCTTGCCCTTGGGGTTGGAATCGGCCCCTAAAGGCGGATGAATCAGAAATGACCGACAAAAGAATGCTGAAAATTAAGGGGACAGGCAAAGTACGAAATGAACTAGTTTTGGAAATGATGGGTGAGGAAAGAAGTTAGTGGAAGAAGCTTACAGAAAGCAGAGACAGGCTGGTAGGTCATATTTTGAGACATGCTGGATTGGTTAATTTTTTAGTGGAGGGTACAGTCGAAGTTAAGAACTGTAGGGGAAGGCAGAGATTAGAATATTTGAAGCAGATAATTGAGGACGTGGGTTGTAAGAGATATGTAGACATGAAGAGGTTAGCACAAGAGAGGAAGGGATGGAGGATTGCATCAAACCAGTCGAAAAACTGGTGACAACAACAAAAAAATAACATTAGAAACTTTCCATTTGCCCACAAAATTGTATGGTGTTGAGATGCGCAGCAAAACTAATTCTATCAGCTGTTGTGAGGGGCCACAAACAGTTAGGAATGTCGCCCGTTACGTAATTATCCGGCCTGTCAGACATCATTTCTGTTTCAGTCACCCGTAGCTTTAAATACATCTCGTTGGTTTTCACGCGGTTGTAAAGATAAACGGCTATAAGGCTGCAGCGACGAAGTAAATAAATAGACCGCGGCCGTGGAGCCAACAGCCGTGACGAAGAGCCTATCAGCTCCGCCGTCTACCAAGTAAGCGAACCGCTGCGCCTGATCAAAGGCCGTCAGCAGTCCCAGCCACTGTTCAACCACTCCACGCAGTGCTTCAATACCTTCATTCACTTGCTAATCACTATTTTCATCTTTTTTCAGTCACAACTTCTCCGCTAATTTGACGCAGTCCTCAAATAATTCCACTGAACCGATCTCTTAATCTATTCTTTCTCCATCTCAATAGTTCTTACCTTCGGCTGTTCACTTCACTAACAAGATAACTATTCCCGCATCTCTTAATATGCGGCGCTACATATAGCTTCCTCAGTATGTTAGATTTCTCACAAATTCCTCTCCAAAACATACACATTTTGTAGTTCATTTGTTCTTTCAATTCCATGTAAATTACTTTTTATTCCTTCCTAAAGTCAGTCGCAAACATCAAAAAACGATTTTCTGTACCTTAGCTCAGTATCCGATACTGAAAATCTCTCCTTTGAAAGAAAGCGTTTCACCATTGTCAGTTCTTTTATTCTGTGTCTTCTTTTCTTTTCCGTCCGTAATAGTTTTATTCCACTTTTTGAAATTACTGACTGATACAAAATATTAAACTAGAATGTTTAATACAGCGCATTTTATATTCATAAAATATTGCCATCAACTAACAACACAGAGCCATTAGCATTGATAAATTGAACTGATTTCTGTAATAAGCAAGCAAGTAATGCCGACATTTCAATATTGATTCTTCAGTAGTAAAATCCTAATATTTCTAGGAAACAAATATAGAACAGTTATTATTCTAACGAGATTACGGTAATGTCGAAGTTTTGATGACACTCATAACGTAGAAACTAGCATACGAATATATTTATTTATTTGTCGATCGTAAAAAAAGATGAATTAGATGAAAATATAAATCAATTAACTAAAAATGTTCTGTAATTGGATGACATGGTTATACTATTTGAATTTCCACGTACATTACTATACAGAGAAACAAATGTACGTAAAAATTACTATTTTTGGTTCAAATGTATCATAACGCAAGTAAACTTGTCTCCTTTAACATTTGTAGTAAAACTGTAATATATATGTGCTATCTTTCTATCATAGATGTAGGAGAGACTTTTTTTACATAAATAAGAATTGTTCTTTAGTCTAAGCTTTAATATTAGAATAAAAATGATGTTCCTTTGTTTATTGGAAACAGATCCTTATATAACTTTTTTTTATAACAATCCGATTTACAATGCATGAATGAAATTATAAGGTCTAGAAACATATTAATTAAATTAGTCTTGTGTGGTTGAGGTAGCTAGTCACTAATAAGAACTGAAATATCAGAGGGTCGTATAGTTAGGTAACGTGCAGGTCACGTTGAAAACAACCTATACAACCTAGCAACTACAGTTATACCATGTAATACTGGAAGTTTTCTGGGCGTTGTATACAGATAAAACCCTCTTTTTTAACTAACGAAGTGAATCCGTTTGTACTACATAAGGTTTCGGTGGTCATAGTCTCTGTCACTTGATTTTTTTTAACTGCTTAACAGCGAGGTCTTTAGAGACGGTAAAGGATGGGGGGCAGTATGAAAGGAATTCGGCCACGGCCTTTTGAAGGAATAATCCCGGCATTCAGCCTGCAATGATTTGGGGAAATCATGGTAACCCAAATCTGGATGCCCGGACGGGGATTCGAACCGCCGTCCTCGCGAATGCGAGGCCAGAACGCTAACCGCTTAAACCACCACACTCGGTCCTGTCACTTGAGAATGGCGGCCGATTCTATGAATCACCGAAACGTCGCGTTTCACAATCGAACTCACTCTGCTAGTTAACCAAAATAACTTCAGCTATAATTACACCGGTCACTCTGTCTTCTTTCATATTTTGCTTCTGTTGCATCGTTAAAGGAAAATCGCAACTTCATCATTGTGGAAGCGAATACCACTGCCAATTAGTTTTACAGAAGGGGATTAGCCTTTCTCAAGCTGACTGCAGTAGAAAGTTAATTAATCATTATACAAAGCATAGACCATTCAGTCAGATATTCTGACTACCGAGTGAGGTGGGCGAGCGGCAACGTTCAAGCCTCGCATTCAGAAGGACGTTGGTTCGAATCACTGCCCGGCCATATACATTTGGGTTTTCCATGGTTTCCCCCTTCAACGCAAATACGAATGCCGGGATAGTTCACAGAATTCAGTCCCATGCCTTATCGCCAGTCCTTTCCCGCCTCTATTGATATCAACTTCGACAAGGTGTAAAGTCAGAAAAAAATAATACGTAAACCAGTTTTAAACCTTATGATCGTATCACTTCCGTTAAACTGTTTAGAGAGGTGATGGCAAAACTATCTTGTGTTCGAACTCATTGCATCAAAAAACTGGTGTCTGTCTCTTTTCTTCGTGCATTAGGTACAGTTAATACTGGAGTTTTGGCTCCAGTCAATGTTCTCGTACCTATCCGTTGTTCGTGGTGAAACTCACTCGTGACATAATAGTTGTATGGTGAGGAGAAGCATTATTATTTTTAAAATTCTCTAATTTCAATTACGTCATTTTACTACTCAGAAAATCTGATTCATATGGATCACCGATTCCTTAAGTCTTTGTAATGGCAAAAGAAATATCGTTCATATTTTAATAACTGCCTTCCCTTGTTACCTTTACTCCTAAGTGCTACAAATTAAATTCTACGCATTTTAGACATCAGATCATTCGTTGGCCGGAGTATACCCTCAGAAAACATCTGCGCGGAATCTTTGAACATGATATGCTATGATCAATATTGCGCCTGCAAAAGGCGATGATAATAGTATCAATAGAGGCTGTGACGTTGTGGTCTCTATTATTCATAGCGTCAATTGACGGGCACTACAGCAGGCGAGATACCACGCAGAAGCGATCACTGGTAAAATTTCGGCAAATAAGTTCATATTTATTCTGGGTTTTGTGCTTAATATGTCTGTATCATGAATCAAATAAAGATATTCATCTTTATATACGAGAGGAGCTGGGCGCCATTCCCTGCTTACTTCTTTCAAATCGCGTGTAACGTTCCCCTTACCATCCATTCGAAATGAATCAAGACTAAAGTCATAATTTTTTTTCTCTGATTCGGCCACCAAGGACCATTGGACACTAGCCACCACAGGTGACTAGTGTGAATCATGAGAGATGAGAGGAGCAATTGTGTTCGAATCCGAAGTTTAACCGCGCGTGGTCCTAGCGCACCTTATCTATTGCAGGAAAGTTGCCATGTATCTATGAAACATGTAAATTGTTTAAACTGTTCGATAAGTGTATTTTTGTGTGTGTGAAATGTGTAGTTTATGAGGCAAAGATTGAGAACTGCCCTAGCATTCGCCTAGTTGATTGAGGATAACCGCGTAATAACCGCAATTAAAATGGCACGTAGGCAGGGCCCGGGCTCTTCCCCTGTACCTTTGTACATACTCAATCCAGTGTACGACGCCTCAGCGCACTGGTTAACATTGGTTAGCAAAGTCAAAATATTATAATAGTATCTGTATCTATAAGTGATCTTTATGTGTAAATAATTTCCCTTTCCTGCAATAGATCGAGTAGATACTGTAGCAGAATAAAAATTACGTGGCTCCGGAGAAATATATCCAAGCGTAAAAAGTGGTAGGGGAATATTTGCGCGTGGCTGAACACCACAAACGCCGTTTCAGGCAGCGTCACAGCAGACGTCAACGCCAATCAGAGAGGCGCGCCGTATTTGCCGCTCGCGCCTGAGACGCTTTGTCCGGCCGGAGATTGCGGTGGGGAGGGCTCCCTTCTCCGCTCCGCTCCGCTCGCTCTGATTGAAGTCTGCCCACCTGCCGCACCGCCGCTATACATAGGCGGGCTGGCGGGCGCTTTGACCGCGCCGGCGTGAAGAGGCGGCCAGAGGCGGCCGCTCCGCCGCGGCAAAAACGGGACAAAGGCGACAGGTTTCACTCGCAACAGGCTCCGTCGAAACTGGTCTATAGTAGTTATACTACGAGGTCTTACGAAAGCCTTTTACTGAACCACTGCAAACGATGGTGAAATTATCATGCACCAACGAATGAATACAAACGCTACTTTTGCTAGTGACACTACGTCTGGTAGCAGCAAAAGTCAATACACCAGCACCATTTTGTTTCTTCCACATTTTTAGGGAGGAGAGATAAACGCCGGGACGGAGGCACTCAACAACGTGCAGTTTCCATCGGCATCTTCGAGCATTGAAAAAAAGTACAGTGATTTGTTACAACAACATGATAAATCCAATAATAATAAGTGTTAAGCTACTTCATGTAAAAGATTTGTTTCTCATCCTGCACATTCATTAAATGTATTTTGTGTTAGTAATGGATATTTATTGTTACAATACCGAGGATGTAAATATTGACAATATTATCCTGAAATCAATACCGGATATGGGAGAGGGGTTGTGGAGGAGGGGGAGACGGCAATCGACACACTTGCTCCTGGCGTAAATTTCAGCAGGCTTGCAAAATTCGTCTGGCGGTGACACAGGATTAAATATAATCTTTGCCAGTTCGTTGTCAGATGACTTTGATGAAACAGAAGCTTTCGGTGACGTACTATGCCGCCATGTTCAGGTATGATGCTCACGCTGTGATAACAAGAGTTTTACAGGCTGTCACAGCGTGTGCATGAGATCTGAAAAGTACGACTTCGAAAGCTCGTCTTTCATCAACGTCATCTGGTAGCGAACCCTTGAAGATTATATTTCAGTGACAAGCCTTCCTTTAGGCGCAGGATATCATTAACGTCTGTAGACTAATGTTTGTTAAGCTTTCAGAAGTACCAATCGCAGAAAGGAAAAGTATTTTCTAATTTTTCCACAACTTGCTTCCTCAAAATCTTTCGCCAATAAAACCCATAAAAAGCGACTGCTAAAAGTACGAACAACCAAAGGGGTTAATGTTATAAAATTGTCTCCCAGAGCAAAGATACTGTTTCCTATTCCACTCAGAACTTCAGTACAACAGTACGCAATATCCATTATGAACAAGAAAATCGAGCGTTTTGTCAAAAAAATTATAGTTTAAAATCTAGGATACATGAAACTAAACAGTGCGTACTATACCTCTCGTATTTGAACTAGTGTTGTTTCGAGCGATTTTTCTTCAGCTGCTTGCTAAGCCTTGGTCACACGGGGCGATTTTTGTCGCTGCTACTAATCGCCGCGATTAGTAGCGGCTACTAGTCTGTCACACGAAGCTACTGGTTTGTGCGATTAGGTTGTAGCTAGCGAAGTATTGTATCAACATTATTCGTTGGTTATGATATCGTACAAATCACGTCGTATAGTTCTGATTGATTCGTTAGGCTAATTCAGCATTGAGTAAACATTTTATCAAAAAATAGAATTGAAGAAAACAGTGTTTCACAATTTATATACTTAAACACTTTCGTACGTGTAGTATGTTTATATTTCAATGGCAGTGCATCAATAACTACCTCACACTATATTCTTGCGCCATCTGTTTGTGTGTTCTCTCAGCAGTCTGCGAGAGATACGAATGACATGAACGGTTTTAATATATTTTATTTAACTTTGATGAAGCACATGCGTCTTTTGCAATTTCCCCATTTTTATTTTTTCTTATTTTTATCTTAAATTCTTTGAGTGTAATTTCTCCATCCATTTATTTTTGCCCTTTATAAATTCTAATTTTCGTTTCTTTCAGCATTTTTGGTAAACTATTCATCACTTTCCTTGGTAATTAATTCCAATCCCTGACTCTCTCACCAAAAAAAGAAAATTTTCTCACACCCTTAAGCCTGAAATCGATTGCCGACTTGCGGTCATGGTTATCTTTCCTTTTACTTTACCATGCATTACTTCAAATTCTTCTACTAATATCTTTCGAGTCCTCATCACCAATAAACACCTTGTACACTTTCTAAATCCTCTATACCTTGCTGTTCCAGTCTTCCAATGAATCTCAATCCAGCTCCTTTATCATCGTTCTGGCCTCGCATTCGGGAGGACGCCGGTTCGAATCCCCGTCCGGGCATCCAGATTTGGGTTTTCCATGGTTTCCCCAAATCACTCCAGGCGAATACCGAGATGCTTCCTTCAAAAAGGCCATGGCCGAATTCCTTCCCGGTACTTGTCCTCAGTCCCATCCCGCCTCTAATGACCTCGACGTCGACGAGGCGTAAAGCCATAACGAAAAAAAACTGCTTTATCATATCAGTTACTTATTGTCCTCCTTTGCATCCCTTCCAACTCCTGTATATGATACCTAAAAAATGGATCCCTCGATACACCACCACATTCAAGTACTGGTCTGACCAAAGTTTTTTAACCCAGTTTCCTAGGTTCTCTGGTGTACTCCTTTATTCCCTCTTCACCCTCTCCAACAAAAGAAGAATTTTGAAACCTGCTCCTACCACCTGACCAATGTTTCCTGCAAAGTCGAAATTACATTCAAATGTTATGCACCTATATTTACGCTTTAGGTCTTCAACAAGCAATTAATTCCCCATCCTATAACCATAAATTACCTTTAGTTTTTTATCTGTGTACCTAATAAGTTTATTCGTCTTGATATTTATCATTATCCCACGTTGAACTGCCCAGCTAGATAAAGTTGACAAACTATAAACAGTCTTCTCCCTTTTGGATTCTCTTATATAACATTGTGTCATCTACAAACAACTTCACTTCTTAATGTAAACAACTAATACAATCATTCATTAGAATAATTAACAATAATGGTGCTAATCCACTGATCTGTAGTAATCTTATTTTCATTTCCACTTCTTTTCATACCACAACTTTTTGCTTACTATCTTTTAAGAACTCTTCTCACTAGCAAGTCACGAATAGTTTTTATCTTACTCAACATCACATTATGGCTCGCTCTGTCAATTGACATAGAAATGTCGAATTCTACACTGTCCCCCTTAGCATGATATAATCGTTCCGAAACATCAACGTGGTGAATGTTGTTTTTTGCTGAGGCGTGTCTGCCGTTAGGTACGCAGTCAAAACGCAGATAGTTTTGGGAAATATTTTATGCGGACTTTGATATTACCCCTTAATTTCAGCAGAGCAATAAACATTTTAAAGACGAAAGAGCACATAACCCGTTAGCTTATAAGCTGAGAAGAGTGGTGACGTGTTCTCTCAGAAAATATCTACAAAAATATCATCAGTGAAATTTTATTGAATAACAGGCATTATTTGTTGAATGATGTCAGCTACAGCATTTCACTCAGAAATTTATTTCAATTGCTATACCGTACTCATCGTAGCTGTATACCATAAATGCAACTAAATATGAATATTGCTCTTAGAATTTTCGGCATTGTTTGAGTTGTAATCAAACTATAGAAGATTTATGCGGAAACCGAATTAAATCCTTCTAATCTCGCTCCTCAGAAACTGTCTTTCAAGTTTTTAAATAAGTTTAATAATTGCTTTCCAGTTTAGGCACGAGGTTGTAAATTTTAAATTTGTTAACGTCTCCCTTATATCTTCCTCAACTTCCACTATGTTTAGAACACTCTTTGAAATACGTTTAGAAACCGAGCGTGGTGGAGTAAAGGATAGCGTTCTGGCCTCGCATTCGGGAGGACGGCAGTTCGAATCCCCGTCCGGGCATCCAGATTTGGGATTTCCATGGTTTCCCAAATCACTCCAGGCAAATGCCGGAATGCTTCCTTAAAAAAAGGCCATGGCCGAATTCCTTCCCATTCCTTGCCCCCATCCTTTCTTGTCTCTAAAGACCTCGCTGTTGAAAGACGTAAAGCAGTTAAAAAAAAAAAAAGTTTAGAAATTATACATATTTAGAAGAGGTTTTATTCCAGGTAATCAATTCACTACTCCAAAAAAGATATCGTTTTGTTGGACGATATAAACTATCTTTCATCTCCGTGGGAAAAGAAAAAAAAACACACACACACACACAAATCTGTATTATTCTCAAAACCTTTACGCAGCTGTTCAAAGTGGACTTCCTCAAGCATCAGCACACGCGTCAACTTTGTATCTTCTGTTGGTCTCAGCTTGTAGACGCGTTACCTCAACCTAATCGATCCCTTTTACTCCCCTCCGAATAGATGAAATTCTAAAGCGAAACATGTCGTCGAGAGAATAATGGCTACATTGTACGGCTGACTACAAGTTATGTGGCGCAGTGAAAAAAGAGGTTCGCGAAAGTAGAGCAGAGAGGTAGCGTGAATAATAAACGTCGCTGATTCAAGCCCCTCGGCACAATGTCGCCGCTGTGTCAGTCACTGCTGCGGGTAAATAAAGGAGTCTTATTAAAACATTTTTGCTGACATGACGAGATATTTTTTGCCCATTTCAAGAAGAGACTGTTACAAATAGCAAGAGTCACTATAGTACATACATATTGTATTAATCTAGATAACTATTAACGATTTCAGCATTAACCTATTCAGAAATAGTGCTGTTATTGTCACGAAGAATTTTTTATTTGGACACTAGAAATATGTATGAAATCTTTAAAACACAAATATTTCTAAGGGTATTATACTGTAACCAGCATCAAAGCTTTTCAAAAATGACAGGTTTAACGCAGTGTTCTTGCAGGTCATGTCTTCTTAGTGCTTAACTAAAAAGAATTGTTGTGAAATAAATCGCAGTACAATTCTTCATGACTTGTGCTGTAGTAAAATGTTTCAGTTGCCGTCCCGGTCCAGGTTCCATTTCAACCTAACCACAAATTGCAGCTAAAAATGAATGTTTCAATCATATGCGAATCAATACACTGTATCGCCTGTTAGTGGCAATAATGCATCGCGATGTAAACTTGATCCGAAATATTCACGGGATCTTACAACTTTCTTTTTTGTTGACCGTGATTTAGACTGATATTACAACGTTTGAATGGCTGACACAGTTACATGTGGTTGAAATAATGAACTCAGTAATAAGGCGTCAGCGACGCAGAAGAAAATAAAAATAACCTTAACTTCTCACGTTATACTACGTAACATTAATTTTAATTGTAGTGTAGGCTGCAAAGATCACGATCCGCGAGGAACTACTTTTTTTCAAACAAAGTAAAGATTTCAGTAACAGGACACTCATGAAAATAATGTAAATTATATTAAAAAGAAATACATGCTCTCTGTTATAATGCCAGTTGTAATTCTGCGCCAAGCTAAATAACAACCTAATCACAAGTGCCGCTAATATTGAAAATCGAAAAATAAAGCTATTATCGTACATATCAACGGACAAAGAATTTAATGAATACATCTAATGAATATTAAATAAATATAAGCAACTAATACTTAATACGTCGATTTGTACGACAATTCAGTTATTCGCGGATGCTTAGCTAAATAGAAATGTTATTAAATAACCTGCATAACCTACAACAACATCTCTGATCGTGGTAAGCAGAGGCGAGAACCGTGACGTAATAGCGTGATGTAACCGCGTGACAGAACATCGTGACCAAGAAAAGAGGTAGTCCTCACCATTGGCTCAAGTGGTTGTGGTGCCGTGATGGTGTCCTGTCAGTGACAAGATTAGCTGATTCAAGTCCTGGAGGTGGAAGTAATTTTCGCCATCAGGACTTGGCCGTCGGAGTGTGAAACGTCGTGTCACACTATTCGCATTCACCAAAGTCCAGAGCCCTGTATCAAAAACCTAACTTCACCGCACCGCGCATGAAGTCAGAAACAGAACTAATAAGTATCCACAGTTTCGTATGTACAATGCACTCAGCCCTTTACTTTTAAGTTTGTTCAAATGGCAACATGAAATACCATTATTCGTTGGTGTTTGGTTGAGAGCAGAGTATTAATCTATATCTATACTAATATTATAAATGCGAAAGTAACTCTGTCTGTCTGTTTGTTAGGATTCTTGGGCTAAACGCTTACTTTGATCGTGATGAAATTTGACAAGGACATGCTATTTGACATTATAATGGACATGGTATACTATACTCTGTATAGATAAGAACATATAGTTATTAAATTATGAAAACTATCTGAACTGTAAAAGACAAACGCATAATATCTATATGGCTTTGTAATGCGTTGCAACAGAAAGCAATGTTAGCGTAGAGTAGTGGTAACGTGATTGCTTCTTAAGAAAACACCCTGTGGCTTCAGGTTCTAATCCCAATAGGAGAAAAAAAAAATATCAATTGTTTTTCATCGTTTGAGCCAAGCCTACGATTCTGTAGTAAGGATACCATGTTCTGTCAAATCTTTGGCGGTAGAATAGTGTCCTAAGCGATTACTTTATTCACGGTATGCTGGTTCCACAGGCAGTTTTTGTGTGATCTAAACTAATAATATTGTATATGCAAAAGTAAGTCTCCGTCTTTTTTTCTTTTTTTTATACGTTTTTACGACTATATGTGTATACCGATGACAAGGAAACACTTTGTATCTTTAGGAATGAAATAGGATACTTTTTTCCGATATGGATAACAGTTTTAGTCATGAGACAGGTTCGATGGTAGAATGGTATATCGATGGCGTTCCCGTCATATTATGCCGACTCAGTGTTGTTTGAGACATATCTTAGGTAATTTTCAGTTTTGTATATCCAATTCTAGCTTCAACTTCTAAATCCACGCGCAAGAAGTCGCGGGTAACAGATAGTTGATTATATAGAAGTTGTAGTTGATAGTGATTGTCGTGAAATTCGCTTGCACAAAGCTCTGTCACGTTGGCAAAAATACTGGTTGAATTTATTCGTTAACAGTCTTGTTTTCACCTACCTTATCGTGCCATATTAGTCTTAGAGTCGTATCGACAAGAATTTAGCAGGTTTATAAAGAATTTATAATTTATGAATAATAAACATAACTTCACGTTCGTAGATTTTAACAAAGATTTCCTCCGCGAGTACAATAACTCAAAACAACATTTCATGAGAACCCCGTCAACAGATCTTCACTCCAATCTTATTTTAGACTCATGGAGTAACATGATTAACTAATGTATTTGGATATATTTGCCAACCACTCATTACTTAGATATCGGCGTCTTTTATTGCCAGGATTATAGTACACTTATTTCAATGAAACTAAAGTACTTGAGGTAAAGGGAAGAGCAGAGGTACTCATGAAATTGGAAAATTGCCTTGATGTATCTTTTCATAGATATCAACATGGTCATAATATAAAAACCATGGTATGCGTTCCCGACACACAATTTGCCTTTTTTATTTATTTTTATTTTTTAATTAGCTTATGTCACACGTCACGAAACTGCTATTGTACAAAACCAAGATCGAGTTAAAAGAATGCATGCCCGAAATGGAAGGCGAACCGTAGGAGTGATCCATTCTGGAGTTCCAATGTTATCAACAAGTTAGTTGGCAACACTTCTTATTTGAAAACTAGCCACAAATCCCGTCAAAAATGACTGGTTTAGTGGTGTGTTCTGGCAATTAATTTCCTTTCAGTTGTTTACCTAATAAAACTCAGTGTGCTGTAATTTCTCGTCCTCGATTATGTAGATTCAGTTGTCAACTTGGTCCAGGCTGCGTTTCAGCCTAACCACATTCTCCACCCATATCACCGCTAGAAAAACAAAGCTTCAATCACACCTGTGTCGCATGTCAGTGTCATCATGCACTGCAATACAAACTTGATCCAAAATCTTCACAGTTTCTTGTCCATGATGAAGATCGATGTTTTAACTGCTGACACAGCTTACATCCGGCTGAAATAATGACCCTAGTGAAAACCATCGAAGCTAAAAATAAATCTTAACAGCTTAAGTTATATTAATTTTAATTGTGGTTTAGGCCGCATAGATCGTGATCAATCTGAAACTTCTTTCGTTCAAACCAAGTAATGAATTCAGTCAAAAAAGACACTGATAATTAATAGCATAATTAGTAGCATTACATTTCTTAGCAATGACTTAAATACATTGAATTGTTATAGATTTCGGTTTTCCATGGTTTCCCCAAATCACTCCAGGTGAATGCCGGGATGCTTCCTTCAAAAGGCCATGGCCGAATTCCTTCCCATTCCTTGCCCCCATCCTTTCCCGTCTCTAAAGACCACGTTGTTAAAAAGGGACGTTAAACTGTTACAAAAAAAAAAAAAGAATTGTTATAAAATAAAGCTCAATGCAATTCCTAGTGCCCTGCCCTGTAACAAAAGGTTTTCGTTGCTATCCTGGTCCAGGTTGTATTTCAACCTAAACACGTAAAATACTTGCCGCCAGAGAAACAATACAGGCATATTAATACATGAACTATGTCGCATTTTGGTGGTCACATTGCATCGCGAAATAAACTAAATCTATAAGGGTTCTTCAATCTTCATTTTTTATATTCGTTATTCAGAATTATACTAACTCATTTGAATAGCTGACACAGTTACATGCGACTGAAATAAGGCATCAGTAAAACCAAAGTAAATTAAAAATAAATCTTAACAACTTACGTCATTCCAGCGTAATAATGTTAGTTTTAATGGGTGAAAGATGATATTCTCCACCGGCCGGAAATTGGTACTGCCCTGTTGAAATTTGTATCAATTGCTTCGTTATAATGGCCTCTTCTTCACATTTGCACAAACCTTTTTCGGAAAGTCGCCACGAATTAAATTAAAAATTCGGAAATGTGAACCGCTCCGCAACCGCAAAATGTTAGCAACACTTTCGTTAGTTAAGTAACAAAAACAAAATTAAATTACTAAAAAAAAAACTAAAAAAAAAAAAAAGAATGCCCTTTGCTGCAACTTCAAGTGCCAATTCTAATAACAATCTATCAAAACTGCCGCTCACATTGCGAAAATTAAAGCTTTTAACTTATATATATGTGATTTTAACGAATATTTCTACATTAACTAATATTAAATAAATCTAAGCAACTAATAAATATGTTCTGTCAGTTAATTTATTCGCGGATGCTTAGAAATGTTATTAATTAACGTGGGTATTTCTCTGCAATTGCTTAACTAAACACAATTGTTACATAATAAAGCTCATTATAATTTATCATTTATTGTGCTGTAGCAAAAAGCTTCAGTTGTCAACTTGGTCCAGGTTGCATTTCAGCCTAATATTGCGGACAGAAAAGCAAAGCTTCAATCACGTCCAAATCAATACATTCCCTGTATCGCATGACAATGTCATTATGCATCGCAATTTAACTTGATCCAAAATCTTCACAGATTCTGACACCTTTCATTCTTAATACCTATGATGAAGATCGATATTTTAACGGCTGAGAATAGCTTACATCGGCTGAAATAATGACTCCAGTGAGAACGAAGGCTGCTAAAAATAAACCTTAACAACTTACGCTATGCCACGTAATATTCAATTGTTGTTTAGGCGATCAATTTGCAACTTCTTTCATTCGAACCATGTAATGATTACAGTAAAAAAAAAACTGATAGTTAATATTCCAATTTAAACGCAAATAATTTCAATAATAAGAAACAGTTTAAAACATTTTTAAAAACTAAATTATTTATACCCTCTGCCGTAACGTCAAATGCCACTTGTAATTCTGATCCATGCTAAGTAATACTCTAACCAAACTTTTCGCAGTACTGATGCCCGAAATACAAAGCCTTTATCTTACATATCTATGGACAAAGAATTTAAGGAATACTTCTAAATATCAAAAGAATATTACATAAATATAAGCATCTAATGATTGATATGTCGATTTTAACGCAATACATACTTTTATTTCAGTGTTCTGTGAGTTAATTTACTCACTGATGCTTGGAAATGTTATTAAATAACACGCATTCCCACAAATATTATCGTAAAGCGTGACGTCATAGCGCAACGTCGTAGATTGACGTCATGCCTTGACATGACGTCAGCGTGACACTTGCCTATTATACTAATACTAGCCACAAAGCCCGTCAAAATTGACGGGTTTGGAGTATTCTGGCAATTAATTTCTTTTTAGTTGCTTACCTAAACAACATTGTTTTGAAATAAAGCTCCATGTGCTGTAATTTCTCATCCCTTGTGATGTAGCAAAACGTTTCAGTTGTCAACTTGATGCAGGTCGCATTTCAGTCAAACCACAATCTTCGATAATAATGTGATGAAGATCGATGTGTTAACGGATGACATAAATTACATATCCTACAGTTGAAATAATGACCACAGTGAAAACGAAGGATACTAAATTAAATCATAACAACTTCAGTATTCTGGCAAATCATTTCTTAGCAATCGCTTAAATAAACACAAAAATAAATCATGATATAATTCCTATTGCCTTGCGCAATAACAAAATGTTTCTGTTGCTATTCTGGTCCAGGTTGCATTTCAATCTAACAACAGGCAGTTTAATCATTACCGTGGTGCCACAATCTGATGATGCATTCTTGTAGAACTCGACGAAATAAATCGAAAATAAAGAATAAATTTTTTTGATATCCTTCTTGGTTTTCGAGATATAGCATGTTGAAAATCAATTATAACTGTGATTTTGGTGAAGTTTCCTCTGGTCCAGGACGTATTTCAACCTAACAACAACCACCAGGAAGAAAATAAAACACATATAGTGCATTTCCACCGTGTAGATATAGCGGTTTTGGTAATTTGTTTTTTCTGGTCCAGGTCAGATTTCACCCAAACCACCTAAATTTTGAGATACAATATCTCGGAACTAAGCGAGATATGGAAAGAAAATGTATTATTTGTTTTCGATTTGTCTCTTCGAGTTACAAACGATATCATCATCAAATTTGGCAATGTCGAAATTTTTCTTCTGTTCCAGGCCGCATTTCAACCTAACCACGTCAATTTTGAGATATAATATCTCGAGAATTAAGTAAGATATCAAAACATTTTATTCTCTACTTTCAGTTTTTTTCGTCGAGTTATATAAGAATCCATCAACAAATTGCGGCTTCACGGTTATCGTAGAATCCGATAACCACGTACAGTACTACGCTAAACCATGGAGGAAATATTTCCTTCCTCCATGTGCTAAACATGCCGCCAGAGAAACAATACTTACTTTACACGCATATTAATACATATACTTATCACATTTCAATGGTCACATTGCATCGCGAAATAAACTAACTATAAGGGTTCTTCAATCTTCATTTTTTATATTCGTTATTCAGAATTATACTAACACATTTGAATAGCTGACACAGTTACATGCGGCTGAAATAAGGCATCAGTAAAACCAAAGTGAATTAAAAATAAATCTTAACAGCTTACGTCATTCCAAGGTAATATTACGTTTTAATGGGTGGAAGGTGATATTTTCCACCGGCCGAAAACTGGTACTGCCCTGTTGAAATTTGTATCAATTGCTTCGTTATAATGGCATCTTCTTCACATTTGCACCCTCCTTTTTTCCGAAACGTCGCCATGAATTAAATTAAAAATTCTGAAACGTAAGACGCTCTGCAACCGAAAAATGTTAGCAACACTTTCGTTAGAACGAAGTAATGAATTAAGTAACAGAAAAAAAAATACTAAAAAAAAAACGCATGCCCTCTGCTGTAACTTCAAGTGTCAATTTTAATAACAATCTATCAAAACTGCCGCTAGCATTGCGAAAATTAACTTACATATATATGATATCAACGAATACTTCTACATAAACTAATCTTTATATATATAAAAATCTCGTGTCACGATGTTTGTCCGGGATGAACTCCGAAACTACATAACCGATTTAGATGAAATTTGGCTTAATGTGTGTGATTTAGTCTAACTTAAAAGATAGGATAGTTTTTATATGGATTATAGACCTCAATATTTATTATTTGCGAAATAAATGTTCATTAAATGTTTGTCATAGGACAATGGTTTGTAATTATTTGTAAGCCACCGAGGCTAAGCGGTCTGCTGGCTAAGTGGTTAGGGAGTCTGACTGGAGATGGAAAGGTCCCCGGTTCGAGTCCCTGTCTCGGCGAGGATTTTTATAGACACTTAACCCGGCATTAACCCCCGGCGCAGCATGCTGTATGAGGTGAAATACGCCAGGACCGTACTGGGGTTCGGATTCGACGTTAAAATGTAGGTCCCCTGTACCAGGCAGGATGGGCGGGCTAGGTAAAGGTGGCTAAGACAGGGGCAGAATGCCCTGCCAGTAGAAACAATGTCACCAGGTCATTACGACCACACGGAATTATTATTATAGTTCCATAAGTTTCTAACAGATGGCGATGTGTTAACTTATCTATACAACACTTGGTTAGCTAGGTTGGGTAATCATCCAGTAGATCACGTTCTGTTTCAATTTATTTATGGTACAGTTTATTCCTAACAGATGGCTGTGTGTTAATTTATCGAACCATTCAGCAGATGGCGTTGTATTTCGATTTATTTATGCTACGGTCTATTCCACGCCATATGTGTGAGTTTCTTCAATTTTAATTGTGCTGTGTATTGTGTTATAATTATACTGTATTGTTGTTCATCGTTTGTGTGTCTTTTACCTAACGACAAAGTAATTGCACACATGAAAATAACATTGAAGAAAACGTTACGATAAATTCGAATCGTGTAAGCATTTCTCGCTAACTTATCATTTTTCTTCTTCTTTTTGTTATGGTCAGCTAGACTCCACGTGTCAATTTCAATTCCTCTCCTGTTGTTTTTTCTTTCTTCCTCCCCAGTACTCCTTCATTATTGCACTCCTCTCTACCTTTGAATCCTGCCATATTCAAAGTCTGCTATCGAAAATTTTTTCTTTCCATACGGTTCACTGGTATTATTTCGTTTCAAATCTTTCTAAACCTCTTGAAAGCCTGGTGTCATCCATGCTATAAATGTATCAAAAAAATATTATTCTTCTTTTTCTGTTATTTTTTTCAATGTTATTTTATATTTCCTCATTAGTTCTTAACTTCCATTTTACTGTATTTTTCAATGGACCCAAAAATTCCGGTTTCACCACTGTATTATAGTGTCTTATTTTAAGGCTTTCGGAAAGGCACTTTTTGTTGTAATTCAAATATTTTTCAGTGAAATGTCGCCAAAGAATCTAACCACGACAATGCATGTAGCAGAGAGGCAAGACGCACGACTGTGCCTTCAATACGCCATGGATATGTACGCCAGGGTTGAAAACAAGCATTTGCGATTTATTCGATACAACCAGGTTGAATTACGATCGGAGGAATACATCCTCTTACGAGATACTGTTATCGGCAATATTTATTAAAATTTAAACGCCAATGATATCGGTAATGCATTTATTTTACCTTCAAGCTACATCGGCAGTTCACGGAACATGCAGGAATATATACAAGATGCGATGACTTACGTCATTATGGTCGTCCAGATTTGTTTATTACATTTACATGTAATCCGAATTGGGAGGAAATACAAACTTTGCTGTTACCAGGCCATCAATCAATGCATCGTCATGATGTCACGGCACGTGTGTTCAAACAAAAATTAAAATCATTGATTAATTTAATCGTAAAACATTCAGTTTTAGGTAACACACGTTGCTATCTGTATTTGATTGAGTGGCAAAAGCGAGGTTTGCCTCATTCTCACATTTTGATTTGGCTTGAAGTTAAAATCCGTCCATAAGAAATTGATCAAATAATTTCAGCCGAAATTCCGGACCCATTAATTGATCAAGAATTGTTTGATATTGTTACCAGTCACTCGATCCACGGACCGTGCGGTGCTTTTAACATGACATCGCCATGCATGGAAGGTGGAAAATGTAAGAAGCGTTTTCCAAAGGAATATACGAATGATACTATTACGGATATCGATGGTTATCCGTTGTATCGCCGCAGAAACACTCAGAATGGTGGCCAAACATTTACAATTCGAATGTCAAATTCTAGAAACCAAGTTGAAATTGACAATCAGTGGGTCGTACCATATTCACCATTGCTTTCAAAAACGTATAAGGCTCATATTAACGTCGAGTTTTGCAGTTCTGTAAAACCATTAAGTACGTTTGCAAATATGTTAATAAAGGCAGTGATTTGGCCGTATTTGAAGTTCAAAATGTAAATAAAAATGACGAAATAACACGATACCAAATAGGTAGATACATCAGCAGCAACGAAGCTATCTGGCATATTTTTAGTTTTCGCATCCATGAAAGAGACCCTTCCATCCAGCATCTTGCAATACATCTTGAAAACTGTCAACGTGTATATTTCACCGAAGAAAATATTTTCCAAAGAACACTTGAGCCACCAAAAACGACAAACCACAAACTGAATTTTTCACATTGTGTCAAAAATCTGATGTGTTCCGCCAATTCGCAAAAACATTATTATACGTATACCGATGTTCCAAGCTATTTTTCACGGAACAAATTAGGTAAAAAATGGTAGCCACGTAAACAAGGAGAACCACATCCTTCGATCGCAGGCATATTAAAAGCAAAGAATTTACACAGTACATCCAAAACAACGTGAATGTTTCTTTCAGCGTTTGTTATTGGTGAATGTTCCCGGACCAGCTTCTTTCGAATGTTTACGAACAGTTAATGGTCGAGTGTTCAATACATGTCGAGTGTTCAATACATGTCAAGATGCATGTCGCGAGTTGCAGCTGCTGGTAGACGACAATTATTGGGACCTGACACTTGCTGATGCAGCGTTGATAGCCACGCCGAATAGTATTCGTCAAACCGTTTGAAATTATTTTGACAACATGTTATCCAGCACAATCTTCGAGTTTGTGGGAAAAATATAAAAACAGTATGACTGAAGATATAACTGAAATTTCAGTTTATATAAATAAATAAAAAATAGTTTATTTATTTATTTTATAAATATCAATTTTTATATAATTTCAATTAAGTAATTTGTAATTAAATGTAAATTAAAAATTTTATGATCATTTGTCCTGAATTTAAAATCTCCGTAACTCTTTACCAATTAAATTTGAATTTCCAAATCGACTACAATGTTTTTGTCTTTATTAGTGAATATTAATTTTACTACTTGAGGAATTTTAGAATAACATTAATCCAACGTACTATAATTAGTAAGTCACAGCAAAGCGTGACCGGGTCAGCTAGTATTAAATAAATCTAAGCAACTAATAAGTATGTTCAGTCAGTTAATTTATTCGTGGATGCCTAGAAATGTTATTAAATAACGTGGATATTTCTCTGCAGTTGATTAACTAATCAGAATTGTTACAAAATAAAGCTCATTGTAATTTATCGTTCATTGTGCTGTAGCAAAAAGCTTCAGTTGTCATCTTGGTCCAGGTTGCATTTCAGTTTAACCATAATATCCGCTAAAATTTCTGATAGAACACGCAATTTAATACATTCCATGCATCGCGATATAAACTTGATCCCAAATCTTCACAGGTTCTGACACATTTCTTTCTTAATAGCTACCTATGATGAAGATCGATATTTTAACGGCTAAGAAAGCTTACATCTGCTGAAATAATGACTCCAGCAAGTACGAAGGATGCTGTAACAACTTAAGCTATGCCATGTAATATTTCATTGTGGTTTAGGCCGTATATATCGCGAACAATTTGCAACTTCTTTCATTTGAAACATGTAATGTTTCAATAAAAAAACTGATAATTAATATGCCAATTTAAACACAAATAATTTCAGTATAGGACACAGTTTAAATTTTGAAAAAAAAAACTAAATTATTCATGCGTTAACGTCAAATGAAACTTGTAATTCTAATCCATGCTAGTAATACTCTAACCAAACATTTAGCAGCACTGATGCTCGAAATACAAAGCTTTTATCTTACAATATCTATGGACAAAGAATTTAAGGAATACTTCAATATATCAAGAGAATATTACGTAAATATAAGCATCTAATGATTGATATATCGATTTTAACGCAATACATACTTTTATTTCAGTGTTATGTGAGTTAATTTATTCACTGTTGCTTGGAAATGATATTAAATAACGCGCACTCCCACAAATAATATCGTAAAGCGTGACGTCATAGCGCAACGTCATAGGTTGACGTCACCGCGTGACATGACGTAGGTGCGACAACGCTACATCTTGTGTATTATACTAATATATTTAACAGTCATTATTCTTCTTGCGCCTCCTTGTTGCAGAACCAGATGAATTCGAAATTATCACGGAGATTCAGGCTTAATTACTCTGTTGCACAAATTGTTGTTATCACCTTCGTACAGTTGTAAACTAGTGGAGTAAAAAAATTAAATGATCTTCTATGAACGGATTCCTATAGATAGCTATGAAACCACTGTTAAAATTTCTAATAGAAATCAAATTCAGAAACTTCCTAAGGTATTCGGAATAAGTTGTCTGGAAAGAAATAATTGTTTATCAATAACGGGTTAAATCATATTGATACAGTTGGATAAATTACTACAACGCGATATGATAAAAATGGTTGCTTCATAATATTAGTTTCAAACTAACAAATCTTTATAACAAAAATTTAAAGGGAATCTAATAAACGTTGCAACTGTTACCATATATTGCAGCGAATGAACTTTGCTGTGAACAAGAATTCATAGAAAAATGTACCGTACACGTTGCGCAGCTAGTGTCGAAATGTAGAGTGCAGCAAATCTGCTTTCTAGCTTTGCGGGACATTATCCGGTCGCACCCGCTTTTGACAGCGAGAGGAAAAACCAGAACACAAACCAACTTCGTGTCACACGCAGTGCACTAAGCATAAAATATTTCTGTTTACTCTGTGGTATGTAAACTGTGAGACCGCAGCTAACGTTAACACAGCCACCGTTGCGTACACACATTTAGTCCGGACAACATTCCGTTTAGAATATGTCAAATAAATGTTATTCGAGTGACCTGTTTTCACAGACATTTGGCTCCATCAAGTGTGCCTGTCATCAAGGTTTCTGCTGCAGAGACAATTGCTTGATATACCATTACCCAATCAAATTCTTTTCGTTTTCTTAGTATTAATTATTCTAGACTCCTGGCGAGCAAAATTTATACAGGAAAAATGAGACCTTGGATACATATTAAGTTCAGTGAAAAGAAAGACAAAGTGGTGACATTTAAATTTTAACACAATAAGACGTATGTCGATTACTCAAGCCAGAGGTTCAGATATTATCTTTGTCAGTGTAAGTAATTGTATTAAGTGTTACGAGGGCCTTCAGTATAGCCGCGAATTAGAAAATGAGGCTATCGCTATTGTTTCTGGTGAGTCGTAGTAACAAGGTGGGGTGTGGCAATTTGATTAGATACAATGGTCAGAATTGAAAGATATTATTGATAAAGAATCATCATATACAGGGTGTTACAAAAAGGTACGGCCAAACTTTCAGGAAACATTCCTCACACACAAACAAAGAAAATATGTTATGTGGACATGTGTCCGGAAACGCTTACTTTCCATGTTAGAGCTCATTTTATTACTTCTCTTCAAATCACATTAAACATGGAATGGAAACACACAGCAACAGAACGTACCAGCGTGACTTCAAACACTTTGTTACAGGAAATGTTCATAATGTCCTCCGTTAGCGAGGATACATGCATCCACCCTCCGTCGCATGGAATCCCTGATGCGCTGATGCAGCCCTGGAGAATGGCGTATTGTATCACAGCCGTCCACAATATGAGCTCTAACATGGAAAGTAAGCGTTTCCGGACACATGTCCACATAACATATTTTCTTTGTTTGTGTGTGAGGAATGTTTCCTGAAAGTTTGGCCGTACCTTTTTGTAACACCCTGTATATTATTCCTATAAGGTATTTTTTTGTCACAAGCCTGTATCTTCCGTCATACTTAACCTAAATCAATGAATGAGGTGTCATTTTAAAGCATATGGTCTCCACTTGGTTCACATCATATTTTAAGAAATGAAGTTTCCAGAATTCGACCCTTAAAGGGCAAAAATGTCAATATTTCTAAAATGCTGTTTTCTGTTTTAAAAGTCATTTATCTCCCTGGATACCTATCTGAAATCGTTTAATGAAGTACCATTTTAAAGATTAAGATCTCTGCTTTAGTGAGTCATATATTAAAGACAGAAATTTTCCGGAATTCGACCCTTAAAGGGCAAAAGTATCAATATTTTTTCAATGCGTTTTTGTGTCATGAGCGATTTATCTCACTTAATATCTAACCGATATAGATAAATGAGGTATCATATTAAAGAATAAGGTCTCCGCCGTTGTAACATTTGATTTCAAGTAAGGAATTTTTGGTAATTCTACCCTTAAAGGGCAAAAATGACAATTTTTCTAAAATGCGTTTTTTGTATCTCGAGCCATTTATCTCCCTGAATATCTAACCAAACTCGATAAATGAAGTAGGATTATGAGGAGGAATGTCTCGGCTTTGTGACATCATATTTTAAGAAAGAATGTTTTTTGGGAAAAGTATAAATTTTTCTATAACGCATTTTTGTGTCACGAGTGATTTATTTCCCTTAATATATAACCTATATAGATAAATGAGGTATAATATTAAAGAATAAGGTCTCCGCCGTGGTAACATTATATTTTAAGAAAGGAATGTTTCGTAATTCGACCATTAAAGGGCAAAAATGTCAATTTTTCTAAATTGTGTTTTTTGTGTCTCGAGCCACTTATCTCCCTGGAAATCTATCCAAAATCGATCAATGAAGTAGGATAAGGAGGAATAATGTCTCAGCTTTGGTGACATCATATTTTAGGAAAGAAGTTTTTGGAATTCAACCCTTAAAGAGAAAAAGTATAAATGGTTCTACAACGCATTTTTGTGTCACGAGCTATTTATCTCCCTTGATATCTAATCGATATAGATAAATGAGATATCATATTAAAGACTAAGGTCTCCGCCATGGTAACATTATATTTTAAGAATGGAATGTTTCGTAATTCGACCCTTAAAGGTAAAAAATGTAAATTTTTCTAAAATACGTTTTTTGTATCTCGAGCCATTTATCTCCCTTGACAATTAAACAAAAATGATAAACGAGGTATCATTTAAAACATTGAGGTCTCGTAAAGTCTTCGATTCCGTCACCACATTTTAAGAAAGAAATTTTTAAAAATTCTAACCTTAGACGGCAAAAGTATTAATATTTTTACAATGCATTTTTCCGTCACCAGCTATTTATTTTCCTTGATACCTAACCGAAATCAATAAATGACGTATGGATTTAAATGTTAAATTATCCGCTATGGTCACCTCGTATTTCAAGAAAAAACTTTCTCCAAATTCAATACTTAAGGGGAAAAATATTATCACTTCTCAAAACTATTTTTTTTACCTCTCTTGATAACTAACCGAAATCACTAAATTAGGTATCATTTTAAAGACCAAGGTGGCTGCTTTGGTTACACCATATTTATAAAAGAAATATTTTGGAATTCGACCCTTAAAGGGCGAAAGTATCAATATTATTTATACAACGTGTTTTTTATTATTACTATTATTATTTATTATTATTTATCTTCTTCGATTCGTAGTCGAAATCGATAAATGACATATCATTTTAAAAATTAAGGTCTCCAGCTAGTTAAAATCATAAACTAAGAAAGAATTTTTCGGAATTTGGTGCTTAAAGTGGTAGTGCGTATGAGACTGTTCAGAGCCAAGTCCCCTGATTTCAGCAGCGGATATCACAGAGATGTCAATAAAAAAATGTATTCAATAGGTAGCTTTACGGATAATTTTTTTTCTGTTACGGAAACACTGTCGTGTTGCTATACAATTCCAAAGTAAACATTTTATTCGTACAGCAACAAATACTTCAGAGATGTTGATATGTTGTGTGCATATTGTTCAGGTTGGATTTATTCTGTTAAGATCAGTGACAGTTTTTCATAAATAAAGAGTATTTTAAATTTTCCTAACTGTTTCGTAATATGTTGCGAGTATTTTGTTGCGTACCTATTACACTAAATATATATATATATGTACAAAAGTACATTATTATATTACAAGCATTCAACCTCACTATTCATCGCATTTTATTCGCGAAATTTTCGCACGGGTCGTCTAGTATTTTCTTATTGTTATTAAAATGTTTATAGAAATTTCCACTCAGCCTGCTGACCATTGAGTATCACGAGGAAAATTCCTCTGGGTAATCGGACGGGATCTTACACTGGGTCTGTAGTACGGAAGCTGAGTAATAACATACGTGAACGCCACCTCCGTATTGTGGTCGCGAAAACCAAATTAATATGAGAATAAAAAACGCCTGTGAATAAATACCGATTACGCGAATCAATTTCAAGAGTTAAAACGCGAAAAGGAGGAACAAATTGGTTTATCGCGTTACCTTTCACTAAAATCTTCTATTTATAAATTAAATTATCAGTTTTTATCATTTAAATTGAGGATATGGGCTAGTAAATTTAGATTTGGCACGTTTCTATTAAGCGCTGAAAAAATCTTATTTATAATAAAATATTGATTTTGTATCGTTTCTTTCCAGTTCAACAACTGAGTGATCAGAAAAGTGTTGACTTCAGCTATAGTAAAATTTATCTATTACGGTCGATGGTATTGGTATCCGCATGTGCATAGCGTGTAAAACTAAGTGTGCTCTATAATGAAAATTGCTGGGTCAAAAAATTCCATCATTTCATTACAAATCTGAACCATTAAATTTCAAAGACTTGATTCTGAGATCGCATTCGTTATCTCAAGCAGAATTGAGCATTGAGCTGTTGTTATAAAACTCTTCAATCTTGATTAGTGTCACACGTTCACATTCCGTTTTTGTTTGACCAGAATAACTGTTTTCTTTCTTAATCTGTACTGTGGTGTGCTCAATGAAAGTCCAAAAAATTTTAAGCAGTACATTGATATTATGATTGAAAACTCAAGCTGAATGTAATATGTCTAACGGATACCATATTCCACTCACAAAGTGCAAATTCAGTCTAGTACGCCGCTGTTGAGATGTCGTAAATGGTAATTTTGCAGTGCGGGTACACTGAGGACACAAGTGGAAAGGGAGGCCTGGAGGACCTATCGAGGGCGGCGACAAGCCACAATGTGGAGGGCTGATGACTGCCTTATCGCCCACCTCGAGTCGACCAGTCTCGAGTACAGTCGATACCGCTCCTCAACTCCTCTCTCCAGACGAGAGATGCTCCACGCGCGATAGTGCATTACCATCCCACCAAGCCTGCTATCTCTCGCGCGATCACGAGAGCTTGGTCTGGAGCGCTGGGGACGCCAAAATGGCTAACAGCGTCGTAACTAAAGCGAAATGTTTGGCTGGCAGTATGTAAACTGCTACGGTGGGACGAGGTGATCAACAGACTCGACTTGCTGGCGAAGGAGCGGAGGGAGAGAGAGGAAGAGGCTTGACGGGCAAACAAATTGCCAACGGCGAAGAGACGAGATTCGCTTACCTTGCGGATGATCGGGAAGACGATGGACGGCAAGATAAGCGCTTTCCAACCTTATTTACGGTGATCGTAATTTTTGCCGATAGCTGAACGTAAACCTTTCGCCAAAAAAATCAGAAGAGTTTTTTTTATTATTATTGTTGGCATTTGGCAAGTAGCCACATACATTTTTGTTCACATATTAAGCTATTTAAATATTTAACTATTTACGTATTTAGCTATTTGCATATTTAACATATAGCCATACAACAGTGTCACATACATTTATGTTTACATATTTAACTATTTAAAATTTTAATTATTTACATATTTCACTATATACACATTTAAGTAGCCATACACCCATGTCACATACATTTATATTTACGTATTTAGCTATTTCCATATTTACTTATTTAACTATTTACATATTTTAATATTTTCATATTTAACTCTATACATATTTATTAAGTAGCCATACAACCATGTCACATACATTTATATTTAACTATTTACATATTTACCTATTTTCATATTTTATGCATATTTAAACTATATGAATAGTTAGATATTTACATGTGAATCGACATTTATATAGAGAGAGACAAATTATCTTGTTCCTCAAGTATTAATGGAATACGGGTATTTCCGTCTATTTCACCAAAATCTGAATTTTTGTTAGATCGTTATATTCTTTCTGACGACAAAGTTTTACAGAAGCCGGTATACTTTTAAGTTATTTAAGGTATTGATGTAGGCAGAATGTGACGTTTGACTTTAGCCTGGATCTTATTTAGAGCGAGGAAGTTACTATCTGTGGCTGATCTCCGATATATGCGCAATGCTTCCTTCCTTTCTTCCAACATCTGCTAACAATCGTCGTACCAACACACGGTGTCTGCATGTTTACGCATTTTTTTCTATGAAGTTATAGTAGTCGCTCTCTACTTTTTTTTATCTGTTTAACGTCTCTCTAACAGCGAGGTCTTTAGAGACGGGAAAGGATGCGGGGCAAGGAATGGGAAGGAATTCGGGCCATGGCCTTTTGAAGGAAGCATCCCGGCATTTGCCTGGAGTGATTTGGGAAACCACGGAAAACCCAAATCTGGATGCCCGGACGGGGATTCGAACCGCCGTCCTCCCGAATGCGAGGCCAGAACGCTAGCCGTTACACCGCCACGCTCGGTTCGCTCTCTACATCACCGCTCATTTCAAAATCCGCAAATATCTCTGTTGCTGCTTCTCTATAACGCTGCCAGTTCGCTTTTATTATATTCCATTTACAGTTTGGATATCTCGTCGTATGCTGTTGGTTAGTACCTGGGAAGGTCAGCAATAGTGGCAAGTGGTCTGAGCCAAGGGGATGTTGAATTAAGACCAGTCTGTGCCCGAGGCGATGTTTGGTGATGCAAGGGTGATATCCACCGCGGTAGGAGATTCTGTTGGTCTACTGATTCTTGTTGGTGATCCGTATATTAAGTTACGTTCTTCCATTAATTGTTCTCTATCCCTACCCAGTCTTCAGTAGAGCAGCCCCACATCGGGTGGTGGGTGTTTAGGTCTCCGGTGACTATTATCGGATCGTCAATTTGTCTGAGGAAGATCTTCAGTTGATAGCGTGTATTCCAGGATACTTGTACATAACCAGTACTGTACCACGTTGGCCTTTGAGAGAGTTTTCAATTGCGCAACATTCTACAGAATATTGATTCCTCGTAGACCCAATGAGACTTTGGTGAAGTGTCTATTGGAATGAATTAGGATGGCTACGCCACCAAACCCGTCCTGTCGGTCGTGGCGAATAGTGTTATAGCCTGGAAATGTGAATCTCTCCTCGGATTTAGCCATGTTTCCGTCAAAGTGCAGATGAGGATAGCATTTTCTTCCAAAAATTGCATAATACTCTCCTTGTTGGACCAGAAGACCGTGCGTTCCAACGCAAAATCTTCTCCATTATCCTGAGAGGTTATCAGTCTTTCTTCCACTGTTCTGTGCTGATTGCTTGTAGATTCTATAATCCAAATCAGAAGAGTTATTGGAATGTGTGGTATTTTATATGATAAGTTTGCCCATGTCTCACGCTACAGAACGCTTAAATTTTCTCCTCTGCAGTCACTCGTTGGTAATTTATGTGTTCAGAAGGGATAGATTTTTAACTAACTTCACTGTATCCATTTTTAATAGTAACTTACAACATTTCTTGATATTACCTGGTATCTTTAAACCATAGGTTCACGACCATTTTTGACCTACCACCCACTTTTCAGAAAAAAAATAACACCGACTCCCCTTCTTGTAATAAATAATGTATCACATACTGCTCCAACTTTTTTGACTCGTAAACCAGTTTTTGGTGGCGCCCCTCTTAGGAGATGTGTTCAATATCACATAGAAAAACTAAGAGAGACTCTATTTGAAATGTGCTGCTATTGAAGGGTGCTAAAAATGAAGTGGACGGATGAAATACGAAACGAACGAGTTTTCGAAATGATGGGCGAGGAAAAAACTTTGTGGAAGACTCTTACAGAAAGAAGAGACAGGAAGGTAGGTCATATTTTGAGACATTGGTTAATTTGTTAGTATAGGGAACAGTCGAAGGTAAAAACAGCAGAGGAAGACAGAGATGAGATTGGAATATATGAAGCAGATAATTGAGGACGTGGGTTGTAAGGGGTATGTTGAGATGAAAAGGCTAGCACAAGATACGAAGAGATGGAGGATCAATCCAGTAGAGAGACTGATGACTGCAAAAAAAAGATACTAACGATATTCGTCTATTGTCACAGTTTGAATAACAAATACATATTACGAAAATGTTATTAATTAGAAGGCTAAGCTCGGTGTAATAACACTACTTTTTCATGTTTATTTGTCAATCTTAATTCGCGGCGTTCTACTATTGACAATCGATTTCTTTACTTAGCTAAAAAATTGATGACTGCACCAAATCCTCTTTGGCTACATATGATCATTAAAATTTCTTTGATGTAACCATTTTAGTGGGTTATAATACTGGAAACCAGTGGGTGGCTGTTGGTACTCAACGCCCCCTAAATTTGCCTTGGACCGGAAATGTCCTCTGCGATCTCTTCAACCCTGACCGGTGGACGGTACCACCCCTTTTATGAAAACTCTCCATCAAACCGGAAATCGGTTTCTGTCAGGCGATGTTAAGGAGGATGGTTTCATACCAAAAACATGTTTAACATTTTTGTCTGCAATGGAGTTATCAAAAATTAATTTCATTCCTATCCGGTAGATCATACAGAGCGATAATATAGATGACATACTGCAACTACCGCCGAACAACTGAACTTCCACTTATCGCAATAAGATCAACTACATTAACCTAATTTGGACTGGTAGTGTTAAACATAAGCCAGAAGCTAATTTATAGCTTAAATTCATTCATAACACAAACCTCGAGTCATGAAATAGATATACGTTTGAGGTATCAAATAAAACTGCTGTGCTCCGAACATATCAGTGCAAGCGATCTACATTACGTTATTTATCAGTACTGAAGCTCCACTCTAACTGACTGCAGTGGTTCATACAGAGGGTCTGACGTGTGGAATGATTTAACAAATATATAGTATCGACACCAGAATTTGAGTTCCATTCTTGTACCAACCACACGTGACATTAGAATCGGAATCGCATCCACTTGGTGAAGTGGGAAATAATTCAAATGAAATCCCAGAAAAATTACAGAATGTAATTTGCCGAAAATTTATAGATGTATGTTTCGATGTTAGGTGATTGATCTACTGATATAATTACGGTCAACCTTCAATATATAATAATCTTATTATAAAATTTGTTACACCAATGCTTTATATTCAGCCTTAAAATAAATGCTTTAGCGTAAAAAAACTAAATGTTTTGCGCTTAGTTGTATTCCTATTAAAATATATTTCAAAATTTTTGATACTTTTTGGATCAACATTTCAGTGCCGCTGCTGTTTAAGTCCTGTCTAGTACCGCGACTTTAAAAGATTGAGTTAGCTGACGATTAGAAATATATTTCACTTCAAAACTTTCTCCAGAAGAAAAAATAGAATGATGTGTTGAAAATGGCTTTATCAAAGTTACAATTTTCACATACTGCATAGTCTCAAGATACATCGAAATGGATAAAGGTGGCCGATCCAATGATTAACAACAATGTTAAGGTCATTGAACAAGCCATCAATTACCAACAGCATTGATTTAAATGAAATAGGTTACGCCATGAAAAGTAAATCATTCGGATATTATCAATTCATCAGGTTGAAGGATATTTACATGGCTACAGCATTGCATCCATTGTGAAATAAAGTGATTAAATTTCCTTCACGTTTGCCTTCTCCGTAAACAGCTTTGAAATTTCTTAGGTATCGACCAAGCTACATTCATATGTTGCATGCATGCAGGCTAATATGAATGAATTCCTTGAATCAGTAACTATAAAAATATTTCATTCAGATGTGTTGAATCATAGTGTTATTTTTTTAAGCCTACGAAAAAAGGCGCTTCAGTGTATTTGGCGTTCTATTAAAGCTTTGCTGATGGTTAAAAACAGACAGTAATAGCCCACCAGGGATCGTCTATCCCTCTATGGTGCATGGAGTGAGAGGAGAAGATTAGTCCTTTGGACTGAACGTTACATTTGGTGACCTTCTCGTCCACACTGCTACTAGGTGCTCTTTAACATGTAAGATAAACTAAAGCAACAGGTTCATATTCGCCAACAGCCTACAGACGCAGTTCGGAATTAACAGTCAATAGGAACACGTGCATCACCATGTCGACTGATCAACAGAAAAAAAGGTAGCCGAAGAAAAATAATTCTTCAATCGGCTCAAGTGTGATACGATCTATTTGCACCAGCTGACGTCTGGTATAACTAACTAAGGTGTGCAAATATACCGTCACGTATGTGCGCTCAGAGAAATTACCTCTCAGAATAATGTTGAATTATTTAGTGAAGTTTGTTTAGTACTACAATAGACTCTTAGCATCAATGGTTTAACAATAAGTAAACACAGCAACTGGTCTCAGTACGTGAAAGAGCCATCATAACTGATTTTGGAGATACAAACTGCTTACGTCCCGACAGTGTGGTTAAAATACCGCCCATCAAGATGCTGCGATTTACTGCTACCATACAGGTAAAGTTGAGGAAGGTCTCATATTCTTTCTCAGAAACGTAAGTGTAATCCTAAACTCGATAATACTGAGTGTTTATATAAAAAGAAACCTGATGCAACATGATACGGGCTTAGAAAACTTCTTAATTTTTACTCGAGAGCAATGTGATGTCACTCGTGACAGCTAGCGAAAGATAACTTTTACTGAAAGCACATTGGAGAGCACCTTATCACAGCGAAAATCATTTAGTACCAACCTCACATTTCGTGACCATTTTCTTGTAGTATGATCTAAAAATTCAGTTTGTGCTTACAAGAGTATCGGTGCCGAATGGAAACTGTTTTATTTAGTGTATATCCCGCTTCAACGGTAAACATCTCAATTTCGTTTCTTTTTTAAAAAGTTGTGACAGCTCTATGCTGTCAACAATTTGAATTTTGTTCCTAGTGTTTCGTGTTAATCTTTTGATGAAGGATGCTGTCTTTGAGACTGAAACTGATCACAATAGCAGTGTTTGATTAGATTTCTGCAGATAGCGAATAAAAACCGTAATCGGAACATTCTTATTGATTTTCTGAAACTGGAACATAAACCATTAACACTGCCAAACACAGTACAAAGGCGTTTTCTTACCCTCAAATACTGGAAATATGAATAAAAAGTTAAAAGTAAAACAGGGATGTTTGTTAATTACTGCTATCTTGAACATCGATGAAGAAGTTGGCTTAGAACTGTTAACAGAACTACATTCATTAAACATTCGTATTTCTAACCAGGAGGAAAAACCTTCATGAAAGTAAATATATTATTCCATAATTATGATCAATTGGTTCAGCTCCATTATGCTTAAATGTTTCACTTTACTATAGACAATAATTCTGATTAGAATAGTTTTGATATATTTTTTCGCAGTAAATGAAATAAGTATGTTGCAAGGAATAACAGAAGATCAATTGGATCAAGCTCGACGAAAATCTGATACAACATTCGAGAAATTAGAAATGTGTACATCAACTAGTATTTTTTAAGCCAAGGAGAGATGTGGAAAGCGAAAACCTGTTTGATATTAGGTCAGTCAATGTAACATCAAAGTAATATTATATCTAAGATCAGAAGCTCCCACAATGACCACATGCACACTTCAGTTACTCATTTTAGTCTAGTTCTCTATATACGACAGTGTCGCAAATACAATGATTTCACAGACTAGTTCAATTGTCTTTGTTATAAAACTTTCATAATCGAATTGATAAACAATCATTGTAAAAATTTGTGTTGAGGAAAGCTTTATGTAAAATGTACGCATTTACTTTCTATAGAGTCTACGTGCTGCACACTGGTGAAATACGAAATATTTCTGTGTAATATTTATAGCAATACAGAAACACGCTTCATAATAATGTTTTAAACCCGTAAAATGATCGCGCTTTTAACAGTTACACTAATTAGCTATTCGTTTGCTCGAGTAATCATTGTCGTAAACCGTAATGTAACGTAGAGTTAGCCAAGAAGTTCAGAGGGTTAGGGGGGAGGGGAGGGGGTGAAGACGTCGGCGCCGGAGATGAAGATCTGCAACGCAGGAAACTGCAAGGAAACGGCGCGGTTAGAATTTCGCTCCGTGATGTTGGCAGCGATGGTGCAGTAAGAGGTTACGGCAGACGGTTCTATGAGCCCTTTCTCTCACTGCAGCTTAAGACGAGAAGGTACGGTACGTGTGAACTATTATTCTCTGCTAATAGGACCATCCGTTTTCTTTTACTGGCAATAAGAGCATTGTAAATTGCACTCCACAGGGCAAGACAGGATTCTTTCAGTGGCTTAACTAAATATGCGATATCCAATTCTGTTTCAATACATAACAAACAATGGTTCAGAGCGTATTGAGTTTTATTAACAATTTAATGATCTGATAATGAAGATAATGTTTTCTCAATGTCACAGTCACAAATATTGTTGATTCGACAAGTTACGTGTATACTATATGCTGAGTTGGTCCTTAGAAGCTATGTTCGGAGGTATTAACGATTAAAATTGCTAAATATGAACATTTAATGGATGTATTGTTATTAATTTAATTTGAATGGAGCAAATGCTCCGGTGCCAATTCCCCCAGTCCTCTAATTACCCTTTTTTACTTTTTAAAAAATTATCCTATATACCCCCCTCCCGCCGCTCCAATCTATATATACGATCTACGGATTTTAATTTTTAATGCCTTCAGCTTTTCTCATAAATTATTCATCACATCATTTGGTATTTTATTCCAATCCCTGAAACCCTTACTCACAAGAGAAAATATTCCCACTACCTTATCCAGAAAAATCCTGTGCCAGCTTGTGGTCATGGTCATCTCTTCCCTTCCATGCTCCATTCGACCAATATCCTTCCAAACACTATTCAACATATGCGTTGTACACTACCAACACTATTCACCCTCCTCTTGTCTTCCAATGATTCCCAATCCATCTCCCTTATCACAACACATACTGATTGGGTCCTGTTATAATTTCCATAACCAAATAAATCTTTGTGCGCCCTCCAACTTCCGTATTTGTTGCTCAAAATGTGAGTCCCATACTACACCGCCATATTCAAACAATGGTCTGATCAATGTTTTGTACCCCAGTTCGTTAACTTCTCTGGTACATCCTCTCATCATCCTATGCAGTAAATGAAGGATTTTATAACTTTTTCCTACCAGCTGCCCAATGTGCTCTGCCCAGTTCAATTTATCTTCAAACGTTATGACAAGATATTTACACTTCAAGTCTTGATCAATAATTCTGACCTCACCTATATTCAAAAAATAAACATTTAGTTTTTTATCTGTGTACCTAATAAGCTGTCCTTGTCATTTACCTTCATTCCATGTTGACCTACCCATTTAGATATTCTATACGGGTCACTCTGCAGCTCTTGACAGACTTCTCTTGTTTATTAGAGACCCAATAACAGTATTATATATCAGGTTACTTACTGTCCAACGTCATTAACCTTGCTATAAGACTTATTATTGTTATTACACTCTATTGCACGTACATTACAGCAAAATATCTCTCTTATCTGCACGATTAATGAAGGAAAGTGCTGTCTATCAAGCGTTATTCATCCGTGTTTGGTTAGAGTTTTAATGGGCAGGGTCAAATGCCTCTACATGGCAATTAATATGGAATCCGAACAAAGGATGGTTTGCACTGAAATTCATAAACACATAGTACGTTTTTCTACATAAAAAATACCCATAAGGAAATTCTTTCGCTTATCGTTATTACAGTTTTTCATTTCATAATTTATAAGTATATTTCAGTTTTTATTCTTTTCCACTGGATTGTATGCCATTACATCACCTTTGATAGTTAAGTGAACGAATATTTCTAATAATTCTATTTTTCGTATCAGTTCAAGATGTGCCCCTCACCTCCTCCCCACGCCCAATACAAAGACACACAAAATCTATAGATTTCTAACTAGTAGCACTGAACCAGGGTTTACGCGCGGTTGAAGAAAGAAACGCTTATTCTGGGACTTCTAAACGGCGTTAATGGATTTAAAATTAAACCTTTTAAAGCGTAACAATATGTTATAAAACGAAAACCCTACTTTTTTATGTGAAAGTGATGTAATAAGCTGTATCACATACCCTTTATACAGCTGATAATTAATTAATCTACATCTATTTTTATATATATATTAATTACAAAATTGTTAATCTTATAGCGAAAGTCAAACTTGGCATACCACATACGTTCACTCCAAACCAAATGTAATGACAGTTTCCTTAATCTTGCCCCAGATATAAACCCTTTCTTCCTGGACGGAAACTGGGGGATATGTTGGCTTACAATTCCCAAATTTACTATAATTCAGAACTTTATCCTACTTGACAGCTTTGAGGCACGAGTTTTAAAACTTAAACAGGTAACTGCCACTGCTTCTAGTGATGTACATGTGTAATGACTATGTTTCTATGAAAATTTGTCTGCACTTCTCAAAACTTGTAATTTTAAAATCTCTATACTTTCGGCCGTTGATGCTAAATTTTCAATGTATTGTTTTCAGGATGATCGTGAATATGAATATGTTTCCCTCGCCATTAGACGCACCCAGAACAATGAAGAAATATTCCTGAATATTCCAAGTGTCAGATCAAACTTCCTGCTGATAAAATAATCTCACGAAGTATGGAGATATTGCGTCACATCTTCGTGGAAAGCATATTACAGCCATAACAAAAAGGAAAGACCATTTTCGATCGTCTAAAATTTTTTCCTATTCCTGAAAAATACGTTCCACAAATTTCTTTCAGAATAAATTTACTTTAGAGATCATTTGATGATATATTATGCCAAAAAATCTATTTATGTAAATTAATACAGGAAACAAAATATTAGCGGAACATAGAAACCAATAGCAGAGCTGCGGTATGAAGAACCAAGTTTTACATTTATGTTTAATTATTCTGCTAGCATATTTCAATAATCAACAATAATTAACAGTTGCAACTTCTTACCAATAAATAAACAATTTTCGGGGTAATTAACAGTGATCTAGCGAGCGTGGTGAGAGAACGGTTAACGTTCTAGCTTCGCATTTCGGAGGACGTGAGTTGGAATCTCCGTCAGGCCATTCAGATTTGGGTTTTCCATGGTTTCTCCAAATCACTCCATGTGAATGCAGGGATGGTTCATTCAAAACGCCATGATCAAATTCCTTCCAGTTCCTCTCTCCAATCTCTTCCCGCCTCTAATGACGTCGACATCTACAAGGCATAAAGTCACAAGCAAAAAAAAAAAAAAAAAAAAAAAAAAAAAAAAAAAGAAGAAGTCAGTGATCTGACGCTGTTTATATTACTGTCTTCCACAAATTCGTCCCACGTCATTCCTCATTTCCTATTATTACTCTTTTCCTGTAGCCACTTAGTAAAATGTATTAATAATATTTTTCATTGTTGTAAACATACTCATCGAATGAAACCCACATGATTAGTTACTATCTAGGCCGTTCTTTGGCTGGCTGCTGAGTGTTTCATGCTAGAGCGCGCTTTGTTCGCGCGGAGGGGTGCCAATTACTTGGATGGACTGTTGTCACGCTGGACGACAGATTAGCCTGCAGTTTCCACGGATCACTGTCTCTTGTCAATCACTACCAACAACGCACGAACTGACACTCCTCTTCTCTATGATTACAACACTTTCGTTCCTGAATCACCCTTTCCAAATATTTGCTTTAATTCTTCTGACTCCATTCAGGCCCACTCCAGTCTCGAATAAATCATAATCTACCAGCAAAGTTTTCATTCAATCTTCGCTCTCTTCCCATACTACTTCCAGAGAATCACTCAGCATTTTCTTAAATTTTTCATTCGAGTTTCCATTGACGTTATTGGGCTTAAATAATAATATTTTTTTCCGATTTACAATAGCGGTAATGCTTTGTAATTCTCACCTGCTACTTCCGTCCATGGAATTTGGTTAACTTATAGTCAATATCATTTGGTTACAAATTAGCGATCTGCAGTTTAGACACTAAACATTTATTAAAATTTCATCCTTCTCTTAGTTCCAGTCTCCTCTGGACTGGGTTTAAATACAGTCTCACCACAACTTTAAGCCGGTAAATAATAGGCTAGCTTTAGATACGATTCACTTAGTTTTTATATAATTTGTTGCTATATGAAAAATAAATGTTTGGTGACCATACACTTCGTTATGACAATTTAGAAACTTTAATACGCTCTAAGAGAGATTCTGAAGTCCATCTTCTGTGCCATTTCCTTTAAGTACAAAATTATCCTCAGTCACTAAAAGTATTGGTTATTCTATGAGTTCATTGTGTGGTCGTATTTTTCTTCCAGTTAAACAGACATAAGACAGATTTGCACCGTACTCAGAAATCACAATGTAATGGCACAGATCTAGAGTTGTTACATACAACTTTAACGGCAGCAGTATACTAATTATTTGAGTAAGCTATAAGTTGGTCGAGCTGTGCAAGTGATAGAAACTATTTATCAAGGACCTAGTGACCCAGTGAGGGTATTCCTTTACATGCCTTGCCGTCCCAAATCACATGCTCGACATCCTGCTGCCGTTTGGGAATACAGTTCGACAGTAATGCGTAAAACAAATGGGAGGTTTGACTTACAGTGGTGTTGAGGACAGATGGCCCCCTCTGTCTCGAGACATAATTGTATGCCACATCCCTTCTAGTCACACATAAGATAACTAATTGATCTTTTTCAGTTCGAAAGAAGGTGCTCTTGCTACTGATTTATTACACATAGTTCCTCGATATTCAATTTATTCTATAACTTGTTTCAACTGGTAACACCATAATCTTTACACTGTTCTTTTCTCGCTGTCCAAACTACTCGAAAATCAGTATAAACCTTTTATATCTTCTATGAAAACCACACATACACACTAAGACCTCAGCCCATCCACACCTTCGTGCATAACTGACCTGACTGTTATTAAAATACGCCCATCTACCCTGCATAATGAATGTGAATCTTAATGCTGTTGCATACCGACTGAGAACAATCTTTGCTACAGTGCTGCCAGCCACTTGACTTTGAATATCCGTAGATGGCCGCTAAAATTTCCGTAGATTGGGTACAAAAATCCGGAGATTCGCTAACTAAAAGACTAAAACAATAAGACAGAGTCAAAATTAAGAATACTTTTTATTTCAAGGTCTTTAAAATTCGAAATAAAAATTAATATTCTAAATTAAAAGTAAGAAATATCTCTGAACATGTTTTACTTTCATCGCTGCTGTCGCTGTGCCTACTCTTTTTTTGGGGGGGGGGGTGGAGGGGACTGTACATTATTTATTTTCTTTGTTCACATTTAATTTAGCATATCTTCGGTAACAGGAAATGTTAAACACTGCGAACACTTTGACTCTCGCATATTGGTTAAGCCTTCTCGAAAGGCACTGCTTTGTAAGCCGTGCCAACGAGCGTATCACCGTGCTTAAAGAGTGCGCCGATAGTTCTGTATTACGGTCTTTTAAGGTCTTCAAAATCATAATCAAACAAAATATGATCTTTATTTCAATGGTTCGTTCACACTAGCGGTTTCAAGGAAACGATTAACAATTATCGACAATTCTGTAATGCATTAACACTATACGCTCAAAGTTTAACAAAACACCAATATAAGGAAAAATCAACAAATAGTAAAAAAAATAGCAAAAATCCGTGATATTTTAACAAAATCCTAACTTTTTATAAAAATCCATAGATCTACGGATAAATCCGTAGAAATGGCAGCACTGCTTTGCTGTCTCACGCTCTCGCACGCCAGACAAAACTGTCTGCCTCACACGCGCCGTTCTAACGATGGGGACCTCTACAAAACAAAACAATACTTCGTTGTTAATATTGTTGGTAGCAGTCTGTAAAACTCAAAAACAAAATTTAAATACTGTAAAATAACTCTAAGTATAACATTAATTAAATTTAATAGGGATTATGGCAGGTTGAAAGAAATTCAACACAGTCACAGAGGACAGTGACGCCTTCTACAACTAACGTCAATAATTTTGCTACTGGCCGCAAAGCTATAAGGCGAGATATAACCACAAAGAGTAAGACTGGATGAAGTCTGTTTTATACTATTCTTTTGCTCATTACTGGCCGGAGGACTGGACTTCCGCAACTCATATTCTGCGCACTTTTTGGTCCTAGAACGTGCTATGTAGCAGACGCAACTTGTAGCCAACAAAACTCTCTCTGAGCAGGTTGGCAATAACCAGCCCCCGAAGCAACCGAGCACCACCAACAGTGAAGATACCAATCACGGCAAAAGACCGAACGACATTCGACTGTAACGACAGTCAGTTTTCATTTACGAATAAAGGTCAATCTTGTAAAGATCCTAAGGCTGGCTCAAACAGAGTACCCACGTTTCGCTTAAATAAGCATTGGTGTCGTAGTTCTGTAATCCTTTTATAACATTTCATAGTTTAAATGGCACCGCAGATCAAATATTCGGACCCTGCACACCGTGAAAGTGCTCAATATATCGGTTACTGAAATACTGCAGAATGACATCAGAAACGGATATGCTAAAGGAGCTTAGCTGGAAGTCACTGAAAGACAGAAGGAGGGTGAAGAGAGTGTTTGGATTTTCCAAGGCTTATAATCGCGATAATTCATGGGTGGATACTAGTAGAAGGATTAGGAGTTTTACATGTAAGGGAAGAGATGACCATAATCATAAGCTGGCACTTGAATTGAGACGAAAGACAGTGGGAAAATTTTCTTTTTTGGGTAAGGGAGTCAGCGACTGGAATAAATTATCAAGGGAAATAATGAAAAACTTACTAAAACCACAGAAGGTGTTTAAAATTGCAATTCCTAAGGGGCGGGGGTAGGTAGGTAGTAAGTATCATGCTACGGGAAGGTGAAGCTATAGGGATATTGAAATCGTAGCATGTGTGCTCCATCGCAATTGAAATTATATAAAAAAATTTATTATACATAAAAATTAGAATTAAGGATAATGTCTTTAGATCCCATAAAACTTTCACTTATTAATAATAACAATATATATTCCATTTATTAATTTTTGACACGTAACAACTTACAGCAGAATCTCAAATAAATAATCAGGACACTACAACACGGTTCTTTGCAACTCATTCATTTTCCATCCCTGATGTCCTTATTGGTCAATTGCTTTACTCCGATTTTCTTCCTATTCTGTACACCGCCAAATAATGGCGTGCACGTTTAATTGTTTAATGCTACACAACTCATTTTTTAAAAAAAACGTACTCTTTCTCTCTCTATGAATCGGATTCGATCGATATGTTTCCTGCCAAGTTGGCCCTTTCTGTAAGTCTCAATAGACTCACAGCCTATCCATTTCTCATTGATCCATTTATCTCTTTTCAGCAGCAAAATATTTCGTGGAACTAGAGTTTCTTTCTCCTCTTGCTGATAACTACCCATTTTTCACCATTATATATTGCTGTTTCCAAAACTAACATCATGGGAGTGTACAAGGCGTATTTTGGTGATGGCTGATGAGGCGTAGAATGATATTGGTGTAAGAATTGAGAGTATTGCTTGGCAGAGAAAAGATGACCAGAAGCTAGCACTCGAGGCACAAGGTGGTAGGAAGATTTTCATTCCTGGGTAAGGGGGTAGGGGATTGGAATAAGTTACCAAGAGAAATGATGAATAAATTACCAAAAATTCTGAAAGAATTTAAATTTGAAGATCGTAGAGAGGAAAAGGAGGAGAGTACAGTAAATTGGAAAAATGAGTGTGTAGGGAAATTGCCATCGGAGCGTGCGCTCTATTGCAATTAAATTAAATAATGTACTATTTTTCTAAAATCCAAGATGATATTTCGCACATCATTAACTCTATGTTCTTCAAAACTAATGCTTAATTTGATTTAAACTTCAATATACTTATAAATCTTTCATTGAGAAAATTAATACTTCAATATTGGGGTCTTGGAATGTCTGCTTCGTTTCGAATAGTATCATATCTAGATCATTCCCTCTTCCTGCTAAGATAACATTTTCTTCACTTTAGGACATTTGTTTTGCTGCATACTTTACTCATATGTAAGCTAGGAGCTGTAAACCGAAGTAGGCTTTGCTGAGATTTTTCCTTTCCGTTTTATGTCTCGTCGACGTCGAGGTAATTAGAGAAGCGAGAAAATTTGGAGGCGAGAGCGAAAAGGAATTTGATCACGACCTTTTCAACGAATTAGTCCTGTTCTCAACTGTAGTGATTTCTGAAACCTATGAAAAATCAATATCGGGAATGCCGGATCTGGGATTTAATCCGTGAATTTCCAGTTGTCAGGTCAAGGTGTTAAACACTCACGGGAATAGGTTGCCGCGTAGCGCCGCGGCAATAATACTTAGGTGAGCCCGTTCTTAAAGTGCAAGATTTTAATTTAGATCCCAAACTGAGCACATTTATTACATGTTAAATAACGCAGACACGTTTTACGAGAAGCGTGTGACATACAATGAAGAATATACACGAACATATCCACTGAACCTGGCAGTCATCTTGATTTCAAAACTTCGTGGTCTTCTTGATGTACTGTTTAAAGTTACATCGCATGTCGCGAGGCGTATGGGTTGGCGGCATTCGGACCGGTATTGCAACAACGTTTTAACTTTGCTTCGCCAATTGACACTAAGAAGGCTTAATTACGACAATGACGTGAAGATAACTGTTAAAAATCAAATTGTTACTGTTTTGTGACAATTTATTTTTTAAATATTACCGTAAAAAACTGTAATTATTCCAATAACTATTATAGATAGAATCACTCTTTTTTCAGTAACTCCTAGGAGAGTATTTGGAAATGAGAATAGAAGAGTTTGTGAGACGGTATCGTGCTGTGGAGCCAGTGGTTCACTGACAAGTAGCTGAGACGGACTACTTCATGAGCTGTCACGGACCGCCTGCCATCCTCAGGGAAATCAACATCCGTCAGCCTGGTGCTGCCACAGTGTTATTGCCCCCTCCGGCACCAGTATTAACTTCATTCACCCCCACCGCAGAAACACACACCATTTTTTCAGTCCTTGTGAATTTTTTACCTTCTGATAAGAAGCCTTGGCGTATCGTAGTTTCCTGTTTCTTCTCCAAAATTAAATAAGCCTCAATACTCCAACATGAGACTTTCGCCGTATAACAAAAATTACGTGAAGTATAATTTTAAACTCAATGTACATCTTCTCGGCTTATAAAATTGTAATCGCATACAATAGCCAACAGAACCACCTAGAATTCAATTGTTTCGTTGGCGTTTTCATATTCTCAAAATACTAACGGAATCTTCATAAAATACAGCTATGACAAATAGTGGCAGGATAAACGTCTATAAAAATCTTGGTTAATTCGAAATTTATAACTTAATGCTAACAATAAAACAGACATTACTCTTAAACACTTGGTGTAGTATGTTGTAGAATTGAGATAGCACTGTATTAAGCCGCCGAAGATACTAGGTTCGCTCAGCCTTAGAGTAACTATACTGTTTAAGGCAGTAGAAAATTTAAACACACCCGATATACAAAATAGCAGTACAAAAGTTTAGACTAGGTAAGACAATTTTATCTTACAGCATATTATCATGTTCAAGACAGTTTTAATCATTATTCATTAAGTACTAAGAGCTGATCCCGTAAAATTATGCAAAAACCTATTGATAAACGCGATACCACCATCAATAAAACGTTTGTGTCCAATGGTCAGTCATAGACACCTGAATTATATAGCGGGACTGCAACGCTTCCATCAATAACAAAATTCTATTTCTTTATGTTATGCTCTTGAGGATTCATAAAGAAACTTAAATCTCAGAACAATTTAATAAAACCTGTTTTTATTTAATCTACAATGCATCATAACTGTTTATCAAAATGCCAGTGTACCGCTAATACTCATATGCATCTCTAGCAGCAGTTAATTACTTTCCTCATTTTTCCAACTCTTAGGACTGTACAGATATGCTATTACCTATACTTATAAAACGCTATGCTTATGTATCCATGTCCGTAACAATGTGACGTCACGCCCTCCTCCCGAACTAACAACAGCCAGATGTTACTGGAGGTTATGAGCGTTAATTAATAACAGTTATATTTAGCTAAGCATGCGAGAAAAAATTAATTACGGAAAGAAAAATATGTGTTTTGCTCAAATCGCCATATGTGTAATTATATTCGTTCGATTTAAATGTTTTCCTATTTTTTCTCTCCAGAGAGGCTCGCTGTTACAACAAGCTAAAAAATATCTACATTAGAGTATTTTCAAGGTTATAAGCGGTATGTAAAAACAATTATAATTAGTTATCGGAGTCATTTCGCAATGACTTATTTATATACGGTGTAGTTGTTTCCGATATTACTGTTACAGTAAACCCTAAGAAATGAATTGCCAAATCACTTAAATAAAAGTACGTATTGAGTTTAAATTAATTATTAGCTGCTTTCTATTATTGATGTCACTGTACCAGCCGCATGCAAATAGTTGTAGTGGGTCAAATTTAGGTCACAATGAAGTGAATGTATTCTTACGCCGGTAATAGAAGCTATGACTTTCGAACGGCAATAATAGTGGAAGTTGTGGTTAGGTTGAAATCCAGCAGGACCAGAAGACTACTGATAAACTTTTTTACTACAGCATAATTCACGATGAATTAAGTTTTATAAATAATTTAAGCTGCTTTCATAAGCAACATGTTACTGAAGTTATTACTTCATGCAGATCCAAATAGTTCTATATTTCTCGTGCTGCAAGCGGCCTGGACCAGGAATAAAACTAATAGGCCTATTAACTACCCGGTTTTTGGAATTCCTGATTTATTTTAAATTTCGTTATTTTCATACATTTGAATCACCATGAAAGTTGGCATATATACGTATTTTTCTATGGAGAAGGTTTTTGTACTATCCACTGTGTTGTTAACTCGCCACAAAAACGATTGTTATCAATTCACATCAAAGCAAAAACGTTATGACATATTAAACAGTGTGTTCAATTTAGAAGTGCGAAAACTGATGCACTTGATAAACTAATAGTCCCGGAGCAATAAATATAAATCAGTTCATAACTGTAAAATTAAAATTCGAATGTATAGATGCTCATTACGCAATTTGTTATTACTATTATTATTGTTCTAGTTTTTGTTGGAAACACTGAGCAAAGCGTAGGTAACGACACAGCTATGGTAATAGTAGGTCATCATTTTCTAAATGACCTCTGTTTCTTTTTATAGCTAAAAATTAATTTTCTTTGGGAATATAACTTCCTCTTCTATGTTGACTCATTTTTAATTCCAAAACCAATGATAGTATAATTTCACAACCTTTCAACCTAAAGATTTCAAACAGATGTTTATTTGCCGTATCCATTTTGAAAAACTTTGTATTTGGTATACTGGCAGTGTATTTTAAAGTACTATGACAAGTGTTTGGGAACACGATTACTTGTTCGCTCGGAAATTCGAACATTCTTCAACCAATCAGATTTTAGTATAAAAAGTTGTATATTGTATTTATCTCTCTTGACCCAAGACTTTTAGTCAGTAATTCGGCTTAAATTTGAGGAATGTAAAAGAACATTCCTATCTATGTGCGTCTACCACAAATTAATAGCAGAGCACAGTTTTGGGTCAATCGGGTAAATACTTAGTCACAGTTTAACAACGACAGCCAATCACTACTTAATTTGAGAATCCTCCAGTACAGATATTCTACTCGTGAGTAAAATGCACACTCAAGGTTTATTAATTGAATAAATGACATTAGCACCAGTGTCACCGAGTCTGGTGGAAGAGAGGTACCGCTTGGGCCTCGTATTCGGGAAGACGCATGCTGGAATCCGCGTGCGATCATCCAGATTTCGGTTTTCTATGGTTTATCGCCATCACTCGATACAAATGTAGGGACGGTTGCTTGTAAAGACCATGGTTGAATACCTTTCCGTTTACTGTCCCCATCGTCTCCCAGCTCTAATGATCGACGAGACATTATGTCCGAAGCAAAATATAAAACAACAAATAAATGCCTCTCAAATAACACACAAGGGCTAAAAATTCTAGCTTCAGAATTAACTTATTTGCAACAGATATTTGTTTTATTTATCTAAGGTCCCTCCTGAACACAAAAAGCCTATCTTTATTCTTCTTTTGTTTTTTGCTTTACGCCATGTCGACGGCTAAGGTCATTAGAGGCTGGATGGGACTGGGGACAAGGAACGGGAAGGAAAGGAATTCGGCCATGGCCTTTTTGAAGGAAGCATCCCGGCATTCGCCCTGGAGTGATTTGGGGAAACCATGGAAAGCCCACATCTGGATGCCCGGTCGGGTATTCGAACCCGCGTCCTCCCGAATGCGAGGCCAGAACGTTAACCGTTCACCCACCACGCTCAGTGTATTATTCGAAAAGCAGATTTCAGAAAATATTTTACAATCCACTCATCCACTACTGTTGTTAAGCCAGCCTAGGTTATTGAAACTATTAATCCTGAAAACTACAGTAATGATTTAAAAACTCCGTATTCTGACATTTCGATAAAGTCTAATGAGCACAAATTTAATCTCGAGAAATAGCTCAGTTTCTCCCAGTTCTAACTAGACCATTCATTAATGTGTTGTGTTGTTCTAAAAGATATCTTTATTTAAAACCAAATGTAATAAAAATGCGTTGATTATGAGTCGTCTTTGAGGACGACGTAGGAGTATCTGTAAAACTAGGCTTTCGATGACAATTCTGAGATGTAAAATGGGAGTCACCGCAGTACTTTCGATGACAATTCTGAGATTTAAAATGGGAGCAACCGCAGTATTTTCGTAGATGAAATGGTAGCGCACCTTATAACCGTTGTGAGGTACCGCTCAGGCTTTCTCTCTTATGTTGTACTCACAAGTCAGGTGTCGGTGGCTTTGGAGACACTCTGGTCCTGTATATGCAACGTGGTTAACTACCGACAATATTTGGAGCCAGTGAAAACAGAGCCTATTTCGGAGGTGTAACCTCAGCCACTCAAGTTAGCAGTTACATGGTAAGATATTGATTCATTGGATGCTGAAAAGTAGTGAACAACCTGTTGCAGAGGAAAGATGTACTAAGAGGACAAAATAGCTGCTGTATGGTAGACACAGAATTGTGAGGACAAAAAAAGCTTATTGTGAGACGCTAGTGAATGGTTTAGAATGCTGTAGTGTTCTCAGTAAGTGGAGAGATGTAATGTTAATTGAACACATTAAAGATAGTCAACAGATGTTACACTTCTTATTACGCTATCATGCACGGATGAATTCGAATCTACACATACATATGAATGCACGGCATATATCCTTACCTCATTTCCAAAACTGTTATTGAGAGTAATAGCTTACAGGTCAGCTAATATTAAGTGAAGACCATTCGGCAAAGCTGAAGAAGAAGAAGCTTGGTCACTCCTATGATGATTCCAACGGACTAGGTTTCTTGCAATCATTTGAGGGTAATTGCGGAAGAACGGATGACACACATGCAGCTTCCGGCGTTCGCCTCGAGTCATTTGTGAAAACTACTCAAATCTGGATGCCCTATCGCGTCCTCCCGAAGGCGAATCCAGAGCGTTACCGCTCACCTACCTCGTTCCATCGTAACAACCTGTATGACGCACGGTAAGCAACGGCAGCGACGTGTAATACGGCGGTTCTTTAAGAGATAGTCTAAACCGGACTTTGCGAAATATGTTTTAACTTTACGCAAGACTTATTAACATTGACGTCAAACTCTCGTTTCATCAGATTAGTTTTTAAGTTAAGGAAATGGAAGAGATGGAATCCTACTCACAACTGTTGAAAGGGAAGTTAGTACGGAATTAAGTCGCAGAGCGTTATATGTGTTACGTGGTATCATACCACGGTCTGGCTCAGTTGGCTTAAGGTACGTGACTGTGGCAAGGAAGGTCAACGGTATCGGCTGGAATTTTTACAGCCTTTAAACTGACCTTCACTTATGGCAGATCTTTGCTTTGTTCATGTGAATCACGCTACGATACTCCGTGGTTCGGATTCCACGTACAGCTGTAGGTCCTCTGTACTCGGCACGATCATCGAGGTAGGGCAGCCAAGAGGGATCTCTCGTCAACAATGCCATACGCGTTTACATTTTACCACGAGAAGGAAACGGGAGCGTACTGCAGCGTATATATAATATTTTAAGAATTTAAGATTAAGAGAAGAAATTAGTTCGTCCCAGTCAGAAATATGTCTGAGTAGCCAATCAGCGTAAACCAAGGCGAAAAATGTCGCAATGTCTTCTACACTGTGCGAGAAAGCCGCCTTGTACAACCAGAGCACTGAAGCCATGATTGCAGCATAAACAGCGGTAAGGGAGAATATTTTGCTCACGTATTTTTACAACCAATGATAAATTTGTCGATCTCTTTACAGAACTGAGTCTCTTTGCATCCGGTCAATGAGTAGACAGTAGATAAACAACAAGAATAAATTAACTTAATCTGAAGAATTCAGCAGTGGTCTGTTTATTTCCTCCTTGAGTATGCTCGAAGAAGATCCTCTTTTTCATTTTATTTCTGTGTTGTGTACATATCAACGTTTTCTATTGGTTCTTACTAAACCTATTTTTCTGTTTTGATTTTCATTGAAATATTAATTCCTGTATCAACTCGTACTTACAATAACTAAATACTTATACTATTTTGTTCCCTACGATTCTGGAGTACTAATGGTGAGACATATCGTTTGGTGATTTGATAATACGTGCACTGAAGTCTGTGTAAGACCCACCGGTTTTAGTCGCCACAGTACTATAAGATGTAAAATACTTCCTTTTCCCTGTTGTGACATAGACGGAGATCAAGTTAAACGTACGCAAAAATCCCGGTAATATTTGAACTATAGCGATGACGTCTCTAAATGCTGCTAAACCTCTTTACATACACATTATACACAGTTTCCCTCGTGCTTTCCTGTCATGCGCAAGAGATCGAGCCCTGTCAGGGTATGGAATAAACCAATTTTAACGCGACGGAAATGTGTTTGGTGGCAGGCCGCCCTGTTAATTGCAACGGTTCTGCGGAAGGCCCGAGGGGTCGTGGCCAGCCAGTTGGTCAGCTGGAGGCGGCCGCCCCCGGCCGGCCAATTACCTCCCCGCCCCTTCCCGCCGGCCACTGCCGCCTCCAGCCAACACCACCGGCGCGGCCGTCCCGCTGACGGTCTGCGTTTAATTACGACGGGTGGGCCGGGGGCTGACGTGCAATCACTAGCCCCGCCACTGGCATGACGGTCGCTTCGGACGGCAGAATAACACGTCCGCGGGATCAGGAGGCTCCGTCGCCCTTGAATCATACCGCCTCACACCTCAGCATTGCAACAGGTTGATTCGTTCAGACACAAGCAGAAACGATGCTAGCCTTTAGCAATACAACTCCGTTTATCTTTGTTTAAGTATCATTGATGGCTTTCATAAATTATTTCTATAATTACAATATGATGGCTTAATTGAATGACAGTCAGTTCTTCACTCGAATTCAATAATAATTTGTCCTAGAAATAATCAATACTCTCTGCCTATTGTCGATAGCATGATACTGAAATGATTCCATCGGGCGATAGGATGCGTAGCCTATCTTAACAGCAAGTCTAACGAGTCATTCAAACATGGTTTATTGAGGACTTCGCAGCTATTGTAGTGAAGTTAGTTTAGTATCATTAGAGTGATTGGAGAGTTGATCTTGATTTGAGTCTAATATATGAATTCTTGTCGTTAGTGAGGTCTTTTCTGTTAGCGTGGTAACACCAAGTTGTGGCATCGCCATCAGGGTAGTACAGTTTGCTAGGGTAAGATGTGCGGGTGTGATTAAATTGCTGTGAGAATAAATCCGTTCAGTAAAGAAATATGTTAATTATTGGCTCTCTAGCAAGAACTTTTTAATTACCCGTGGCGTAGTACTGGAGTTCGGTATATTTCGCGTTTTTGGCAATCTTGAATAGACGTGAGCTATATTCAGTAGTACGAATGTGCTGCCAGGACTATTGTGACCTGTAGGCCTAATACTTTTCCAACTACTGCAATAAACTGAAATCTGATAAAGTGACTGGCATATGTTGTTTGTGGGAAGAGGCTTATCAAATGCAATTAAACATTGTAACATTACAATCTGCAGCGAACCTAGAATCCTTCGATCAAAGTATTATCAACAACCGAATAGTTCACTCGTAGTACGCTAGGACCGTTGTAGTGAGCATAGTGCTACTGGTATTGAGAAAGTGGTGAACCAGTGAATATGTGTGTGTCAGGTCAATGTGGATACGGTCTTCATCAAAAAATTGCATAACCGCGCCGTAGTGCATTTATCTATCAAAAAAGTCTTATAAGGACGTTGTCACTTATACTAACTGCCTACAGAGTTGCTAAATAGCTGAGAGTGGATTGGCATCCGGTAAACCTAAGGACAAGGTGTGTGTTGAAGTTCCTTGGTAAGATCTGCCTCTGGTGAACTAAACATAAATTTACAGCCCTCTTGGAAGTGCCTGCAATTCTTCAGAATATTATTAGTATTTCAAAGGATACTAGATACTTTTGGTCGACGGCCAGACTATTGATGATGAGAATATCAGCAATAAAATTTTGTTTCAGTGTTGAGTGTTTTTGTATCTTACTATTAATTCCCGTGATTTCTAGAGTTTAAATCTTTCAGCACAGTCAGATTTAACCTTTCCTGGTAATTAGCCTATCGAACGACTCATTAAAATGTACGATACTTATCCATAAGACGATATGGTAAAAGAAACTACTATCTTGCTATATTAACATTAAATAAGAAACTATCGACAAAAAAACTGATTTCCATCTGTTAAATTATCAGAAAATGAAATTTTACACTCTGCTCATTCATATAAAGCTGACTTTTCGTATGATCAACTTAGTTTCTTGCCATGACAACGGATTAGAACAGTTTCCTGACAACGTATTATTTATTACATATGTCATACTCTTTTAGTTGTTAATTATCATTTACTCTAGACTGATAATAATACTGATAGAAGAGTAGGTTCACTGGTGTCAGTAATTAATTGCTTTCAGAATCTTTTATGCACCGGAAATTTTCGCTTGATCGTAAGTCTTTCAAAGTAGATCTTCTGTTGACTTTCAGGACTAAAACTAATTCGCCAACCGGGAAGCACTGTGAGCATGAAAACTATGGCGATTCGAGAAACGCCTGTTGGACTCGGCAGTAGTCCCGACTCAAGACAGTTAATGCCAACGCGTAGCCCTATAAATCCTCAATGTCTACACAATCCAGTTCGTCAGTTAAAACATAATGTTTTTAAAATACTACTCGGTTTTCCAGTTCGATTTAACTGTAACGACTGATAGAGCTCCGCCACTGACTCTACTAAACCTCTCCAACGAAAACCTGAACTAATTTTATCCCACATGGAGTGATAGTGATAAAATCAAGAAACTACTCTCATTGGTGGAAAAAAACCTAGATGAGCAAGCGACTTAGTCCCCATCTAACAGCCGATGTGCGAGCTATTGTAGAGGCTGTTTTCATATTTTGATTGGAACCATCACAACCAAAGATTTGCAGTTTGTCTTGTCTCATATAATCACGTTCCCTGATCTCTGAACATAACTCCATCCGGAGCTTTGTACTGTTACCAAATGTTAAACCCTAATAAATATTTATCCATGAAGTTAAAGACTGCTGTTCTGATGCAGGTATTCCACTTGTAGTTTCAAGATAAGTAATCCTACATTATTTTGATGACATGGATAATTATATGCCTGTGATGTTCCTGGACATTTGCAAAAATTTTCAAGGGACCGAACAAGCGTTTGGCGTTGTAAAGCAGGCAGAAGTGGATCAATTTGAAAATGAGGAACAAGGCACTTGACTGAATCTCCTGTTTCATGAGTAGCCATTAATTTTTCTGTTGATTCTGTTTATTCTCTTTCCATGTTTATCGGATACAGAGACAGTAAATAATTCACACATTAACCTATATATGAGTCATAACAACATCAGTAACCGCAAATTAGTGTAGTGGTGGTAGAATTAGTTGCACGCAAAATCATAATTCTATCTCACTCGCTGTGTGTCACACTTAAGTGAAATGTAATAGTTTCTAGACACCTCGCAACAGTGAAGTCAGAGGGAAACGTATCATCCCTCGAGATTAGTCGCTAGCAGTTGGTACAAAGCGGACTCTAATCCCTGGGCTATCCACGCTAATTAACTCTGTGTCCCACCTAGCGGAGACGCTTCATCATCATTTAGCACATAAAAGGAAGCCACAGACAGTGTAAACACTTGCAACGATACCATCTCCTCATAAATTTTCGTGTGAATTCTCGTATCTCTAAGCAGAGTCAGAAGGGGAGTGGTGGTGTTATGGAAGTGACTAGGGTACTAGGAAATATTATGGAATATATTCTGAATTGACACTGTTAACATGTTTTAAACTCTAACAAAGAATTCAGAGGTAGATTGATTCTAGTAATTGACATAATTGGAGCTAAGTTTCTAGAACTGGGATATAATATTGGTACAGAGTAAGACTTGTTAAGACCAATACATCTTTTTAATAACATCAGCCAAACAACTATGAATATAAATCTTTTTAAAGGAACAGTATCAAAACGTAATTGGTTCCAGATTTCTCAAGTAATAAGCATAATTTGAAATTTCATTTGAAGTTTTGATTTTGGTTTTTAGTGCTACAGGCAATATGTTCACAAGAAATATCACACTAAATATCACACTCAGTATGGCAGATAGACATTACGCCGCAGTAATGTAAGTGTCTGTAGCAGAAGTTGAATTTCTCTACCTAATTGTTACACAGTTCGTGTATTTTCTAGAATCTCAATGTAACTGTCATAATAATCAGCTGAACTTTTATATTTTACAATTAGTTTCGTTCTGTTTTATACATTGGTTTTATACCAATTTAAGAATTCCGACACATGTTTCAAATAACTGGGAGATTACAGATGACGTAAAACACTCTGCAACAACTTGCTTTTAGAAGATGTTTATGGAGATCTTCTCTTTTCAGTTTACGGCTATTACGATAATTACGACATTACTCTCAGTAAAGTTTGCAATTATTTGATTTACTGTTATAAATTTAGAGCAAGAAGAGTAACCAAATCAAGAAATATAAAATTGTACTTTATAGAGATTTCATAAATGACTTATTTGTTATGAAACCGGAAAGTATAAAGTTTCTGGTCGATTTAATACCCAGCATTCAGGTTATCTTAAAATTACCTGCAAGTTAGTTAAAGTGCTAAAAAGATTTGTAAAAATCTTTTAATATAAATTTTGTTCTATTACTAGTGCAGTATTATCATACATAAAATGTGGTGTGCAGAGGATAAACGCTACAGACGGTCTGGTCTCCCATTTAACGTTACTGCAGTTCCCTTTGATCGATCAAAGGATACCTCAAACTCGGATATGTGATTGCAACACGATGTTTGAATTTCATACTGTTGTTTATCTTCGCCAGCCCTATGACGCATGGTAAAAATAATAAGGGTGAAGAGGGTATTAGCCAGTGACGTTGTGCGCAGACAGTTCGGTTCTCCCATCGCAGTGATGACCCCATCTCGTTAGATGGACGCTGGCTGCGCGTTCCTTTGAGCGCGCTCCAATAACCTCACGTGAGCTGAAGTTCGGGCCTGCCCCTCTGCAGTGCCGTTTCTATTTATAGAGACGGACTGCGGCGGCTGTAGCGGGCGCAGTTCCGTTAATATGTTGATATTCCGCGTCTTTACCGAAAAACGGAGTGGCTCTGCTCGGCCCGCCATGTAAATAAAATCTGTATTCGGGTGACTGGTCCCAGCTAGAAAGAGAGATAGCGGGGAAAGGACGGATAAAAGGGTACCTGACTGAATAAAGCGCCTCGGGACAGGCCACTCAGCTTCGCGGTGCTGCGTAATAAGTGACTGGATTGCCGGCCCTGGGTGTATAACAGCTCGCACACTGGCCTCGCATTGGAACGGTCGCCAGTTCGAGTACGGCCTCGGGAACGAGTGGTTTTAATTAAGTGTTGTGTACGTCTCATGTTGTCCTCACTATAATGTCCCAAGTCACAAGAGCCTGATCCAAAAGTTATTACAAAATAAATTGTAGCTGGCTAAATGGTCGCAGCGACCAAGGTTATATATATATATTAAAAAAGTTTAATGGATTATCCAGTTATCAGATAATTACTGTCCTTCCGGTAGAGGCCTGGTCATAAACTAGTTCACTGCATCTCGAAAGTACAGTTCTCTGGACAGGGATATGTCTAATTTTCTCCATTGCACCTTTGGCCAGGTTCACCTCTCCTCCGTTACCACATGTTTTTATTGGATGGAAGAATTAAAGGCAAAGCTTTGCTTAAGTGAATGCGCTTGGAGAGCTCGAATTAGTGATCGGAAGAACCACTTGGCGCCGAGTATCCCGCATGCAAAGGTAGACAACGGGATGACTCGAGGGCGAGTAGCTGGGGTTAGGATGAGACGAGGCGACGAGAGCCAATGAGGAGCCGCGTTGTCAAGCGCCAGATACGATCGTTGAACGAAAAGCCAATCAAGACGCAAAAAGTATTGCGCGCTTTTATTTCTCTATGTTATTCGGTTTCAAGTCGAGAAGAGAGGGATGGTCGCCTAAATGAAGAGTGAAGAAAACGACGGGCAGCGGACATGTTGGTGTGAGCACTGGATAGCGTCGCAAGTGGTGAGCAGCACTGTAGAAGTTGGCTGTGAGTACAGTTTTATTAAACTTTGTGATATGCTGATAACAAAACAGACGATAAATAATAATGTACAGTTCTACAGTAGTGACTTCTCTGAGACAATGAAAATCGCTAAAAGAAGTAGGAGTCTCAAAAATTTAATTTCAACGCCTCAGTGAGCTAGCTGAGTATTTAACAATTGGAAATTGACTGTTTAGTGGAAATAACCTTCAAATGAACAGTTAGTAGGAGATGGCTTTCTGACGTGTACTCTCGATACAGAACTATATACTCTTCGTATATTCAATTTTGTCTTTATAATGTTTTAGTGTTGTTTTATCATTTATAAATGTTTTATATTATGTCCACATTGTCAATAGTTCTAATAATTCCCATCTCGCATTAATCTCTCTGAAATAAGTGTCAGTTGGTTAAATTAATAAAATTCTATCCATAATTCAAATGGAAGTCTGTAAGATATAACTCTGTCATTCCATAGCTTAATTGGTACATTAAGAGTAATCACGTCATAGCTCCAATAAATTAATGTTTCGAAGAGGGAACGTGAGACATATCATTGCCACCAAAAATTTTGGCGTTACTAATATTAACTGTAATATTCCTATAGCATTGATAGTGATTTGAGTATGAACGGTAATCCAACCACATAACTTCATCCTTATTGCGCAATTACAGTTTCGTTATATCATAACCCTGTCTTTGTTCTTCGAATGCTGTGTTACAGACGAAGTAATTGTTACATACAAATTCTAACAAAAAACCTTATCTACGAACAAAATAAAATTGTTAGGTGCCGTACTTTACCGGCGTATCTTAGGAACGTTGAACCAGGATCCTCGGGAGAAGTCAATTAAAGATCTCGCAGTTCTACGCGTTTAGAGTACAGCCGGAACGTAATGCAACTGAGATGGTTCTGCACTATGGACTCGAGTTATCGTGTTACCATACGATTACTGTGCAATCCAAAATTTTAATTTCTGAATGTTATGAAATTCATTAACCAATCTGCTTCTATCCATATGAAAAGAGATATAAAGCTAGAAATATAAGCTGAAGTACACAAACGTCGAACGAGAGCAGCAAGTAAAACTAATGATATGTAGCTGCAAATTACCTGGAGTTTCAGAAGTGCTCGTCCCGCGATTGTTGTGCTCTGACCTCCTCCTGTGGTTAATTATGAACACCAGACAGGCTTTCCACGACTAGGAAAGTGATTGAGTTAGAAGAAGGTATTGCGCATGGATTTTGTGGATATCCAATATTCCTTGATCTACTCCGTCACGCTTATATCATGTTGCTTATCTCCCAGATGCTTGCTGATGGTTTCATTTCTCTGTACCGTGTACTCAACTGTAGTTGTTGAACATTTAGATCCGTCATAGTGGACACATCCGAACAGTATAGTTCAATAGGACTTTATTCAAAATTGATAGTTGCAAACGTGATGTAGGCCTATGCCATGAACGCAATGCACAACTGGTTTCAGCCAGAAGGACAGTAACAACATGCTCCGCTATCCAAGTTACAGTCCCTCTTTAATGGTCTTTCGACACATATCGAAGTTAATGGTATGATGTAAAGTTGGCCTTCAAGGTGAAAGTGTGTTATATGTACACTTGCAGCCAGTGTAATGGTGAGCGGTAAGGCTAAGACAGCATTCGGGACGACGCGGCTTCGAATACCCGGCTGGTCATCCAGATCTGGGTTTTACATGGTTTTTGCGAATCACTTCTAACGCCGAGATGGTTTCTTCAAAATGTCATGACCAAATTCCTTCACGTTCCTTGACCCCAGTCTTTTCCCGCCTCTAATGTCCTCGAAGTGAAAGAGTGGTAAACCTACACCAAGACTTCTCGTAATTTAATGTTATATTCCACGTACATGATTTTAAATTTTGCTTTTACTACGCCTCATCCGAGTTTTCTCCTGAGGGTAGTACCGTAAAATGCTGGGGAAAATGCAAGTTTCAGACCGAGCGCGATGGTGAACGGCAGTGCTCCGATCTGGCATTCTGGAGGACACTAGTTCGAATCATTGTCTGGCCATCCAGATAACGGATTTCCATGTTTTTTTCCCGAAACCAATCCAAGCAAATGGCATGATGATTGCTTAAAAGGCCACAGCCGAATACTTTTCCGTTCCAAGCCCCAAGTCCTTTCCTATTTCTAAAGATATCGCCGTCGTTGTGATTCTCCTGGATCCATGAAGAAAGATTATATATGCCACTGGCTGGGGAAAGTCCATAAACCACGTAACTCCATTTTGGCCTCCTGTTAACCACCCTCCCCCACCCCACCTCCCACACGCAGCACGTAGCTTTTTCCCTATTGATTCCAGAAGAATATGAAGCTATGTGGCTTGACTTGGAAGCCCCCCCCCCCCGCCCCCCACGTGGCTCAGCTTGTCTTTCCAGCCAACCCTTACCCCCCCCCACCCCCAAGACAGAGCCACGTAGTTTATCGACGCTCATCCGACATTATTTCCTAGCGTTCTTTTCTGTTTCGTTCAGATTATTTAAAAGAATTTTGAGATTGAACATCTCTGGATACGTAACTTAAAAAAGAAATTTATTTCATGGTGCATGTTTACTCCCAGAAAGCCTTTAAAGAACTATACACTATTTGGATGAAATGATGTGTTTACATTCAATTTTTAATGGTAATGACATTTGTAAAACCATATTCGTTAAATTATTTCATTTTCGAGTCACTAAGAATAAAACTATACTCACTTTGATAGGTAATTCTCTTCTCTTTTGAGTCGCATTCTCGAGTATGTGGGTTCAAATCCCCGTCCGGACATCCAGATTTGGGTTTTCCATAGTTCCTTGCCTCCCCCCCCCCCCCTTATTTGTTCGTCTCCAATGACCTTGACTTCAACGAAGCTTAAAGCCAGAAGCTAACCAATCACAGTATGCCTACCGATGATCCACTATGCTATGAGTTATCCAAACAACGAAAACTTACAATGAAAAGATTTTGTCGAGAGCTAATTCATTTTAATGGGTTCGAACTAGAAACCTCTGAAAGCCCGAACAGGTAACTTAGCCACTCAACCATTGGACTGCTCATACCTCGTCACTGTTAAAGGAAATATAGTATACAAATATTCATTGTAATTTTGAGAGAGTCAATTCTGATCTGTATTATTTCAGAAGATCCATCCGTGATTTTATTTCACTGTCCCATACAGTGTTTTAATTGTTATCAGTATAGTTTATGTATGGCAGTATAATTACTAATCTACTATCCAATAATGTTGAAACGAGACAGTTTTAAATGAAAGTTCACTTTGTTAGCAGACTGTAATAGCAGGGGGTTATATATATGTGCTAAAGAGTGTTGTTATGGCCGTGTAGTCCACTAGTGGGCGAGATAGATTGATTTGGGATGTGTTCTTAGAAGCATCTGAGGATGTTAGATTATCTTCCAGGCTATAACAGATTATCTACTTGTGAGCTCGAAGATGTTATTTGTCAGGATAAGTTTATTTGACACTAGGGCGATCTTTGATATAGCAGGGATCCCGAACTGCTCTAACAGTGATACACTTATAATAGATCTTACCTTGCCGATATATCACAAACTCTTTAACATAATTATCTGAAATAACTTGGGATCTAACCTAACGACTGTAAATGACTGAGGCAACGCTATTAATAATTTAAACATACTTTAATTATAAAAGCCTAACCATGCATTTATTCACAAATCTGTCTAACTTTATGCTGTAAGGAATTGACACGCACACATGGTTACAATGTTACCAACTCACTAAATGAATTATTAGCTTCTTCATACGAATATAACTAAAGCATGGCTTTATTGATCTATTACACGAATTACTGAATAATTAACGATCCCGAATATAATACATCATTACCAAATAAGATTATCACGAGGCATTACAACATTATTACAACAACCGCAAAGTTACACAGACCGAATAATTTATCTAACATATTTTATCCACCCAATAACTAACATGAGACAAGACTATAGGCAAGCATAGCTTGCCCAGTGCCAGAGGCACAGACAAGACATACGTCTTACCTTCTGCATAGCTGCTGGCAGAATAGTCAGTCACCGGATATAATGATCCGATGCCACGCGATCACGTGCTAGACGCATGATGTGTGCTTCACACACCAGAAGCACTGAGAGTCAGCAGAAAGTCTCACGTAGACACTGTCCGCTTGCTTCAAGCAACCTACAATATTCACTGAATAAAATACCAAAACTCCCAATTTAAACCCTAATTCACAAACCGCTCATCACAAGACTAACACAAACGAATTGACGTAGTTAATTATTTTTGTTGGTACCTGTCAGCCAGCATCTTTGCCTCTTTTTTTTAACTGCAATTCTAACATAATTCTTAGTTTCAAGTCATGCTTTAGATCTAATTAAATTGTTACGTTTGTAAACCCAGTTTCTCTTCCTGCGAACTGCTAGAATCTTAAGTGTTTTTTTTTTTAATAACCTGTGCAAAATTACAAAAACACATTTCATTTTTTTCGTCAAGCATGAAACTACTGTATATCTGTTAGTCGTAACATCGTGGTGGCAATGTGATGGCATCATTAATTCTAGAGGGGAATACAATCATAGTTTGTAATAAATCAATTCGACGGTATTAATTTGTTTATTTTTTTCGGTACATTCCTAAATGATACGGTCATAAATATTTCGAGGAACCAGTAAATTTCTTCTACACCGCATCTTACTACGAACAGCTTGTACGTACGCGAGTGCCACAGGTAGGCCTATTGGGACTATTGGTATTCGTTATTCCAATGAATGATTGCGTTGATGATTTATTATCACAAGCTAGGTTGTTTACTGACGACAATGCTTTATTAGGATACATGATAAAATTCTGTGAACATCTGTAGGGTGATCTAGTCGAATAACTAGCTAGGTTAGTAAACATGCGATGAAGATTAATGCAAAAGGTACACAGAAAAAAAACATAAGGCTGTTTATGATTTTAAGATTTGGAAAAATTGCTTTTTGAAGGCTTGAAATAAACGTAAACACCGTTGCATGACACTTGATAACAAACTCAACTGGGCAGGACACACTGGACTTGTTAGTGGTAAAATGTTTCATAATCCTTCACTTGTTGGAGAGGGTGATGAGAGGATGAACCAGAGAAGTAAGGGAACTGGGTATCAAAACTTTTCTCAGACCTTTGTTTCAATACGATTGTGTGGTATGGGACTCATGCCTGTATTTTGGATATCAAATACTGGAGTTGGAGGCTTCAAGATTTGTCTCTGGAAATTACCGCAGACCACAATCAGTGACTGATATGATAGAGGAGCTGGAATGGGATTCTTTGGAAGACAGGTGAAGGGTGAAGATAGTCATGGGAGTGTGCAAGGCAGTTATTGGTAATGAACATCGAAAAATAATCGTGGAAGAATTTAGAGTTATGCGTGGATGGGAAAAGATGATCATGACCACAAACTGACACTCGATTTCAGGTATAAGGGTGTTTGTTAAGCGGGTCAGGGATTGGAATAAATTCCTAGGAGAAATGATAAATAATTTACCAAAAATGCCGATAGAATTTAAATTTGAAATTAGTAGACGACAAAAGCAGGGGGGAAACGCTAAGGGGAAAACGTGTGTGTGGAGAAATTGTCACCTGAGCAAGCGATCCATTGCAATTAAATTAAGTTAAATAATGCGTTATATACAAAGTAGTGAATAGCTAGACGCATGTATCGAAACAATCATAAGTGGCATAATATGTTACATGTTCTTGACACTTGTACTACCATGCTCATATTAATCCGAACGACCTGAATTGCACATCGCTACAATTCCTCCTGGGACTTATTCAACCCATTATACACATCTACCAAGACAGTACTATACCCGGTAGGTGGTACATTCACGTTACTATCCAAAATTGAGACTCACCCACCTCACAAAAAAAACGTGACATATTTTAACATATTCGTTATACACACGGAAATATGGATTATATTTCGTTAATAAAAAAGTTGTGCAGACATTGAATGCATTTCATTTTAGCTTTTTAAAACATTCAAGAGAAATTACGTTTCCATACAGAAAATAAAAAATTACCGTTTTCAAACAAAAAGTTAATTTTGAACAAACGCTAGGGTCAGAAGAAAGTATGACATTATACCGATCATCTGTCACTTAAAATAACTAAATATTAATGATAAAATCAATATTTGCGTGTAAAGATAGTTTTAGGTGAGTGCGTTGACAAATAATTGTAGCTTTTTGAAGTTAGTTAATTTTGCGGTGTGCTATGAAGACATGTTGTTCTTTTACTACTACATTTAAACTTATTTTAGAAACATACGGAAAAACTTATAACTTAATTACTGTTGTCGGTGACATGAGATGTCGTCAACGCAGTCTGAGTTGACAGTATTTTAGCATCAAAAAACTTATTTTCACCTACCGTTTATAACGAAAGCTGCTTAAGGCGAAATGAAAACTCTTTTTAAAACAAAACAAGATGAGGGTTCAGTAGTTGAAGACACAATTTCGCGTAGTGTTGTCACCTTTGTGGTTTTAGTGGTGTTTCATAAGCAGACAAAGAACAAAAACTAATACGGCTTTTTCGCTGTAGCAATATTCTGTGGATGGTGCTGTTAAAACTCAAACGACAGGTGAAACGTTGATTTGATGTCCTTACCAAAAACGTAATTGGCAAGTATCCAAGGACAGGCACTTAAAACATTTGGTAATTAACGAACTGCTGCGTTTGCTAGCGGACACGTACGAAATCAATAGTTTATTTCGCGATTTATACTCTTCTTGCTACTTGAAGTTATTATAGTATACCAACTTTTCACTCCATTCTGATGTTAATACTACGGTGAACTCTTCCGATAGTAGTCCGTATAGAACCTGCACTGATTTAAGAGGTATAATTGTTACCAGTCAACTGGTAACCCAGAATACAACCAGAAGTTTCACAAGTGCGAAAATTTTAGAAGCTCATACTAATCAATAACGAATGTCAATGAACAATTGTTTTTATATTTTGTAACTGTTGTTTACGAGACATAAAGTTTGGAGGAATACACAGGAAGCTGGGAACAAGGAAACGTAATGCTGGTCAACACGTGTATAAGAGTTGTTGCCCCCTCTACTGCGGTCTTGGTAGGACTCATCAACTAGCTCTTATAGGCGTCACGGGCGCCGACCCGGAAGCATGGTGGCTAGTGCTCGGGTTAGTTCCTGGAGCAGACGGTTCGAGTCCAGCCTCGGACATAAGTGATTTTTATGAACTGTTACGTTCTTCTTGTGTTTAATCTACTGTGGATCACCAAAATCGCAACATACACCAACTGAGAAGCTAAAATAATGGAGAGGATTCACCTATCGATAAACTAATACAAATGCTTTATTGGTTTATTTTTTACCAATTCAGTCTTTAAATGTTTTTTATGTTCTTGAAATGTCACAGGAACGATTATTTGCCAAGGATTGGAAAGGAATCCGGCCACGGTATTCAAGTATGAATTAGACCCCTGTTAGGCTGAAATTATTTCGTTAATCCTCTGAAAACCAAAACATGGATTTTCTTGACCGTGACATACATAAAATTACTGACAAATATACTTGAAAGTGGACAACCAAAATGTCAGTGCTAACAGAACTGGTAAAAATTTCAACGATTTCATGATAAGAAGTGCAGCTTCAAAGGCTTACTTTTAACTTAGAAAGACGATCCAAAGTTTCGCTATGATAGGTAGATCAGCAGTCACTGATTCAGAATGCTATTCATGCATCCTATCAGAAGAAATTGTTCTACTGCCTTCGTTGTATAGGCCTACGTAAGTGACGTTAAAAGCAAAATTGTAGTCAGAATGGATAATCTTCTTGATCATAAAAATCTAACAATTTCCGTCGAATCACTTAAAACAGTTAATGGTGGTTTGTTACTGCGATCTTAACTGTCTCCTGTAGCATGCTTAGTAGTGAAAGGAAATTATTGATTGATATTCACCAATCTAATCTATGTATCAACAAATTTGCTGTCATCACAGCTATAGCAGTGATGAAGTTCAAAACTGTGAAGGCATAACAAAGTTTTTAATTGGTTGGGGCTTTACAACCAGCCGATTTCAAGGTCATTAGGGCCTGCAGAGCGCTGGGGAAAGGAACGCCAAGTATCGCAGCCATGGTAATTTGGGAAACACGTCGCGGCATTCGCTTGGAGTAATTTCGGAAAACCATGGAACACCGAAACCAGGACAACCGATCCGGTGATCTAACATGCGACTTTCCGAATTCCATTCTCGAGCGTTAACCACTCACCCAACTTGTTCGGTGACAAAACTACTCCAAAATACCTTCCCAAAGAAGAAACGGTTATACGTGGATCTCACGTTTCATTAAGTCTGAGTAAAGATCTCAGGTAAGTTATCGAATTAATGAAGCTGTTGAGCCAAAAAATAGTGTCAAAATACTAAAATACAACAGCGATGAATGAGGACAAATTTTACGTAAGAACTGAAATAACTTAATATTTAGAATATTGAAAATTATGTGTCAGCTAAAAAAAGACTCTACGATCAAGGACGACACTGCAAACTGTTCCAAAATTTTATAGTTTAGCGCTGTTATTCTCTGCAGTTGGTTTGTAGAACAGCAGTTATAGTTGAAGGAGGAAATTGTGAGTTTACGCTGAGCATTTGACCACTCGGAACTTGCTTTCCATTTAAAACAGAGGGTCTGGCTGGGAGTAATATTATAAAGTCTATAAGCTGAGTAATGATAAAAAACTTACGATTACACAGATAAAAATCTACATTATCACCTGTTTAAAAAAGTTTTCTCACTGAAAGAAAGTTATTATTTGACTTGTGTAATTGCTGCAGATGATTCTTTTCAAACATTTCTAGGGCTTAATTTCAGTGTTATTTCGTTGTATGTGTACTAAGATTTCAGATAAGTCATGATGATGTTTCGCATTGTGGTTGATAACTTCCCTGAGTTTAACAGAATTCATTTTACATAGGCCATATTAAAACTGATTACAACCGTCTGCTTCCGTAAAAGTTTTTAATCGCTATAAAACTAAGTTTTGTGAATAGAAACTTAGAATACGTGACCACGAACGTGAAAGTAGGTATTTAAATAATCTCCCAGTACGTGGCTTCTCACGAAACGTAGCCCACTTCTGCAAGATTTTAACTCAACTGTCTTGTATTTAGGCAGCATTAATCAAGCAATATATTTACTGCAACTTGTCAGTTCCTTTCCTCCATTTTTCCATGTGTTTGTTTCATTTTTTTTTTTAAATCCATCTTATTTAACATATGCTGATGCGTATATCCGTAAAAACTTTTCTCAGCAGGTAGAAGAATAAAAAATCCTGTTCCAACGCCATAAGCATATCTGTCGATTTCGCGTGAGACATTGCAAGGAACAGTAGTCATTCCACTAATTTTTATGACTGTCGGGCATTTAAACGTATTTTTAATTACTAGAAAAACTAAAATAAAATCGGTCAGTTGCTAGTTTGATTTATAGTGTATCAACTTCAATTCAGAATATATATACATTCATAAAGCAAACTACTAAAAAGGTTTTTTTTAAAAAAAAAAAAAAGAAGAGAGAGAGTTTGCTTCCATTTTGCGAAATTATTTTTCAAATGGTATACAGAAATCAAACAGAAGAAATGATTTATAAATCTTAGATAAATTGTGTAAAGCTTGATGTGAATTTTAACAACATATTTACTCTCCGAATCGTGAAATTCAGTAAGAAAGGATTAATATAAATTTTTGTCGTAAAAATTTTCTGGTGTAGTATTTAATTTGTTAAAATTACTCATTTTTGTTATTTTGTGAAAAAATATAAACCGGACGGAAATCGCTATTAGCTCTTCTATAAACAAAAGGAGAAAGTCGTTCAGAATGAATTAACTGATCAGTAGTTTCGTGAATACAGCGATAAGGGACGGAAGGATTTCGGCCATGGATCTTTTAAAACATCCATCCCAGCATTCAACGAGAGTGATTTGGGGAAACCATGGAAAACCCAAATCTGGATGGCCGGACAAGGGAGTGAAATCTGTATCCTCCCGAATGCGAGGCCAGAGCGTCACTGCTTATCCCATCACACTCAGTCATTACAATCTGTCACAATGCTTAAAAATCTGCTTCGTCAAAAAAAGGTGACTATATAGAAAATAGATAATTTTCAACATTTAAAATGATGAATATATTACAGAAAATAAATTTATTTTGTATCTACAAATGGTTTGGACGCCTTACTTTTGAGATTTCCTTCGTACAATAAATATGGATTTCCACTGTATTTTTATATATCAGCCTGATTATTTAAGTTGGATAGTTGAAGACAAACCCATAAACTTTTGAACTAATGTGCTGGCGATAAATTATTTATTTTACGTGTTATAGAGGGCGGTAAGAGGAAATTTAAGATTTATTTCCTCATACGGCGTTGTCAAACTTCCTGCATCGTTGTCAGATTATCTGCCTTCTAGCAGTGCTGAAGAGCTTTCCGTGTTCAGGGAATAATGTATCATAGCTAGTAGACGTTATCAAAAGTAGAAACACATTTCCGTTTTCCTCCTGTTTGACGTATTATACCTTTATGGAATTGATTTCTTCCTTTATAACAGTTTGATTCTTTATACAGATTGTCAGTAACCATTTAATTACGAAATTTTCTTTCTGTATATATCTTTACTTCTCTTACATGATGGATTGGGCGCTTCTGCCTGCAAGACGTCGTAGCTATTTGGTAATGGCTGTGGTGTAATGAATCCAATGGTCGTGAGTTCGTAGCCAGCTTCAAGTTGTATATTTTTCGTTCTTTATTTCCTTTTCACTTGTTAAAAAATACATAACATATATGTGTAAAACATAAAGTGACTACATATGGGTAATAATTATGTTTTACAGAGAATGGTTTATAAATAATTTCTATTCTCAAACGTCATCAAGATTGAACAAGGAAATACCTGTCATTCTTCCTTAGATTGGCTTTATGAAAGTGCTCTCTGTGTCCATTGGCAAGTGGCAGTTCTATTCGTACCATATACTTTTCTAGACTCGCCTCTAGCGTGAAAAGATCACCAGCAATGCAGTCACCATACAATTTGTTAAGCAACTATCGTCCTGGAATTATTTACAAACGGGAAAGTGTCGACATTGGCGGTTGAATGTGGCCCATGAGCTAAAAAAATGTGGAGAACTAAGTGATAAACAACGATAAACAACCAAACTTGGTATTACATTTGTGGACTGAGACATTTCTTTCAGTATTGTTGGAAAGAATGTTCAAAAAATTAAAGTAGTCTAAATCGTCTTAATATAATGCTTATTGCTAAGCCGTTTAGAAATCAAATCGTTGTAATTGTAACTTATAATTACTGTTTCTTATATTCACAGAACAAGTGGCCTTAAAAAATGATTGTTCTACATCCAACAAGTGTATTCATGTTTGAGATCAGACTTTAATTTTAAACAATTTGCAGTATAATGTAATAATGTTTTTTTTTTACATATATAATATGTATTTTGCAGCAAGTGGAAAGTAAACAATGAATGAAAAAATATTTAGGACGACATGGGATCGAACCCAAGACGATCAGGACGAGAAGACAGTGCGTTACCACTCAGTCACCTTCAACTTTACAGAAAAATGCCTCGTGAATTATATAACCAAAGTAAAGATATATACAAAAAGATACAGAATTTCGAGTAATCTGTATAAAGAATAAAACTGTTATTACAGAAGTAATAATTTAAATAAAAATATTCTAGATCAAACTGGAAGAAAAATATTTTTTCATTTCGCCAATGTGTCTGTTCTCTTCACACCGTCCAGCTATGAGACACGATTCCTTGTATAGGAAAATTGCTACACCACTGCCAGTAATCAGAAGACGTGGCAACGTTGTAAACAGTCAGTATTGCAACGTCGTACCGGGAAATAGTCTTAACTTTCCTACTTCCTTCGACCAAGAAGAATACCTTTATAACGCGAAAATAATACACGTAATAATTTAATACGAGCAGCACATTCGGCAAAAGATTTTATATATTTCACTACAATTATACAACTTAATGCTGGAAATTACAGCTGGTTATTGAAAATACGGTGGGAATACACATTAATTGTACGAGGGTAATCCAAAAAGTAAGGTCTCCTAAGCATTTATAGATACAGAATTAATTTATTTTCTTTAATTTATTAACACTGTTTTAAAGATTGAGAAAAGCGGTGACGCTCTGGCCTCACATTCGGGAGGACATAGGTTGAAATCCTCGTACGGTCATGCAGATTTGGGGTTTCAAAGGTTTCCCAAAATCACTCCATATGAAAACTTGAATGGTTCGTTTAAATGAGCATGGCCGACATCCTTGCCACTATTCCTACCGCACCCTCGGGAAGGAATTCGGCCCTGGCCTTCTAAAAGAATCATCTCAGCATTTGGCTGGAGTGATTTGGGGAAGCCATGGATGGCCCATATCTGGATGACTGATCGGGGATTCGAAGCCGCCTCCTCCCGAATGCAAGTCCCGAGCGTTACCGCTCACCCACGACGCTCGTTCTTCCGGTCTTTAGACAATATCAAACTTATTTTACCGGTAGACTGTGTTTGTTTGAATTCTTGAGGCGTAGGTGATTTTGGAGTCGATTATCACGGGTGACGAAACGTGAGCGTTCAACTTTCACTTGAGACTAAAGAAACAATCACGCTAATGGAAACACCATTCATCGCTAAATTCTGGTGTTTATTTATGTTATTATACTGTAGTAATTCCAAACAAAGAATAACGCAGGAAAATTCATGCCACACTAAGTAATTAGTATTGAACCCTTGTATATATCAAATCGCAATGCTGTAAAGAACAGAAAGTAAGTGTATACCGAAACTATTAACAGCATTGTAGAAAACGAAATAAAAACCCGCTAATTTAAGAACTCCTGCTTATAATCCCGATTCTCAACGAACTTTCTTTACTTATACCAGTTATAAAAGAATTTATGGTTGTCCTACGATAATAATCCGGTGGAAATTTTTTAAGTGACAATGGTAGTTTAATTTATTTTTTATTGCACTAATAATTAGCTCTTTGCCATTTCCTCTCACGTATTAACATAATGCATAAACATTAAAGTCCACCTACAGAATTACAGAAATAATTCAAACAAAAAATTATTAGTTTCTGAAACGTTAAGTTCGCTCTATAGTGAAATAATTATTTTGGAAACATACAGTGTCGGATCTCGTCCCTCGCCCCCCCCCCCCCCGAAAATCAAAGTCAAAAAACCGCTCAAGGCCCTCCCAAACCAAAATCCTGGATCCGCCACTGGAAATATGTGTGCCGTTTGATAAGGGACAGACAATGTGATTTTGGCGAGGCTAGAATCACGAGTAGCTTTCTTTCACTGTTGACGTCACAGAAGCGTTCATATTTACGTCGACAGCTGGTTAAGAAATATTTGATACTTTCAGTTTCAAGTACTGATATTCCCTGACGCAGTTAGGAAAGAATCATGGATATATTCTTCGCATAAGCTATGTGTAGGTTCGGTACGTTTATAAAGGGAATAAAATAAATTTAAAAAATATGAAATACTTGGATTCGAACTAAGAACCGGCCGTTCATCAACCTTGAAACGCTAAACACAGGACCATGGCGCTCTGGCTGCTTTCTTCCTCGGCAAAGTCTATGCAACGCAGCTAAGGAAGACAGTTTCATTCAATCTGTCTTGCAGACAAACTTTTCCGAAATAATCTCTTTGTGATTGTTTCTGTAATTTCATAATACAAAAAAATCTACCTCGTAGAACATGGTTATTCCCGTGTTTGTCCATTAACCGAAAATTCTAATCGATTATAAATAAGTGCTATTGCTGTTTTTAAATTCTTCCATAATACTGCCAGATAGGACCAACTTATTTTAAAATTGAAACTGGGCGAAATTAAAAATGCATCATTCAATTACAATTTCTTAAATTAAGAACAGGGTTAATTTTCAGGGATTTATAGAAAACAAAGGAAAATATTGCCCAGTTTACCAAGACAGTTTCGCGGCTCAGATTCGTGATTCTTTAACTACAATACTCCTCGACACTTTCCCGTTTGTAAATAATTCCAGGACGATAGTTGCTTAACAAATTGTATGGTGACTGCATTGCTTGTGATCTTTTCACGCTAGAGGCGAGTCTAGAAAAGTATATGGTACGAATAGAACTGCCACTTGCCAATGGACACAGAGAGCACTTTCATAAAGCCAATCTAAGGAAGAATGACAGGTATTTCCTTGTTCAGTCTTGATGACGTTTGAGAATAGAAATTATTTATAAACCATTCTCTGTAAAACATAATTATTACCCATATGTAGTCACTTTATGTTTTACACATATATGTTATGTATTTTTTAACAAGTGAAAAGGAAATAAAGAACGAAAAATATACAACTTGAAGCTGGCTCGAACTCACGACCGTTGGATCATCACACCACAGCCTTACCAAAGAGCTACGACGTCTTGCAGGCAGAAGCGCCCAATCCATCATGTAAGCGAAGTAAAGATATATAAAGAAAGAAAATTTCGTAATTAAATGGTTATTGACAATCTGTATAAAGAATCAAACTGTTATAAAGGAAGAAATCAATTCCATAAAGGTATTATAATACGTCAAACAGGAGGAAAACGGAAATGCGTTTCTACTTTTGATAACGTCTACTAGCTATGATACATTATTCCCTGAACACGGAAGCTCTTCAGCACTGCTAGAAGGCAGACAATCTGACAACGATGCAGGAAGTTTGACAACGCTGTATGAGGAAATAAATCTTAAATTTCCTCTTACCGGCCTCTATAACATCGTAAAATAAATAATTTATCGCCAGCACATTAGTTCAAAAGTTTATGGGTTTGTCTTCAACTATCCAACTTAAATAATCAGGCTGATATATAAAAATACAGTGGAAATCCATATTTATTGTACGAAGGAAATCCCAAAAGTAAGGCGTCCAAACCAATTGTAGATACAAAATAAATTTATTTTCTGTAATTATATTCATCATTTTAAATGTTGAAAATTATCTATTTTTCTATATAATCACCTTCTTTTGACGAAGCAGTTTTTTAAGCATTGTGACAGATTGTAATGACTGAGTGTGATGGGATAAGCAGTGACGCTCTGGCCTCGCATTCGGGAGGATACAGATTTCACTCCCTGTCCGGCCATCCAGATTTGGGTTTTCCATGGTTTCCCCAAATCACTCTCGTTGAATGCTGGGATGGATGTTTTAAAAGACCATGGCCCGAAATCCTTCCGTCCCTTATCCCCAGTCCGTCACCTCGACGTCGACGAGGCGTATAGCCATAAGCTAAAAAAAAGCTATATCTGGTATGTTCTTTGAAAATAGTCACTCTTTCAAAAATTCCAGAGATGAGTGTGCTAGAAATCGTTTGTTATGAGGAGTGAATTTAAGAGATGATTCATTTTATAGCTCATTGCTTTCGGTTAGAGAAGATTTTATTCAGCAAGATTTAATAGAAATAGTTTTATTTGTCTGATGTGTTAATTTTTATCTATTGTTTATTACAAAAATTACATACGTTATATGTAAGAGTGGGTATGTTGGAATGGTTTGAAAATGAAAGGGGAAAAAAAATCACCCAACACAGTTTCAAACCAACGACCGCACCGTTAGTAGTCGGGAACCTTCACCGCTATGTCATACAGCCTGCTATGCGGAGTTTCTCATCCAGTCGGTAAACAAACCAACCTATATGGAACTTCCTGGCATCAGAATGCTGCAGAAGGAAATCGTTGTTTCAACTGTACGGTCGAATTTGATAGAGGAAGGAAAGTTCTTAACGGAATAAACCGAATGCGTAAGCAGTGTTTCTGCCTTCTATTCTAACTTCGTAATAAATTCTAAATATAAATCCTAATAACACTGCATAAAATCTCTCTAATAAGTTTTTGTCTTACTATCGATCGCCACATCTTATTGTTAGACCAACATTCACCATCTCACAAACAGTTCTATCACATTCACTGCTTAAAGAGTCAGTATGTTTTTCAAATCATCTGAAAAATCACTATATCAGTGAGTGATATGGATTTATGTCAAATAACTGCATTATATTAAAATGGGTATTCATATAATGTGTTATCATGGATTTAAAGTTAGCCTGGATTTAAATGAACAATAGAACAAAGAATAGCACTTCGGCAAAGGAAAAATGGAAAAGGGAAACGAACGATAGGATTATTTGCAAATGCTAGCGAGAAAATATTTTCCAACCGGTAGGGTATATTTAGGACTAGCTCGTACCCGCGACTTCGTACGCGTGGATTAAGAATTTTTTGCCAGAATTGAATATAGAAAGTTGTTGGTAACGAAGGATTGGACCCAAACAACACCGAGTCGGCATAATATGACAGGAATGCTATCACTATATCATTCTACCGTCGAACCAGTCTCTTGAAGAGAATCAATTTCCAACATATTTCTGTCACCATTCGATAAGGTTTCAAAATTTCGTGACTACAACTACGAAACATACCGGAGAAAATGTCCTGTGCCCTTCATACAGATTTTCTTGTCAAATTCCATCAACATCGATATAGCCATTTGGTCGTCAAAACGTAACAAAAAGAAAGAGACTTACTTCCGTATTTATAGTATTATTACTGCGGTTCACACTGACACACACTCTCTCTCTCTCTCTCCTCTCTCTGACTGCGAACAACCCCTTGAAGAATCATTATAACGTAAAAAAGTGTACACCTACAGCATTGCAAGACTACCTACGATTTGCCTCGCATTGCACCCCTAACTTTGTGATATCTACGGTTTAACATTCAATCCGGCGCAGGCGTGACTCTTACGATCAAAAACAATTTTTAAAATCTTAGTCTCCACGGAGATTTGAACCGGAGACCACCAGCCAAACATTTGTAAGCAAGCGCTTAACCACTGAGCTGTCTGACCGATACACGGAGCAGGCAGTATAGAGACGTCCATATCCAACGCGTCTGTCTATCGCCATTCAGTAGCATTTCGAAATTATGAGACAACATGTATTATTTATACAGATAATTTTTCAACCAAATGTAGACAGTATTTTTCTCCTTGTTTCAAAGGATAAGTGTGCAAAGTTTCATCGAGATCGGATGAAAGCTGTGGATTTGTATGAAGAACAAACAAACATACATACATTCATCTTTATATATATAGATAGATTTGACAGTCCTATGGACCTAGTAAAAGACGTCTGCTAAAAGGCAATGAACGACTGGCAGAAAGGCTGGTAGGTTTTATCTCCATAAACTTGACAGCAAAAATACGTTATAATGCGTCTCAACAACAATAAGAAATATAAAAATCTAAAAGTTTTAACATTCAGAACACCTCAAGCCAGTGTCAGAATACTGCAGATGGAAATCTCTCATTAAGCTTACAGTCGAGTTCCAATGAGAAAGGAAGTTCTTAAAGTCATAAACACAATGTGTAAACAGTGCCTATGCTGTCCATCAGGCTTCGAACAGCTTGCTGCGTTGATAATTTCTGCTTGGTGCAGCAAGTCCAGCCGAAGCTTGTTTCTACGTTATTTCCTGTTTTTCATTTTAATTGCACAACACATTTTAAATCGTACTGTATGGCCACGAGTAATCACGTTTCCATTATCTGAATAACTGCAAACATTTGTTTTTCAACACAGTATGGATAATACATAACGATCAGATCATTTAAAGAAACACATGCCAACGCCCTAACTTATACTGTTTGTTTCTTTGTCTATCAATCTGAACCCTTAAACTTTGATATAATAATCCTCTCGCATGACAAACGGAGTGAACAAAGAGTTTCCACTCTATATTTCGGCGATAAAAACGAAGTGGGAAACTCTTGTTCACTCAGCTTGTCACCCGAGAGAATTGTATTTATGGCCAACGTCGGTAAATAATTCGTTCTTTAATATTTGTGATTGCGAACGAGTTTAATTATTTATAACCTTAATTTAGTTTTAATTTTTGAAAAAACATGGGATGGGAAAAAATAATAAAGATCTTGTTGGCAGACTCAAGAAAAATTTTCTTGGCATAATCTTTTTACAGATGAAATGAAACCAGTGACGTTTAAAATGTTTAAATTTTTATTTGCCGATTTCTACTAAGTTTTTGTAAAAATCGGGGGAAAAAATCTAATTCCTCGCTGTACGAAACTACTGATCAGTTAATTCATTCTGAACGACTTTCTCCTTTTGTTTATAGAAGAGCTAATAGCGATTTCCGTCCGGTTTATATTTTTCACAAAATAACTAAATGAGTAATTTTAACAAATTAAATACTACTCCAGAAAATTTTTACGACAAAAATTTATATTAATCCTTTCTTACTGAATTTCACGATTCGGAGAGTAAATATGTTGTTAAAATTCACATCAAGCTTTTCACAATTTATCTAAGATTTATAAATCATTTCTTCTGTTTGATTTCTGTATACCATTTGAAAAATAATTTCGCAAAATGGGAAGCAAACTCTCTCTCTTTTTTTTTTTTTTTTTTTTTTTTTAAAAAAACTTTTTAGTAGTTTGCTTTATGAATGTATAATATTCTGAATTGAAGTTGATACACTATAAATCAAACTAGCAACTGACCGATTTTATTTTAGATTTTCTAGTAATTAAAAATACGTTTAAATGCCCGACAGTCATAAAAATTAGTGGAATGACTACTGTTCCTTGCAATGTCTCACGCGAAATCGACAGATATGCTTATGGCGTCGGAACAGGATTTTTTATTCTTCTACCTGCTGAGAAAAGTTGTTACGGATATACGCATCAGCATATGTTAAATAAGATGGATTTAAAAAAAAAATGAAACAAACACATGGAAAAATGGAGGAAAGGAACTGACAAGTTGCAGTAAATATATTGCTTGACTAATGCTGCCTAAATACAAGACAGTTGAGTTAAAATCTTGCAGAAGTGGGCTACGTTTCGTGAGAAGCCACGTACTGGGAGATTATTTAAATACCTACTTTCACGTTCGTGGCCACGTATTCTAAGTTTCTATTCACAAAACTTAGTTTTATAGCGATTAAAAACTTTTACGGAAGCAGACGGTTGTAATCAGTTTTAATATGGCCTATGTAAAATGAATTCTGTTAAACTCAGGGAAGTTATCAACCACAATGCGAAACATCATCATGACTTATCTGAAATCTTAGTACACATACAACGAAATAACACTGAAATTAAGCCCTAGAAATGTTTGAAAAGAATCATCTGCAGCAATTACACAAGTCAAATAATAACTTTCTTTCGTGAGAAAACTTTTTTAAACAGGTGATAATGTAGATTTTTATCATTACTCAGCTTATAGACTTTATAATATTACTCCCAGCCAGACCCTCTGTTTTAAATGGAAAGCAAGTTCCGAGTGGTCAAATGCTCAGCGTAAACTCACAATTTCCTCCTTCAACTATAACTGCTGTTCTACAAACCAACTGCAGAGAATAACAGCGCTAAACTATAAAATTTTGGAACAGTTTGCAGTGTCGTCCTTGATCGCAGAGTCTTTTTTTAGCTGACACATAATTTTCAATATTCGAAATATTAAGTTATTTCAGATTCTTACGTAAAATTTGTCCTCATTCATCGCTGTTGTATTTTAGTATTTTGACACTATTTTTTGGCTCAACAGCTTCATTAATTCGATAACTTACCTGAGATCTTTACTCAGACTTAATGAAACGTGAGATCCACGTATAACCGTTTCTTCTTTGGGAAGGTATTTTGGAGTTGTTTTGTCACCGAACAAGTTGGGTGAGTGGTTAACGCTCGAGAATGGAATTCGGAAAGTCGCATGTTAGATCACCGGATCGGTTGTCCTGGTTTCGGTTTTCCATGGTTTTCCGAAATTACTCCAAGCGAATGCCGCGACGTGTTTCCCAAATTACCATGGCTGCGATACTTGGCGTTCCTTTCCCCAGCGCTCTGCAGGCCCTAATGACCTTGAAATCGGCTGGTTGTAAAGCCCCAACCAATTAAAAACTTTGTTATGCCTTCACAGTTTTGAACTTCATCCTGCTATAGCTGTGATGACAGCAAATTTGTTGATACATAGATTAGATTGGTGAATATCAATCAATAATTTCCTTTCACTACTAAGCATGCTACAGGAGACAGTTAAGATCGCAGTAACAAACCACCATTAACTGTTTTAAGTGATTCGACGGAAATTGTTAGATTTTTATGATCAAGAAGATTATCCATTCTGACTACAATTTTGCTTTTAACGTCACTTACGTAGGCCTATACAACGAAGACAGTAGAACAATTTCTTCTGATAGGATGCATGAATAGCATTCTGAATCAGTGACTGCTGATCTACCTATCATAGCGAAACTTTGGATCGTCTTTCTAAGTTAAAAGTAAGCCTTTGAAGCTGCACTTCTTTTCATGAAATCGTTGAAATTTTTACCAGTTCTGTTAGCACTGACATTTTGGTTGTCCACTTTCAAGTATATTTGTCAGTAATTTTATGTATGTCACGGTCAAGAAAATCCATGTTTTGGTTTTCAGAGGATTAACGAAATAATTTCAGGCTAACAGGGGTCTAATTCATACTTGAATACCGTGGCCGGATTCCTTTCCAATCCTTGGTAAATAATCGTTCCTGTGACATTTCAAGAACATAAAAAACATTTAAAGACTGAATTGGTAAAAAATAAACCAATAAAGCATTTGTATTAGTTTATCGATAGGTGAATCCTCTCCATTATTTTAGCTTCTCAGTTGGTGTATGTTGTGATTTTGGTGATCCACAGTAGATTAAACACAAGAAGAACGTAACAGTTCATAAAAATCACTTATGTCCGAGGCTGGACTCGAACCGTCTGCTCCAGGAACTACCCGAGCGCTAGCCACCATGCTCCGGGTCGGCGCCCGTGACGCCTATAAGAGCTAGTTGATGAGTCCTACCAAGACCGCAGTAGAGGGGGCAACAACTCTTATACACGTGTTGACCAGCATTACGTTTCCTTGTTCCCAGCTTCCTGTGTATTCCTCCAAACTTTATGTCTCATAAACAACAGTTACAAAATATAAAAACAATTGTTCATTGACATTCGTTATTGATTAGTATGAGCTTCTAAAATTTTCGCACTTGTGAAACTTCTGGTTGTATTCTGGGTTACCAGTTGACTGGTAACAATTATACCTCTTAAATCAGTGCAGGTTCTATACGGACTACTGTCGGAAGAGTTCACCGTAGTATTAACATCAGAATGGAGTGAAAAGTTGGTATACTATAATAACTTCAAGTAGCAAGAAGCGTATAAATCGCGAAATAAACTAATGATTTCGTACGTGTCCGCTAGCAAACGCAGCAGTTCGTTAATTACCAAATGTTTTAAGTGCCTGTCCTTGGATACTTGCCAATTACGTTTTTGGTAAGGACATCAAATCAACGTTTCACCTGTCGTTTGAGTTTTAACAGCACCATCCACAGAATATTGCTACAGCGAAAAAGCCGTATTAGTTTTTGTTCTTTGCCTGCTTATGAAACACCACTAAAACCACAAAGGTGACAACACTATGCGAAATTGTGTCTTCAACTACTGAACCCTCATCTTGTTTTGTTTTAAAAAGAGTTTTCATTTCGCCTTAAGCAGCTTTCGTTATAAATGGTAGGTGAAAATAAGTTTTTTGACGCTAAAATACTGTCAACTCAGACTGCGTTGACGACATCTCATGTCACCGACAACAGTAATTAAGTTATAAGTTTTTCCGTATGTTTCTAAAATAAGTTTAAATGTAGTAGTAAAAGAACAACATGTCTTCATAGCACACCGCAAAATTAACTAACTTCAAAAAGCTGCAATTATTTGTCAACGCACTCACCTAAAACTATCTTTACACGCAAATATTGATTTTATCATTAATAGTTAGTTATTTTAAGTGACAGATGATCGGTATAATGTCATACTTTCTTCTGACCCTAGCGTTTGTTCAAAATTAACTTTTTGTTTGAAAACGGTAATTTTTTATGTTCTGTATGGAAACGTAATTTCTCTTGAATGTTTTAAAAAGCTAAAATGAAATGCATTCAATGTCTGCACAACTCTTTTATTAACGAAATATAATCCATATTTCCGTTTGTATAACGAATATGTTAAAATATGTCACGTTTTTTGTGAGGTGGGTGAGTCTCAATTTTGGATAGTAACGTGAATGTACCACCTACCGGGTATAGTACTGTCTTGGTAGATGTGTATAATGGGTTGAATAAGTCCCAGGAGGAATTGTAGCGATGTGCAATTCAGGTCGTTCGGATTAATATGAGCATGGTAGTACCAAGAGTATGAATATTAAACTTAGTCAAAGATGTATTGCAACATATGCAGTATTCTAGGAGCGGTCCTTGTAAGATTCTAATTCATTTGGAACAACTAAGTTTATCCACATGCTGCTTGAAATCTGATTTATTTACAATGTGCTAATGGACATCGTTTTACGTCAACGTAAGCGGCTGGTAATGAATACGAGCGGCGATTTCTAAAGGGCAGATTTAATCTCATCTGTCAGCGGCGCGTGTTTACGGCCAAAGAGCCGACGTAATCTTTACGACCACTGACTGTTGATTAGATCGGATCTGAAGCGCGGTGACAAAAAAAGACATAACGCCGTGGCAATGACAAAGCAGTAAAGAATTTAATTTTGGGTTCCGCAGATCTACCGCGATAGCTAAGATTAAAAGACAGTCGCTGGCAGAGGCATAAAATTGCCTTTGAGTTGTCACGTTTATGGCTGATAGTGTCAACGCAAGTCATATTCCTCATTGTGCCACATTTTTCGCAAACTTCGATTGACGTTCCGAACTTTAATGGAATACGCATAACATCGTTTTGAAAATTGACACTAATTTCTCACGGTTTATAAGAACGACACTATAAAAAGTACGTATTGGATTCGTTTAAATTTTACTACCGTAGTAAAACATAGTTTTTACAAATTTGTAGGTAAGAAACTTCACTTTCGCGCAAAATTATTCATTTTGAAAATAAGCGGAGTATGAGATGGATTAAAAACAATATTGTGTATAGTATAGTAGGGTGTGTACACATCCAAAACCAAAATTCAAACCAGAGGCTTAACGTGATCCTATTTTGGCACAAACGAACATACATACATACACACAAAACTGTGACGGGGCTATGTCTGTATGTTGCTGATATGTTTCTATATCATTTATTTCAGCGACTATTTTGATGTTCCGGAAGCGAAAACAACTGTTTTCAGAATGTTTGTCTGTTTGTTGTGGTATCATGCTAAAACTACTGAATAATTATTCAGAATTTCAAAGTTTAGCGAAAACGTTTTGTAACTGGAAATTAAAATAAATAAAAATAGGTCAACAGTGTTATATTTTATTATGATTTTGAGTTTGGAGTCGATTGTATAAGTTATCAAATTTAAATAGATTAATGATGTTATTTCATGCGTCAACGAGTAAATTGCATTCAGCTTTTTCCTGTTCCATGTGAACGAAGTTGCATGAGGATCCTAGAAGTGCAATTCGAACTATACTTACAATGCATTATCCTAATTGAGAATTAAATGTTCCAGTGTATTACAACCTTACTATAGTACTTTTCACTGCGTTTACAATACCGCACAGTGAAGGCTACCCAACATAAACACATACTGAATTAAACATACCTCTGTTCCGGACCACTACAAAGAGTTCAGCGTGTTAGCCACTAGGCAACCGGGCCTGAATTTAGTTTCAAGCGAATTTCAAATGTCACATTCAACGTTAACATGCAGCTGATTCTGGAAAAATACTTTAATCGGTTCGTGATTGTTAATTTATTTATATTTGCTAATAATGAGAAGTGGTTGTGTGAAGCTGCCATTTAAATGCTTCAACGATTTTTAATTTTGTCGTTTGACATTTAGTTTTTCTTAATTTGGATAGACATCTCTATGCCTGCCTGTAGATCAGTTACAGTTTTCCTCGAGCACAGTGCACGAATACCGGTAATGATCATCAAATGAAATTGAAATGCGTGTTAAGATCCTGGCAGCATCAACATGAAAATATTTTAATACATCATCATCCTGAAAAGTATCCACCCAATGGCCAGAACAGTGCGGAACATTAGACTTTCCAGAGTCTTCCAAGTTTTACCATTCGTCCTGGTGGGGGGCCAGGAACGGTAAGAAATTATGCCAATGCCTTTGAAGGAACCATCCCGGCATTAAACTGAAGTGTTTCAGAGATACCACGGAAAACCAAAATCCGAATGGCTGGTATGAGCATTGCAACCCGCGTCCTTTCACACGCGAGGCCCACCGCTGGTAATGCAAACAGCAATAACTACAACATACAGTGTGAAATAACCACAATAGGGCAGAAAACCGTTAACTAACAAAATTTCAAAAAATTTAACTTTAAGTTAACCTAAAAATCGTTAACCGTCTTCTTAACTTCCGTCAAATTTAACTATCGTTAACTTTAGTCCGTTACATTGGCAGTTGACGTATTTTATTTATTTGAATTGAGCGCCACACCATGCTCGACCATTCGGGGGATGACGAACGAATTAGGTGATACGATGTGCGAGTGTGATGCGTATACAACTGTTATGCTAGGCATGGCGTGGGTGTGCGCAGGACAGCTAGAGTTTTGGAGCGTTTCTATTTTACGTCTGCAAACCATGGCTCACTACTCGTTTCTCATTCGATCGGTGATTGATTTTCATATTTTTACAATCTAACTTTTTTAATGCCTGGGAAATATCACTTTTACTAGCTATTGGTTTGGTGTTCTTTAGTGAAATAAATTAAACTGACATTCATTATATGATTACGTAGTGGAAACTGAACTCCTGAATCCGTTAGTGAAAGCAGCAACGCTAACAATAGCAATGAGAATGTTAAAAATCCTTGACTACATTTATACAATTATGTTGCATTTAAATCAAGACTGAGAGAACAATTGATTTGTTATTGCAAACTGTTTTTACCTAAACTTTCTAAAATCAAGGCTCACGTGTCTAGCCTTAATAATCTTAAACAACATACGAATAGGATGCATGTATCCAAATATGAACAGTTTGAAGAAAAAGTAAAAGCAGGGACAGCTCGCGGGAAAAAGAAAAATAATTCAAAGCATTCTTCAAGAGCTGTGGCTTCTTCTGAGGTAGATAGCAGCAGAACTGATTTTTTTTGTCCATTTGCTAATAAAAGTTAATGTCAATAAAATATTTAGCGTCGTAACTACCGGCACCGTCGTATTCCAGGCTGGTGTGCACCGATGTATCGTAAATCTTTTCGTTGCCAACATGATTCCACTACATTTTGAAGAATCCGATAAGTTTGAGAAGCTGGTTAAAACGTTGAATCCCTGTAAAAACTCAATTCCTAGAAGGGCATTATGTAGACCTATTATTGATTCACATCACGATACATAGCACCTTGGTACTGCTTGCAGTAATGCTTATTCCAATACATAAATATCAGTTCCACTTTTGGATGGTTAACTTTAACTTGCGTTAAATTTGCAAAAATGTAACGCTGTAACGTTTATCGAAGTTAACTTTTTAAGTAGCGGATTAACTATTAACGAATTTAACTTTTCGGTTAACTGTGCCAACCCATGGAAATAACAAGATACACCAGTATTTCTCCGAGATCTTCAGCCTGATGTCGGAAACCGACATACACGTTCACTTCCTCAGGAATAATACATAATGAAACCGTCGATCAGCTGGTGAAATGTACCATAAAAAAGAGACATTGAATAAGTATTTAGCTGCCATGGAAGAATTTCACCCGTTTCTAATCAGAATTGGATATCTTACATCGAACTAAGACTGGTATCTGACACCGCTCAGCAAATGAACTATGCAGCAATACAACCAAATAAACGTAAGTACCATTATAGCTCGTATTAACAGGATGTGTCTGCCCGCGCAAATTTGTCTTTACGTATGATAACTCCCCTAACTAAACAGAAATTCATCCAGTTTTGAAGAGCCAACTAATAGATTTCAAAATATTCCCAGTACGTAATGCAGACATGTAAGGTTGCGACCTTCGACCCTTTAGTATATAGTGCGTAGTCTCTGCACTCACGAAATCTCGGGGTTTTTGCTTCAAACTCGACACAGATTCTTAATTTTTTTTAGAATTAATCCAAGGAGTGAAACACAGGTCTAATTCGTATTTCAACCAGATTGGCTAACGCGACCATGACCTTTGACACTTTATTGTGCAGTGTCTGTGGTATGAAACCCTCTGCCTTTAATGTTTCTAAGGCCTTTCAAGTACACTCAAAATTCTTCAAATTTTGCAGAGCAATCTCTCAGGGTGAAATACAGGTCATATTCATCTCAGTGAGCCAGATCGGGTTAGCGGTCAAAAACTTTGATTCCTTAGTGTATTGTGCGAAGGTCTCCGTCTGTTTAAACTTTCTGTCTTTATTCATTTTGTGTCCATTCATGTTCAAAATAAATTCTTCCAATTTTTCAGAGCGAACCTTTAGGGTCAAATATAAGTCAAGTTCGTACATCAGTCAGTTGTGTTCGAGCGATCACGACATTTTATACTTTTACCATATTTTCATAATAGCCAGATGATCTCTATCCATATTTAATGTTTTTATTAATACTTCCAACTCGCATCAAACTCAACTCAACAGAAATTCTTTAGTCTTTGATGATGAAACCCTTGGGGTCAAATACAGTTTCAGTACATATTTCAGCCAGATCAGGTAAACGCGATCATTACCTTTCATCATTTACCAAAAAATGCGTAGTTTCTGATCACGCAAAATCTCTGACTTAACGCGTTCAAACTCCCTTCAGATTCAACAAAAATTCTTCAAATTTTTAGAAGTACACAAAAAGGGTTAAACATAAGTCGAGTTCATATTCCAGTCGGCTCGGCTGGCGTGGTTGTCCTTACACCTTGTTTTTGTGTATTGTGTATTCTCTATGGGCTCAAAACCTATGACCTTATTATTTCTAAAACGCTTCAAACTCACAGAAATTCTTGAGATTTCGAAGATTGAATCCACATGATTAAATAGACGTGATGTTCATATTTAATCCACTTTAGTTCACACTGTCATGATCTTTGACGCTAAAAACGGGAACTACTATACACCGGTCATACACCCGAATCACAGACATGAGATTACAACTAGTATAGCAATGATTAGGAGGAAGAGACGCGGCCTTGATTGTTATCCAAACCATCTACACCGCAACCGAGTAGTAGACACAGCAATGTGCTCATTCGCTTCATTAGAGATTTCACATCTTAATCACATTGTGTTCTCTAGTTCCCCGCACCAGTCACAACGTACTCATCTCTACAGGTTCCTAGATATACTCACACAAGGGATACCTTGGACCTCTAACGCTCGGAATCGCACGAAAACATGCTTAGAATAACAAGCGATCATAAACAAAACTGTGGTGTGTGTCATTTCCATGCAGAACGTTGCATTCTACCTCAATTAACATACTGATTTTGTAGGACTACAACAATTTGCCAAACCACAAGTGAAGATACATGATCGTTATTTCATCATGAAACTTCATTCTGTGATTTATAATCAATTTGCTGCACCTACGTATAAGGCTTTGCTGCAATATGCTTGCCGAAAGCCAGGTTATGACATTGACGTACCAACATCATCATTTAAAAATGTAATTTGTGCGGCTTTCGATATTGGATTGCGTGAATGCGAAAGTGATTTGGAATTTGATAACGTGGTTTTAATGAGGTGTTCAAATTGTTCTCTTCCACTTTGTTTTAACCACTTCATCAAAATTCCGCATCTGCTCTTTGAGGACTGAAATAAGCACTATCTGGTGAGTGGTACTGCTGTATATGCGTGTTTTGCGCTAAACTAAGTACTTTAAGCAGAGAGTTTTTAACACTGTTTATTGAAAATGTAATAGTACACTGACGTCATTGAATTACGTATAATTTCCTTCATATGGTATCGATATCTTGTTACTTTGTTTTTCTCTATTAAAATGTTACTTGAGGTAGAATGCAATTTTTTTTCCTTGTAAATGACACACACCACTATTTTGTTTATGGTCGCTTGTTATTCATTCTAAGCATGTTTTCGTGCGGTTCCGAACGTGCGAGGTCAAAGATGTCCTTTGTCAGTTTGTTTCCTGAAAATATCATTACCTAGAAGTTAAAAATAACTTACTTTTTGCCATAATTCAATAACTAAAAGAAATTCTGACACCACTTCGTAAAAGAGGCAATAATTACTTTTATGAGGTCAGACAGTTCGATGTGCACTTATAATGTCTATGGTGCGTGGTGATACTACCTGTTTCTAAATCATCATTGGCTGCAATTGTTGAGAGGCCACAAACTTCAAGCTTTTTACTTGCAGTGAACATCCTCGTGTTCAGTTTTAAATTCGAACTGATTGCCATAAAGTTTCCTCCCTAGTTGGAATCGGAGCTTAATTTAAGGAGCTCTGATTGGGTTAAATGGGTACGACAAACACAGAATCTTAAAAAATTAAAATACAATTTGATATTAATAACTGCAACCAATGAACATTTAAAAAGCTAAATTGTTACATAATCTGCTTTCATTTAAACTCAACTATTCTGAAAGAATTAGAGTGGTGTCATGAGACAAAACTCGAAAACTCTATGTTCTACAGAAAGTATTTCTTTTATTATTCATGCTTTCGAGTAGTCGTTTTTTTTTTCTGTTCATTATGGCTGTAAATGTAAATAATTTTCCCCCATCTTTTAAACCGTCCAACGGGTCCTGTTATTGATAGTCATTCTATTAATTTTTGTGGTGGGAATAAATAATTTCTAGCCGGCGTTATGACTTACAAACGTCATGAAGTTAATAAGAACTACCAAACATAATTCAGCAATTCCGCTCAGTGGATAAACGTGGCGGAACGTTCGAAACCAATAATTCAATTTAAGCGTTTATTGGTTTTCCAAAAGTGGCTACATTACTGTCCGTTACGCAGAACGATGGGAAACTCACTTTATCCATCGTCTATAATTCCATCATGGGCTGAAGGCTTTAAGCGTGTGATTTGTGATTTCACTAGTGCGAGATCAGACCCGCCAGTCACGTGAGTGCTGATCATCCAGTTTGTAGGCGAGTATCTCCAACTGTCTTTGCGTATGTTGAAAATATCATTTGCATTTCAAAAATACACTCTTAGCAAACACGATAAACCAAAACTCATCAATACAAACGTTATTATTTTTCAAACAGATGCCGGTACTCATTTTCCTCCCTTAGTATCCTCTTTAACCATTTCGGTTGGAGGCGAGTTTTTTGCTTTCTGACATGTAGTAGAGAGAAAAATATCTACATATAATCTACAGTAGTTGCATAGGTAAAAAACTATGACAGTTTTATTTAAACAACGCAGTTTTGTTTATTGGTGTTTTTGAACAACTAATCTAATAAAACCAATAACACTCTCTGATAATAATAGTTTCAGTTCATCATTAGGGAAACCGACACCTTATTTCTTATCGAAGTATCTGAATCAGATGTGAATTACGGTCGTATCATGTTCCTCGTACCACCGTAATGCATCGCTCAACGCAGAGCAGTTCAGTATATATATCTCAGGTGTAGCTACTGATGAAAGTGGTGACGTTTAACGTATCTACAAATCGTTCGTAAATAAGAAGTAAAATAGCAGCTGCATGAGTCCTCCGATCGAAATATAGTACCACTATAACTAACGATTATAGCAAGTACTGCAAATGGAGTCCATTAACAACAATAAGCTGAAAGTTTCAGTAGAAGCATATGTATTGGTAAACGTTGTGATGAATTGACAAAGAAAAGATTCTACGAAAAAAGTCTGGCTAAAGTGTACTTAAGAAAACCATTACCTCAGCAGACGAAGTATAATAGATAAAAGCATTCGAGATTTAGTCAGATCATTCCACTATTAGTACAATTTTTTTTAATGCATGTTGCAGAAAGAGTAATATTACGCCATAAATAGTTACAGCAGTTTTACCGGAGCAAGTAACGTTAAGATTCATCGAAAATATCTAAATATTATACTAGCACAATACTTTCCTACACTGTTGTAGATAGAGAGTAACGGTTTACATTAATCTGTAAATAGATGCTACAGAACGAAGGGTGTTTTCGCCTTTTACGATCCACTGAGTTGAAGTTCAAGGAATTTACATTACGTCCTCTGCCATTAATTTTATCTGCCTAGGCTTTAAGAACGCACACCGATAAATACCAGCACAAAGGCTAACTAAGTCTCACAGTGGATTGATTCAACGCTGAGTATAGCTCAAGGTGGTATTTAGTGGCATTACCGGTTTGAAAGTCCTGAAGCAATTTGCCACGAAACAATTTTCCCCGTGGTGGCCAGTGTCGTTAATAGGAAGTGATGTCATGTGTTATTTCTTTCGCACGCTATGAGTGGAGTATGTTTGCGGACACCTGATGCTCCTCGACGACACCTCCCCTGATCGCCTCTCCTCCCGGCCTTGTTTACAGACGATGCCTGTAACAACAGCAGTGACACAGAGCCTGCCGTCTGTTATAGAAACCCGCCTGCTGTTGTTGCTTCTCTTCAAAGGTTTTATCCTCTGTTTGTTGGTCCGGAATAACCTAAGCTGCCTACTTTTCTTCTGTTATTTGTCTCTTTGTGTGCTCGCAGGCCATCATGTCTCGAGTCGATGGAATGAGTTCCACCATGCAAATCGTTTCAATTGTAACACTGATCTCATTAAGACAATCTGCTTCCACAAGCTATTAGGCTGCAGTTTACGCTGATATTGTTTCCATCGGAATAAGATAAATGTTTTATCCTAGAAGAAAGTAGCTATTTTCTGAGGATAGGAATAAATAACTCGCTTATCGTCAGAGAACAATGGATCAATGTTAAAATTTGTACGTTTTTTCGAGAGGCACGTGATACCGCAATCACTAATTTATACTTATTAACGGAAAACGTTAAGTTATTCCGGCATAAATGAAACTGTGGGATGAGCAAACATCTATTAAGACATCCTAAGAGACTTTTAATGTCACAGAATAATCTTCCAACGTAATTAATATATCATAAATCACTCTTTTAACGAACATTGAGAAAGTAGTTAACAAATTCACATCTCCATTTTGGTGCACGCCAGGTCGAGTCAACGGCGGCAGTGCCTACCCTTTTCTCCAAGTGATTCAAGCCATTTTTTAACCTCAATTTCTTCGGTCGTATTTATTCTACAAGTCTCAAATTTGTGTTATGCATAGATATCAGCAATCTTAGCAAACGTACTAAATTTTATTTTGTTACTGTTCTCAGTTCGGTTATTATTAAGATGCAAACTACAGCGATTTTGTCACTCACTGAATGACTGATATCATCAAAATTCTAAGCTGAATTTGGTACACAAATAACATTTTACCCACATATTATAAGAAAAGTCTGAAACTCGTAAATTTCCATATACCTACCCCCTTACCTATCCCTAACATGAAATCGCTTTCTATCCTAATTTCTTTATAAACCTAACATTTTCACTGTAGAGTTAGCGTACTATGTTTAACTAATGTGTTTAATATTACTTCTTTCCTTTTCTTACTTTGGAAGTTATTTAAACTCAAAATTTTATTTCGGCACAACACCCCGACATCAAAATTCCACTGTACTTCCAGCTATCCTAGAAACAAGTAATTTGGTACATAATTATGGTTTCATCCCTAAATCATAAGAAAAATCAGATATTGGAGGTTTCCCCCGTATTTATATAATTACAATCCCAAACATGAAAAATTCTGGTACATATTTGCGGCTTGATTACTTTGCTCCGGATAAAGATATAAACCTGATATTTCTATAAATTACAGAGGCAAGCAAGTTTAATCAAAGACTTAAATTTTACTTTGTTCCTATGGTTAGTTTTGGAAGTCATTTGTTATTTATTTGAGGTGGTAACGTTCATTGCTCGGCTACGACGCACATTAATTGTTTGCAGAGATTGGGTCATTGTTGGTAATGATATTTCTGATTTTACCTGTATTTACTGAATGGCAACCCAAACGTGAAACGTTCCGGTACATATTTGCTGGTTAATTGCTTTTTTCTGGATGAAGCTATATGCTAAAACCGTCGAACCTGTCTCATGAAGAGATTCAATTTCCAAAATATTTAAAAACAAAAGAAGGCGCGGAGATGTGTGTGTGCGTGTATGTGTGTGTGTGTGTGTGTGTGTGTGTGTTTTTGAACGTTGCAGCGATTGTAACACATTGTTCATCTAAGAAATACGATTGCCAACGTAACCTAACAAAACAACTTAGATAACTGGCTTTCTTTTCGTACGAATCGAAACTGCACATTCACCATTGCCATGAATGCATAATTTTACAGCTTGGTTCAGGCCTCATTTCCACTTAAACACTAACTCGCTTTCTTTTGGTACTAATCGAAAATACATATGCGCCTTTGCCATGGGTCTATAATTTTACAGCTTGGTCCAGGATGTATTTTCACGTGAACACCTAATGCAGATGGTGAGCAAAAACATTGGCCTCATAACAATCAACTTCGCCATTTAGCATATTTCCTTCTTGGGTCCCTGACGTTGCGTCCTAGCCTAGATCAGCAAGTTTAACTAATATCTTAAATTTTAATTTGTTCCTGTGCTTAGTTTGGAAGTAATTTTGTTTATGGTGGTATTGAAACCAACGGCAATTGCTCGGCTAGGGCGCACACTCACTGTTTTCAGGGAGTGGAGCATTGTTGGTAACGTATATTGATGTCTTAAATTCTGAAATGTTCTTATCCAGTGATTTTCAAATGGAATAATTACATTTGAGAAGCGATTCAGAATAAGCGATAAACTTAAAAAAAGAAATGAGATCCCACAAAAACAATTATTGTGAAAGTAGGCCAAGTCTCGTGTTCATGTAGTGACAAAGAGTTATGAGATCTTCTTCTGAGCCAAGTGTACACTTTACAGTGTGTATTCACTCCACTTTGTGAAACAGAATGGTTTCTCTCGGTGTCATAGATCGTTTATTTAGGATAAAAAAATTTGATGACTTGGCGATTATGCACATCATAATTTTTACTGAAATTGAGGGAATAATATATACTTGTCAAATTCTAAAAAGCGCGAAGGAAATCTTGGCTTTTTAAGTATTTATAAGTTTGATAAAGCAACACATTTAAGGTATTTTTATAAATTAACTAAAACATGGCCTTCATAATGGCCAAGTCATCAAATTTTTTTATCCTAAATAAACGATCTATGACACCGAGAGAAACCATTCTGTTTCACAAAGTGAAGTGAATACACACTGTAAAGTGTAGACTTTGCTCAGAAGAAGATCTCATAACTTTTTGTCACTACATGAATTCGAGACATGGTCTACTTTTACAAGAATTGTTTTTGTGGGATTAAGCTTTAGAGCTTTACAAAGAATATAAATTAAAACTGACATATTGGTAAATCGCAATGTACTGTAGAAGAAATTATTAAGGTATATTTGAATTAGCCTTTAAAAATCTTCTGCTTCTAACGATTCTCTAATATCCTCAATATTGTGTTTTCACGCACCCTATCTGGAGTATGGGAGACTTTTTCAAGGTTGCCATTGGTAGAACTACTCTCACTTTAGGAGGCATGTTGTCCCATGGGAGAGGTGAGCTGGGGAATCATTCTACTTGCTCCTGAATGCCTTTGAGATATCGTAAAACTAGTTCATTGTGTGTATGCTGGACCGAAAACAAGTACATCATCCGTTGGAAATGCGTGACTAGTTACTGTGATACAGGGCATTATATGGCAACTGTGGGAACAGTTATTCACTTTCAGTGTTCAGATATTACCTACTTCACGCGTTCATCAACCGATCTTCAATTCATATCTATACTCGTATAAATCTGAGAGCTGTGTCCGTCCGCCTCTTTGTCACTGCATAACGCAAAAAACTACCGAATTGACTTGGGTTGGGCTTTCACAGTTTGACAGCTTACGGACTCACTTTTAAAATCTCGACAGTGGGATAGTGCAATAAATCTGTTCGTAACCAGAATAGATAGTCACCAGTGATCACACTGCATGGAAGATGAACACTCCTTTGTTAAACGGAAAAGATACCCACCAAAAATCTTGCAGATAAACATTACACTCTTTGGATCTTATTAATACTGTTTTTGACTACTTTTGTTATCTATGTTTTTTCAGTTTTCTAAAATATATGGAAAATGTAAATCTAGCCACAACATCGTAGATTGTGATATTTACTTAAAGATGAAGGCTACAACGATTCCACGTTTTTTACGTTAATTTTGATGCCAATTACTATTTTACAAACTTAATATAGAATGCTAACCAAAATTTCTTCTTAATATCGATAATAAAACTTGACGGCATGTTGTTTCGTTATGCAGTACAATCCCGAAAGAGATCTAACCTGTCGGCATCAACTTTAAAAACTGAAAAAATGGGCCTCCATGCTTAAACGATAGTCAACCAGACGGAAAAATTCAAATAAAGTTTCTAGAGATAAAGAATTTTATTTTATGCCCTATGGGTTAGGATAATATTTATGTAGAACATTTCATCTTTGTATAAAAGTACCTAATTTTCACTTAGCATTAAATGGTAAGGTATAGTACCTTGGTTACGTTATGAGGAAAAACCGTCAACAACTCCTACAGTCTGTTCTACAGGGTAAAATACCATGAAAGAGAATTACTGGAGGTAGAATAACATCTTGGTTAAAAACTCAGAGAACATGGATGTCCAATACAGCTACGGAGCTACTTCAACAGTCAACAGACAAAGTCAAGGCAGCCAAGATGATTTCCGACATCCTGAACGGATACGGGCTTCAAAAAGAGCATTGTAAACATTTTAGTAGGTAATTTCTTAATTTTTCTAAATTGAGTTACTTAGAATATACAGCAACGAAAGTTAAAACTTTCTGATAGATGGGCAAATAGGGTAAATAAGAAATAGTACTTTTTTCGTCTCAGAGATAATAATTGTTACACAAAAATTTAAAAAAAGGTAAACATACTAATCCACACACCTTGGTCCACGTGGGTGAAGCAGCAACAAATGCTAGTTGTTTTGTATGTCTGTACATGTAACAAAAATCTTACGACTAATAGAAAGAGGGATTGTTTTATTGCCCACAGTATAGGAAGACTTGAAGACATTCGTGATGTACGCAGCGTGAGATTAAGAGAAACTAGCTCCCGGGGGCCTGAGTCTGTCCTGCTCGCTCGCCGCTGGTGGAGCCATCACTCAAAGCGTGTCCTCCTTCACTCTGCTCCATAACATAACATTTATCTTGGCTGAATGAGCCACCCGCCCTCCCCTGCAGGAAGGAAAGGCTCGCCTCCGACTGGCTGCGGGGCGGAATACTAATGGCTCGGGAAGGACAAGGGATTAATCAGCGAGGGTGCCATTAATTTAGACTGATTAATTGTTTTTGCGGAACAGATAACGTTGTCAGCTGCCTTTTAACTGCCGTTCTTCTCTCCTCCGTCTCGTCCTTACACTTGGCGCCTTCAAAAGAGGATTACCGCGCTCTGTGTGCCGGTCACGAAGGCCGATTCAGGTGGACGCCGTCGAATAGGTTTCCAGCGAAACGAAACCGAACTGGTGGCGTGGGCGGCGAATCAATCAGCCGGAGAAACAAAAAAATGCGGCGAGGACGATGTTTTCGCTCCTAAGTTTATTGCCTTTGTGCCTCATTAAGTGAATGACTACTTAAGGAAAAATCATATATATTCAACTGTCCTTGAATCCAGTCAGAGTAATGGTAATGGTCTATTACTATCAGTGCCTCTCAATCCGTCGTCACACTGTCGATACACAATGGGGCACACTCCAGCCCCTGTGGCTTAGACTACCCTAACGCCGGATCGATTAAGTCAAAGAGCGTGGGTAGTCTTATTTCTGTGGTTCGTTTGTGACGTATTATATACAGTTTGATTCAAGAAAGCGGAGGTAGTACTTACAGATACAATGCTTCAAAAAATTCCTGCATAGAAAAAGAAAAAAGAAAAAAAAACACCGCTTTAAGCCATCTGGGGTTAATAATCTTACTATTAAGAAGAACAACAAAAATACTTAAAAAGAAGTGGGATCTAATTTATTATTATAACTGTTCAATTGGCTCATATCATAATAATCATTTTTTACATGTCCCTTGCAACGCAACGGAAGATCATAAATGAACATGAATAACCTAATATACTAGTGAAAAACAAAACATATATTCAGTCATCTCCTAATACGTTTAAAAGAAGGTAAAACCTTAAAGGTCTCTGCGTCTTTTATTAGTGTTATTAAAATATTTTTCTAGAAATTACTAGGCACCTCCTGGGAGGACACTAATTGTGTTATAAATAAAAAATATTTTGTAAGGAAAATTCAAACAATAAATGTTTATCTATATTCGTACTCTGAATTGCAAAATAATTATATACGCAACAAATTTTTACACTGGTAAAATTTCATTTCTGCGATGATTAATGTGAGAACCATTCGTTTCAAGAAAAATTGTTATTTTGTTATAATTTGCATTATCAGTATTTTCGATTTGTATAACTTAAAACTTTTCTTGGTTGTTTTGACTTCAGTAAAATTTGATATAAACAAGAAATCTGAAAACTAAAATGACTTGTCACCAAATGGGACGATCTGTGAAACGGAACACGTAAGTAGATAATAACTGAATAACTGATTTTAAGTTTTAATTTTTACATGTCCACAAAAATTCACTCACTCACAGAGGCACAAAGTCTCTCCCCGAATCAATGGAGATAATTTTTTTGTTTTAGGAAGATTAATTAAAAGACAGGTACTACAAAAAGTTTGTTATAAAAAAAACGCATAGAAAAGAGAGATTAAACGGTGCATCTTGATGACATGCATTAAATGTGACAGACAGGCACCAAATAACTGAATCACGTAGTTAATAAACACAGACTGCTAAATAAACAAATCGATAAGAATGAGAAGAGGAAGATTATAGGAGGAACCAATATCTGTCTTCTAATGACAAAAATCTTCCAAAATTTGCATAAATTAAGGAAATGTCTTTGCCACTCTATCAAGACTACATTTAGAAAACAGAACTGTCTTGATCGAGATTATAAACAATTTATTTATAACCAATCACACCACAAAAAAATTGCACCAATACTTCATAGGGAATAATAGGATCATTCACCATTATTCTACGTAAGTGTGTTTCTTTCCTTACGAAGAAAATATAACGCTCGTACTTCACTGCATAAGAGGGAAAGAGCACAAGAAATAAAAGAGAGATCATGGCTAATAACAGTTAAGGATTAAACATGTAGGACATGAAACGAAAGACGATTGTTGATTGTATGAAAGAACTGCAATCAGCTGAGTCAAATATTGATTGCGAAGTGATGTAAAAGATATAATAAGAGCTACAGAATTTGGTGAAGGTAAAAATGAATAATTGTAAGTATCGATAACAGGGAAGCAAAATTACAAAAGAATTAAGGACAGGTATATTTCTTTGCGGTTTGATGAAACTTATGTAACAGCATAAGATGAATTAACATTCAACGTCTTTGAAGTATAAAGAGACACATAATGAACTCGCTTGTGAGAAGAGGATTATATGCCATATCTAGGCCACAAAGAATATGTATATGTATTAAGCTGCCACAAACAGGATGCAGGAGGTACAACGGTACCAGGAGCGAATCCTCGGCACCGTGTAGAGGCCATCGCGACTGCAGCTTTATAGGCGATCTTTTGATGATGGGATGGTCTCCCCTCTGCGCCTCATAAATTATTCATTTCACAAACAAACACACATCATAGAAAACATAAGCTCACCTCCCTATAGTGCTCCAGGAACTGACTATTTGAAAATATTTTACAAATTCTTAATTACAAGTCAAATGAAAATCAAGGCGTTGCGTTGCAAATAAGGATACATATATTTGAGAGTATGAAACCGCAGATGTGCGGTAGCGAGTACGAAAAGTAAGTGTCCCCGGGTAGAGACGAGCAGAGGTTCATTATTTTATCCTTACGGCCCTTCGAGGCCATTAGAAGCGAGAGAGAATTGTGAGTAAGCAACAGGAAAGGAATTTAAATGTACTTTTGAAGGAATCACACCGTTATTGATCTCGAGTGGCTTCGGGAAATCATGGAAAAAGAAAAATCTGGATGGCCGGATGATCGAACCCATTTCCTTCTGAAGGCAAGGCTCCAACATTACCGCTCATCCACCAGGTACGATTTAAGATCGATAATGAAACAATTACTACTAAGCATTCCTCTCTAATAATTTAGTCCACCAATTGGTGCTATTCATAAGAACCAGTATCAGCTACAACACTGAGTAATGGGAAATAAGGAATGATATAGTGTACATTATGTCCAATTGCGCACGAATAATCGAACAGAATCTATATATCCGAACGAAGACTTAAATCTTTAATTTATCTCTTGAACAGAAACTAATCCACTCTTTAGCTATAGCTGTTTTGACGTTGGGTTTCATCGAATCACATCCAAAAAGAAATCTCTTCAATTAGAAAATCAGAAAGTACATAGAACACAAAACATTTTGTAGTACATAAAGACATTTGCATATAGACGATGATGAATAAACTAACATTTCACTCGCAACACTGCACAGTTTTCTTATGTTGCAATTCATTCACTGCTTGTTTATTAAGCGTCAGTGGTTAAACAGCCGATACTGTAATCAATAACTCTAACATCAGTTAAAAAATTTCTCCATGTACGCATATTTTTTCCGGTAGTATGAAAAACTTCACATATGAATAAATTGATTGTGTATTCCATACGTCGAATCTTTATTTACCATTATAGTATATAAAAGTTTATCGTTAGTAATAATTCTGATAGTCTAAACATTCTCTTTTTTCACAGCACCGTAATAGGGCACAGTAAAATAAGCTTCACTTTTTCACTTTCTCACAGGTCATATGACCACTTCCACACCTGCACAAAAAATTATCACATCTTTTAAAATCGGTATTTCTGATATTCTTGTTCGTCCAGTATCCATTTGACAGATGGAAGAATTTCTAACCATTTCTTGTGTTACTGAGTTATTTAAATTCTTGTTTTAGTACTAAACACCATAAATTCTGTGTACGGAATTACAGTTCTAGGCGCTTTCATTATTAACTTGTAAAGGCAACATTGTTACAAATGGAAAATTTACTCTAGAAAAACAAAGTGATGGAAAAATGTTCCTCTGTAAGTACAGGACACTGGAAAGGCGCACCATATCTGCCTTACTCACCTGCGATGAATACAGAGTACATAACTCAATAGACGCACCGGATTTAAACGGCCATAAAACTGAGCGGTCTTCCCGTGTTTTATATTACTGTTTCGTTTTAGAGTGAGTAGGATTTCGGTATCTGGGATGTATGAGGAACCTGATCACCCTTCCATTTACGTAATATTTGAATAAAGGACTTTTTCGTTTATGAAACGCAAATGATATAGGACTTACAAGGATATAACAATTTTTGTGGTTCCGCAGATAAACACGAGCTGCGTAACATAAATAGCTCTTACGGAGAAGAAGTGAAATCCAAGTAATCTTTCGGTACATATACCACATTATAGATACCACATGAACTCATACATATTAAAAGAATAAATTAAAAATGTTTAAAGGTGATCAGTTATTATTAGAAATCTTCATGTTTTGTAGCACCTGCAGATATTTACGGTAGCAATTTTGTAATGTTAACAGTATACGCACACTTAACTGAAAACTTTAACAAGGTTTATAACAATCAAAACAGTTTTCTCAAATAAAAAACCTTATAAAAGAGATATCATCCCCTTTCTATGTTTTGATTAAAAATTAATTTGGAATAAGTGAATAAATTATCTATTGAAAATGCTTATACGAATTGCTCAACCTTTTCCCGTCTATTACGTATTTCCACATTATAATATAGAAAGATATTATTACCATGATTGTTAATAGATTCGTAGTGGAAGATAATTCACTTAAGCTTAAAACACTGGTATAAAAACGTATCGAAAATCATAACTATCAAGTAATTAAAATGATAAAATCTGCAACACAAACAAAAATATGATACAATCCAAGGACTTCTAATAACAACTTTAAATGATTAATTCGGGTGACGGACAAATAGTAAATACAAGAACTATTAGTGACAATGTTTTGAATTTCACGCAGAACTTATCCTCGGAAAAAGTGAAACATAATAAGTTTAAAACTAATAATAACTTCGCTTGGATTTGATGACCAAGTGGCAGAGTTTCTTGGTGACCATCCAGGCCTCTCTTTCGTGGCCACTAATCTAACCTGGTAATCCTACAAGATAAAGGGAAAGAATGAGCAGTTCTTCTCACTCCCATACGGAACGCATGGCGAATTCCCGGAGGTAGAGCTCCGTATTCTGTTTCTCGACCTTACGGCACTAGAGAGCAAGTGGCGTGATCAGCGCCAAGCTCCGGCCTTTTTCTCATGGGAATTCTTAGCAGGCTGAGTGTGACTGGAGTCCGTTCTGAACGTTCAGCCACTGAATCAGAACCACGAAGCGTCCCGGCGTAATTCACATTAACAAACCTCTGCTTTGCCAACGGTGAAAGTTAATTTTAATGGCAGAACGAACTCAGCTGAGATTGAGATACACATTATGATAAGAAGAACTGACATTCATTAAACCTTCAACAAAGATGAAACTTATTGTTTTAAAACAGCATCAAAAAGCGATGATGAACTTCATAAAGTACATTTCAAGTATTAGTCAGAAATACCAACTTTATTAGCAAAACAAAAACAAACAAAAAACGAAGTTTTGTATTAAACTGAAGGACTTTTATACCAGATGATTAATGGAATCGTTCGGATGGATACTGATATAGGATCCAGTTTGGACTTAATAAAAATTTGTAACCTTAAAATAGCAAACCCGTATACAGTCCTCTATTTTTAAATTACGCTTGAAAAGAGTACTGTTCGACACATGCTGGAAATATATAAAATAAATACTTTGAGTAAGGGTGCAGGTCTCCAGAAACATTGTAAGCCATTGTCATAAAAATTCGAAAAAAGTCTTTGCAACCAATCAGCCTTTAACACAACAGAATAGCATATAAATAAATCTTTGAAAGTTAAATGATTATTTCAATAAATGTTCACTACTCACAATTTAAAAATTATGAAAAAATTATATTTCAAGTGCTCTGTAGATCAGTGTACTTATATCATTACATTTCTATTATTATAGTTTTCTGTAAGCCGATATACTACTAAAGTAAATAGTTGTCTCCTAGAATTATGGTAAGAATAGTTAATTTGTACTATACGGGAATAATGTTAGAATCAATGTATAAACATATAAATTTAAAGGAATTTTCTTTGACGTCCTAAACTTGTGAAGCCACCTCAATTATATACCATCCAAAAAAATAATGTAAAACTTCGATTATATACTTGCCTGATAGATGTTAGAAGCTTATGAGTTTTCTGCTTTGTGACTAGTTTTATTCAGTAAAACCATATTTTCCTTTCAGCAATAATAATAATATACAACCCAGTCTTTAAAAAATTGTGATAGGTGTAGAATTACCCAAATAGTTAAGACTGATGTAGCTAAATGTGTACTTAACATTAATATAAAAAATAAATTTATATAATGTTCAGCACTCTTCAAACTGCTTGTACATTGAACAAAAGGCAGAATATACCTATTTTTCTGAGAATATTCTCATCAAAAATAACAAACTCTGAACTTGAATCTGAAAGCATTCCATTGTATACATAAACATTTTCATTATTCTAGTCAGTTACATACCATATCAGTAACAATTGTAATACGAAACTAAAATTTTGGATGCACCTAACAATACAAAAAATGATTAATCAGCGAGTTCTGAACAAATTTTGATTATTTTTACGAATATTTAGTGCATTTTCCTTTTTATGCAAACAAAATTTACAGCTATTAGATATTTATCCAACATAGCAAGATAGCTTCCGTTTGAGCTGTTGTGAAATTTACTGCTAACGTTCACTTATGTTATAAATACAAATGTACTACTTGTAATACTTATGTTACAAATAATAAATGAACTAATCTGTAACAATATTATTTTTAGTAAAAAAGTAAACGCACTAAATAACGACATTTTATCAATAACTTGGCAACTAGTAAGAAATTTCGTGTTAACCTTAGCATAGTACCTACACTAGTTTTCCAACTGGAAGAAAGGCTTACGACACTCACAGATTAAATACAAACAGAATAAGTACAGGTTATAATCAATGCAGCCTGAATGAACTCCAAAACATTAAAAAAAATTAGAAAACACGAGTTCGTCATATTACACTATTGAAATATCTGATTTATCCCATTTTGAAAAGCAAAATATGAAACCTCATAAAATATGAGCTTTTTTACAGCACCCAAGGGGAATACATAATTTCACGTCGAAAATTAAACCTAATTCAGAGACACTCACAAGTTTGAAAAGATTATTCTAGGAAATATGACAAGATCATATAATATTCTGAAACACAGGACTCATTAGATCATATGCCGAAAGGGCATTGCTCTATGTTTGAGAACACAAATGAAAACTACTTCGATTACATGACACCCACAAAATAATCTAACCACAAATTTGTCTTCAGTAAAAAAAAGAAACCACTTTAAATTCTTATACATATGATTTGTGCAAATTTCTTCTCAGTTGCTAGAAACTATATAAAGTCGATGTTTTCTCTGGTACACAACCAGAAATTCCAAACCGAAAAATAACACACACAGATATATTTGAATCTTATTCTTACAGCTAACTTTTAAATCTCCTCATTCGATGCGGCATACTGAATGTTTGAATTCATTTTTTAAATATGAAATAAAATTCTGCCAAAAATAATATAAGGCTTATATGCAGCATCGAAAACCTTAATTCATCAACTTCCGTCATTAATATATGTTATTATTAATTGACAGGTGCAAGCTCTGAGAAATTATTCTCCAGTGATGCGGGATGGTTACTCCTAAATGCAGCAGCTCTGTAGCTAGCCAAATCCTAGATGTGTGCTATGAGAAGAGTCGTTCATCTCAGTGGCCAGTTCAAGCAGGACCTCCTCAACAGTCTCAATAGTGTCTTTGTTCAAGTGATTTGTTTGAAAACGGACACCTGCATGAAAGACCTTCTCAACACAATAAACAAGAACAACTCCACTGAACGTTTCTTGGACGGATAGTTCATTGAGCCTTTTCCTACGTCTCATGGTTCTCGTTATTACAGTGTAATCAGTGCTGAAGAGTCTATTAACATAAATCACATGACATATTGACTGAATTCACCGTGGGAGCACTGTGCAACTTGTTGGACTAGAGATAACTTTTACACATCGACATAAAGCTTCAGATCCCCATTACGAATAATTTCAACCGAGCGTGGGGGGTGAACGCTAAAGCTCAGCCCTTGCATTGGGGAGGACGCGGATTCGAATTCCCGTCGGGCGATTCAGATTTGAGTTTTCCGTGATTTCCCTAAATCACTCCACGCGATTGCCGAGATGGTTCCTTTAAAAGGCCGTGGTCGAATTCCTTCCCATTTTAGCCTCCACTCCTCTCGCCGCCTTTAATTACTTTGATGTCGATGAGCCGTAAAGCAGAAGCAACAAAAAAAAGAACCAATTAATCAAAAATTTCATTGATAAACTTTCGAGTTCTTTCTACTTTTTTTCAGAAATAGTTTATAGTACAGTTATAAATGCTTTAAGACTACTGATAAATCACCAGATGAACGTTATAGTCCTATATATCATCCCTGTGATGAGGACATTTTGAAGAAGTTACTTAATTAGTTGTCTCTGTTCCATTACATACATAATCGAAATATACCCTGTAAATGATAGCTAGCAATGCCTGTGAATTTAAAAAAGAATATGTAACAATACTATATCTTTAAAAAATTTAACATATTTGTCATCATTATTGCACTTCTGGCCGTATCATACATATTAATGATTCATTGGTTTTCCGTCTAAGTGTTGAGAAATTCCTTCCAGAGACCACACGGAACTCCCGGTAACTATTAGGCTAATTCACTTTTGTCTTTGTGACAAATACATGGTGAAATAGAGAAAATACATTTTACGAATAATTCAAAAGAAAGGAGACAAATTTTAGTAAGCTGTTATGGATTTTATTACGACTAACATTGTCTTGTTAATGGTTGTACCAACAATCTCTGCTAACAGAAAAATTCTATTTCTGTTCTTTGTGACCGAACCATAAAACCTATAGTTACCAAACAGATGTCCAGTTCCAACTAAAAACGTTGACGCCTATGCGAATTTGATAAAAACACTATAAATATATTTTTTTCTGTTCTCGGGAACTGAGTGTCAAGATAAGTTGTTGCTAACTTATAAACACTTTAAGAACTGAGTAATATTCAGGCCAATATTCCTTTTTTGTGAATGACACATTTCTGATTCCATCGAAAATTTAATAATCGCTTTGTTCGACTTCCATCATATTACAAATCTGCCTCTCCTCATAGTAACACGTAATAATAAAATGCTGGCTCATGTCTGGTAATTTCCTGTTTACATTTTCAGAATTTTAGAAGTTTCACATATACAGTAAAGTCAATGATCTCGGTTTCAGACTCTTGTGGAGTTATATCTCATTGATAATATCCACAACTCATGTAGCCGGTTAAAGTGAGCAGTCTAATGTTTTAAGCTGACTTACATCAAATGTATAGGCATCAAAGTTGGTAGCTGCTTACTAAAACTATGATAGCATACACTAGAATTTTATAGTTAGTTTTTAATTAATATTAGTGTCCAAATTAATTATTTTTTTAAAAAAAGTAACCAAACGGCCATATGGTCGGGAAAAGTGGCCACGTAGCATCAAAATCAGAAATTGAATATTTGCAAAAGTGTATTTTAATTAATGGAAAGTTATACAACTTGGAAATAATAAAAAATTATAACAAGAAAAAGGTAAATTAACATTAATTAAAATTATCGCAAACAAAAGGAAGCTTTTTCTCTTCATTGCCAACATAGATTTCGTGGATCCAAAAGAAACACATTTTGCATTGGTTTCTTCGTTCTTGTGATCTTGTAGCTGTAAAATTTTAGTTTCAGTACAAGCACGGCGTTTCTTCTTAATAATTATCGTCATCATCAAATAACTGTCTTGTTGGATTATATTTCCTGCGCTTGCTGGTTTTCTTTCTAGCAATGGTTTATTTATTCTTCCTGTTACTTTCTGATACTTTATTGTTGATGTTTTCAGCTTCAACTTCATTTTTATATATATATATATATATTTTATTACCACCACAGTACCAACTATGTAACAAAACAACTTTCACAAAAAATTAATTTAATTTAATTTGTTTTTATTATTATTAATATACTCACTTCAGCTGAAAATGATAGAAAGCATCTATTCGAAGTATTGTATATCTGGAATGTTAATAATCCGCAAGGAACGAACAGAGTTAGAGCTCTGCAAGCAAAATGTCCACCACCAACATCATCTTGGCCACTTCAGCTGAATTGACGCGATTACACAAACACAGTTCTACCTTAAAAATGCGACGAAACAATGCGATAGCCATACCGGGAATCTGTGTCCAAAACATCACACTTCCAAAATTATTTCGCTTAGAAGTGGAAGTCACCTGGTGTCTGATCAAAAAATACACAAACTGAGCACTTACCAAACATCAGGATGATCAAAGCCCACAAATTACAAAATGCTTTTAGCGAAGACACGTTAACCAGACCGGAATTCACACGGTAATTAAGGGCATTGAGTGAAACGAGTTATGATTTTATCTGCACGATGGCATCACCTCTTGGAACCCTAAGACTCCTCACCGCTTTTTCTGCCATGGCCACTCTGCACGGTTCTTCCCTATTCTTGTGAACCACTACCGAGTCAGCTGTTCTTCATGTTTTTATTGTTCTTCATGTGAGTTAATCAGCTCATTGTTTATGGGGAAAGAGGACATTAAATTTTGAAGGAACCATCTCTGTGTTATCCTGGGTTGAAGTCTAGAAACCATGGAACCTCATGGACGGGAATTGGAATCCGCGTCATTACTAATGCTTTAATACTCACCAAGCTCGGTGGAGGGGGGAAGGATATTAAATCTGTAAGAACGATAAACAATGGCGATATGGCTGAAAATACCAGGTGATTCAGTGTTAATTAGGAAATTCATGTTATAATTACAGTACAGAACATCGCAATTTTATATGATTTTGCAAAGCCTCAAGTGCAAATCAGCATTGCAATATATGAAATATGATTCTACAATTTTACTTGCTACAGCAAAAAACTTCAATCAATCGTTTTCTTGTTTATTAAATTTAGAAAATTTTTGAATTAAAACCTCAAAATACAAGCATTACTTGTTAGCTATATTACTATCTGATATTCGTGAAGTGAAATAACAGCTAAACAGTTATAGTGTGTCACTTCTTCGATTCAACTGCTACTTAAAAGAAGCGATTGATGAAACAAATAAATAGTTTATAGGTGGAAAGAAAAATGGGGAAGAAAAAGTAATGATGCTGCTAAATGGTATATGTAGAGGATACATACATTTCTACTCATTAGCGTTGGATAATGTGAATAAAGGAAAGGAATTTGGAATAAATGTAACAAAAAAGCAAAACGGGCTCATGAAGTGCAACAGTAACAGCAGAAGTATAGTAGAATAATTGAGAAATCTGTTACAATACGTGCTGGACGTAGTGGTCGATGAAATGACTTTTAAAAAATTTCTTAAAGAATTGACGAAGTTAAAAAAATGGGGGATTCAAATAAATTACTAAAAATTCATTTGCCTCAGTAAGTGAATATTTAAAAAAAAAAAAAAAAAAAAAAAAAAAAATTGACATATATTGGTGTAAGACAGAATTCTATGGAGCACTTCGTACAAAATACAACAATATACGCAACTGAAGTTCCAAAGTAAGCATCAATGGAGGCATGTGGAAACATTAGAAATGTGGCTCTTTGGTGGAATGTAGAAAATCAAATATATAACCGAAATAAATGTTCTGTAAATAATGAATAAAAAGAGGAATTTATTAAAGAATCAAACTAACATATTATGCAAAACGATATCTCACAAGTCACAATGAACGAATTAAATTTTTAATCTAGTATGCAGATGAAAGAGAGAGATAGGAATTTATTATGGTATGGGGTCTAGATAATTGAGGCTGTGTCTTTTATCGGTTATATAGTGATGAAAGTATTCACATGCTGTATGAAAGAATTTATCCATGGAAGAGACCGATTTAGAAACGATTATTCATCTATAAAGGGAACCAAGATTCCCTGCGCATGTGATATCAAATCATTTTTTCGAAAAATTAGGGACTGTGACCACTATAAGTTCGAATACACACTAACGTGCGATCAAAATGTGAACTCTTCTTGAATAACATAGCATGAGCGTATTTCAATATATTTTTTAATTAAATTTATGTCCACTAAGACGTTACGCATAGGAACAATCAAGCTGTTCAAAACCTGTTACTCTAACTAAACGATCCAAAAAAAGTATTTAATATTTTTATAATGTATCTAGTGCTAATGTACTGATAATGTCTTTCTCACAATAGATAGGACAGGTTTCATGCTTTCTAGGTTATAGCGTAAGTATGTCCAAGGTTTTGACTTACACCAGAATGTACATTGTTTCCATCATGTATGTGGCTCCATTCATTGGACACTGAAGAATATAATCAGGAATGGTACTTTGCTAACACCTGTACTGTAGAATGGCTGCGAAAATTGGTTTCCGTCTCGCAAAGATAAATCAAGAACACAAACAGTTGAATGAAGTCTCTACAGAAAGTTGAAGATTTCACCAAGCTATACAAAATAAGAAATGACTGTTCCATAAGTAATAGAATCCATCAGTACAGACAACAACGGAGAGACCAATTGGAAAGGAAGGGATTGTGGAAAAACTTCAGAAAAAATGGTGGCATACCATGCAATAGGCAGAAGAAAGAGCAGGACGACCAAGAATAAGCCAGAACGAAGTATGAAGCTGGAACAGGCAGAACTTCGTCCATAAAGAGCAGAAAAATAACAATAGTACTTTCATTAAAGGACATGATAGACGTGAGGGATTCACACGAGAAACAAGGAAGGTTTACTAGACATACATATATTTTTCAACAAACAGAAGTATATCCAGAATTGTGAGGTCATAAATGGTAGTTAAGAAAGTCATTAGTAACAATAACAAAAAATTACGGCATATTAAAAGGATATATTTCACTGAAAACCATTTGGTTTATTTGAAGAGGATAAGCAAATATTACGCAGAAACACGTCTCACTAGTCCAATACGACCAAAAGAGCATTTTTGTATTAGAAGATGGTTACGCTTGATAAGACGAATCTGTCCGCACACTAAGGAAAACATCATTGTATACTGAGGAAATTACGGAAAAGTTATTACTTGAAAGAACAGCGCAGATAAGATTCCAAGAAAAATCTAAAATCCATCATCTCGAAGGAGGATAGAAGAAGAAGCTTCGAGAGAAAGAAGAAATACTTGGCGAAGAAAGGAACAACATGCGAAGAAGCATCATCGTCCCCCAAAGAGGGTGCAACGAAAGAAGAAGGCAGTTTGGTTGAACAAGAACGTACCGCCAGTATCAGAGATACGGTATACTGTGTGAAATTCACAAAGTTAATCCCTCATAACTTCCACGCGTGCTCCAAAATTGGACGTTGGGCGCCAACATGGGGGTTCCAATGAAAACACATAATTCTCTTTATAACTTTGTAATTTCTGATTTTGACAACACAAACTTTATTTATTAATCGTATGATGTTTAATAATATATTCAAAAGATGAGGAGACAGGATGATTCCAACGAAGACGACACCTGAGACTATTCCTCCTAGTCTAAATAAACGTGATTTACATCAAAGTATATGTATTTGTGTGACTTCATGCACGTGCGCTCGCTACCACTACATACCTTTTCCTTTTTTTTTTAAAAAAAAAAAAAAAAAAGAGAGAGAGAGATAGGACGTATAATTTAATAATTCTTATGTTTTATAAACTTAGTTCTGACGTATGAATTTTACTATGCTTGTCCATAATTAAAAATAACATGATAAACGTTGTTATCTCTTTTAGTTCATTGGTTATTAAGATAATCCTGACTCGAAAACGGCAAGTGAAAAATAAAAACAGTATTACTGACGAAATAATTTCAATTTAATCAATTCTAAGATTTTCTCTAACAAAGAGTACTTACTCAACTCATTTCATCTTAAGGATTCAGTTCCTCCCACAGGTGGAACAACAACATATGAATTAGAAATAACGAGCTACTTCATATATTCGCCGTAGGGAGTAAATGATTCTTCAATGGGTGTTTCGGCCTGTCACTGCATAGCTTGGTGTTAGAGGAGTAAACTTTTCATAGACAGATTGATTTTTTTTTAACTGCTTAATGTATCTCAACAGCGAGGTCTTTAGAGACGGGAGAGGATGTGGGGCAAGGAATGGGAAGGAAGTCGGCCATGGCCTTTTGAAGGAAGCATCCCGGCATTTGCCTGGAGTGATTTGGGAAACCATGGAAAACCCAAATCTGGATGCCCGGACGGGGATTCAAACCGCCGTCCTCCCGAATGCGAGGCCCGAACGTTAACCGTTACACCACCACGCTCGGTGGACAGATTGAACTATGGTTTAGTATATTCTTAATTCGGGGGAGGTACAGTGATTTTAGGAATCATCGGTACTTGTAATTCGTAATTCACGAGAGGTCAATTTTCTGCCATTATATTATATAAACAGGGAATAGCACCTCTAAGAAGACTATATCCTATATTACGAAGCAGGTACATGACAAATGAAAGACAATAAAAACTTACCTTCCACTTATACACCATCAGCGTTCCTTTATAAATGCGGTGAGGAGAGAAATAAGCAAATCAAATACTCTACTCAATCAAAGGATCCAGAATATTATGTCTTAAAACTATACTAAACTTCGTAAGACATGACTCGATGGATGAAATACATGCTGCCATTTGTACATACTTGATAGTTCAAGAAATTCAACAGTAGACAAAGTACTTTGAGGACTGACTACATAAACTCGACATGATAGAAATCTCAGGAACCGTCCAGCCAGGATAGTTCTATAAAGGGCAAGAACATTATTACGTAATCAGCAAAATATAGAAGAAAATTAGGCGGTACGGTAATGGCGTTTATTTCCTTCCAGTGAAATAAAAAATGTCAAAAATCCAAACAATCTTACATAGTAAATTGTCTGCAAATGCAGCGGCATATCACATAAGCGGCGTGAAGCTTAAAAATAGTATATAAAGAAAAATTAAAAATGCAGGTACTTTATTCACAATGTGATGGCTGTTAGTGAAGTTAACAATCTTAGTGATGATATAGTTTACTGCGAAATAAATGAAAGTTCCTGGCGTATCCAATGATACATGTATACACAAAAGTGACTTTTGCTATCGGGCATGCAGTTAACAATAATTTTTTTGTTGCTATCATCATGACTGTTTTGATTCAACGATTATTAAACAAAATGTGGAATGTGCTGCAAATAGAATTTTCTGAAATCTAAACAGAAATTCTGTTGTGTAGTAGAGAATACTTTAAAGCAGATCTGTCAATGCTAGATTTGAAGTACAACAATCGTTTCACAAATGTAGTAAACGTACAGTTTAATGAAACAGATGCATTATGATACGACTTACTTTGCACAATGCAAACAATTGTTAGCCACTGTTAACCGTTTTAAAAACTGTTACTTGCCCTGCAATCGATAGTAATGTGTGTTATTAATATCTCGTTGCCAAATATCAAGTGAATCAAGATTTTCACTATATTATTATAACAGGGAAGACAAGCGCAGGATCTCAATAAAGTAATACAGTGAACAATTAAAAAGAGAATAACTTTCAAATTAGGTTTTTGCAGTCACAATCAACATATTGCCACAAACATATAGATCGAGGGCCAGTCACTTTCAAGGAACTTGAAAATATAACGTTATCTGGAAACCGTAACTATATATATGTAAAGAGATGAGTATACTGTAAAACCTACAACAAGTGTAATGTTTTCTGTTAAATTAGCAAAATCCTGAAAATTATTTTAGCAATTCTTAAATTTCATATCAAATAATGTAACCAGATAACGCTTTGCTTAAATAATTCAGTGATTATTGTTGTTGAAATTTTTTCCTCAGGCACAATTCAATTACTCAAAGTACTGATCCAGAATTTGTATAGTTCATCACATCTTCACATTTCTGCTCTATCGAAAAAGTTGTGTCAGTTCGGGGCATATTTGCTGTTTTTCTGTCTGTCCTTACAAGAGTGATGAATCTGGTATTTAAGAAGAAATTTAGACGAATGTGACTTTATTTTTTGCCTCTGACATTATATTAACTGATCATTTACGTAGGAGTTTTGTTTGTAAATGTAATGTAAAAATTACATCTGCTTAAATTCATTTAATTCTTTGATTTCTTGAATGGATTAATACTGAGACGTAGATTCATTTTCATGAATCTCTATATTGGAAGAACCCCTGTGATTCAGAATAATTCTGTATGAACGTGAGTTTAATTAGACCTTATATGTAGCATCATGAGATTTAGATGTTCATTCCAATGTAGGTAGCTACTGAATAAAGTGCATCAAAGTACCGTATACAAAACACGAATCATTTAAATCATAGAAGCGAAACATGTAGTGCTCCTCAGAAAATAACTGTATTTTTTGCTAACTACATATCTCTTGCTAAAAACCAAATTTCGTGGATAGATTCACTTTAAAGATCGTAAATGCAGGAAAGTACTCACCAATGAATCATTTTTTGAATATGACGCGATTAATTACAGCACCTACACTTAGATCTGTTTTATTTTTTATGCATGTTTCTTACGGAATTAATGAAAATGAATTAGCATGATCGACAATTCTACAAAACGATGATCTTTGCTATGCTATCTTTAATTAACTTCTGCGAGTCAGAAAAATATGAAATTAAATTTTATGCCCGACATATAATTAAATACGATGTAATTTCACGGACAAGTTTCTTATTTTAGAGAAAATAACACAGCACCATAAGATTTGAATTGAAAATGCGGCTTACATTTGTTCCACTGCAATGCATAATATTATGCTTATGTCTTACCAGAAGGCGTATGTTGCCTAAACAATTGGTCTAAACCTTCTCAGTTACGTAAATAGTGCCAGCAGAGAAAATATCTCTTTTGGAATGGATTAACCAAAGCGACATACCAGCATGGATGATACAGATATAATTCATATGAAAACATAAGGTTTCGACGAAACTGAACAATTATTACTGAAGATATTTCTCTACTTTTGTGAGCGTACAAGAGGATCGAAATCCATTAACTAAGAATATTTGAGGATCTACACTGTATTTAGTAACAGTAGATACATTCTCTTATAAATTTATCCATCGACAACCTGAAAATAATGGTATTAGTCGTATCACACTTCATTCCAAAATGTAATTTCGGATAGGCGTGAACGTTCTTAAATTATTCTAAGTGCAATCACCACAAAATTTATCCGAACTTTATGCACTCTGGTTCGATGTAAAACACACTGTGCGCCGTGAAGTTGAAGCCATGGGGCTTGTAATACAAATATATCAAGTAATCAAATGATCAATGTTCGTCTCGACACTGACTGTCTATAGAATTCCAGCGTTTCTTCCTAATCAGCGACATTTTGTTTGCCTTCGAGGTGAATTCTGAATATTTATTACGAATCATGTAAGCGACGTAGCACAACAATAATATTTTATACTCATATTTGTGTGCATACACGACGTACGATTTCATATTTCGCTTAGTGTCATAGAATAAAACAAAAAAGAAACAGAAAACTAAAACCTATGTTAAGTAATAAATTTGGTGAAAATAGGATGAATATATTACAGGGTTTTCTTATGAAGAGATTTGCTTATATGCTATTGAGCCGAAACAGGAAAATATTGCTACTGAATGGTTAAAATTATTATTTCTTTTAATTATAATACGGTGGTGCGATAATTGTTTACAGTTTGGAATATAACTGGTGAAGTCAATTGTGTAATGCCTTGTAAATACATCAACTTTCAGAATAGCATAAGAAACATACATTAGTTTCTGATACATTATGTTCAATTTCTGGTTTATAGATTACCACCTCAAATTTAAAATGATGACTTCTGTTGCCAATTTCGTATGGCTTGCAAATTTGATGTAAATACGGACATACAAATTCAGTTACTAAACAAAACTTACTGTAGAAGAATTTGATTCAAAGATAAAAGCACATATAAAATAAAATTTAATAAAATTAAGACTCGACGTATAAAGGAAAAGTATGGTTTGAATAAATATTCCACGCGTTGGTTGTAGATCGCATATAGGCAGATAAACATCCTTTTTTAAAAATTGGATCTTTATGGTTTATCGACAAAGATGATATAGTCGGCAATGACAAGCAAGACGGCGATAAACTTTTGAAGGAACCCTTTCGGTAATCCATGGAATGATTTTGGGGAAAATATGGGGAATCGGAACATGGGTGATTCGACAGGAGATAGAAAATTCGTCCTCCTGAATGTCAGGCCCAAACGTAAACACCAGCTTCAGTAAAATATTAAAATCTGATTAGTGATCAACAGATGATATAAGAATAGGAGCGTGCAGTAAATGAAAATTTTCCTCGAGTGTCATGTCAACATTTCAGAGTTTTATACTTGGTTTCTGATTCGTTTTGGGGCCATTAGATTTTGTGTAAAGAAATTTATGTAGGTAAACAAATAGGATTATTATTCGTAATCATAGGATTATCCATGTTGCTCAAATTTTATTTTCATTAAGAGCGAGCAATGTACTCACAGATCAATCATTTCAACAACAATGAAACAGATAACAATGATAGTGATATGAAAGCTGGGACTAACCGTATTATCAAAAATCTTTCTACTTGCTCCGAATTTTTTTTTTTTTTTAAAGTTAGTTACATTCTTATATGCTTCTATGGTTATTTGTCGAGATTATTCATCAAGTTTCAAAATACTGTAGTGAATGTAATCTGACACTCTCAACATTGTTATTCCTCACACTAAGTCTTATTTTCCGGTGATTGTATAGAGTGCCGTGCTTTAAACAGACCGACATTCCCGTCATATAAAACATTTTCCATCCTGAAGAGAGATAGCACAAACCTCTGCATTGTACAGAAAAACAATGCGCATATTGAGCGGCTCTCATTTTTAAGTGCCACCAGTTGTAAATGTTCTTAGAGTATGTCACTTCACTAAAGAAATATGGAGCATTTAACTGCCACCCAAGACTTGATTCATGTTCAACTGGAAAGACGTTGCGAACGGTTTCTCTGCGCTTTCCTGTACGTTTATGGCGTCTTAAAGAGAAATTTTTATAGCAGTCTAAATCACAGATCGAGTTACTCTTCACACCTACCGAACATTCGGCAGGAGGATTTTATTTCACTGTTATCGGTGCATTTGATGAAGTGTCCTTAGGCTGAAATCTCACTTGACATTTACAAAGTAATTTCTTTGATATCTAGTAAGTAACATACGTTACATACAATGGCATCTAAAGCCGAAAGACGAGAATTTAGGTTTTTAAAGTGAACAGTATAATTTCTGTTCCTGTTGAAAATATGACTATGGCAGACTGCAAAAATGCTGTCATCTTTTTTGTAATTTTAGGATACAGGAGTGCAGTTACAGACACAACGATTTTTATCGAACTGGAAGACATCCACTTACTTATGTGAAGCGAATGTATTTGGTATCACAGATCTCAAAGATCCGAAAAAATAGGAATTAAAATACAGTAAACAGCTATGGTTTCAAAGTCACAAAACTTGGTAATAAAAATAATAGTATTTAAGAAAATTGTAATTTCCTTTGAAGGCTACAAATTTAGTAAGCTATTAATTCGTAAACAGGCAAGACCTTTAATCCTATTCAGAAAAAATAATGCCAGTTTTTTTTAAAAGAATAAATCGACCGTTATTAATTTCTGTTATTTCTGGTTTCTAAAGCAACTTTTCAGCTAAGCGGAAAAACTTTCTAATAAAAGAATCAATTTATCAAACCGCAGTGGAAGCAGTGAGCGGGACAGGTTTAAATGGAGAATTACATAAAACAGTTGCTTTCTAAATCTTGACGTCAAATTTCTCATCAAAGTTTTGTATTCATTCAGTGCTATGAATTTTCTAAATTTAAAAATGACGCTTATTTCAGTAATTCCTGAATACTGGAAGTAGCGGTGCGATACATTCTTCAAACGACGTATGTATATACGGGAGACCGGGTCATAAATAAACAGTTGAGTAAAGCTGGAATCCACAATCTGCTTTGAGAAGCGACTGATCCCATAAGTCACTCTTTCCTACTACTCTTGTACGAGAATGATCTGAATGTAGACATTGTTCAGACCAACATAAAACTAAGGCCGCGATATTTCTTGACCTAGAGAAGTACCAAACGCCGAAGTTTGGGTTCCACATTTAGTTTTCTGCACAACAGACGATTACTAAACCGGAAAATGGCGTAGTAATATGTGTGATAACCAAACACGTCTGAGAATAAAATTAAAAACGCGGCATAAAGGGAACAGCAACCTATACAAGAATTGCATAGCGACGTAGTGAAATGTAAAATATAATCGGTGGAGAGTCTTTGCAAATGTTTCTTCTGGCTGCATAAATATATCAACTGCAACATTCTGAACGTCTTAGAATACTTCAAATATTCTGTGAATTAATCGTTCTGGTGTCTAAAATAACTGCCATGACGTTAACAACATTTATCTGTTCGCAAGTGTGAGGGTTTATGTTTGCTTACATATGGATGGAACTGTTTTTTACAAGATATGGAAGAGATTTCGTGAACTTCAGATGATTTTTTTCCAAAAAAAGTAAATTATTCGTAACAGTGGCTGCAGATATTCTGTCTCGAAGCATAGAAAAAAAAATTCCTGTTTTAAAATAAAATACAACAAAGAACCCTTATGTCTATTTGTTAGAAGTAAAATACGATCATCTCTAACTAGAATAGCACATGCCTCTCACGCTACCAGTTTCATATCTTAAGATATAAATATTCGCTTACAATCTTTCTTCAAGTGTCTAAATATCTACTAAAAATGACATTCATTTTATTAAAATTTCCGTACATAGAGAAATAGTGTTTGAGTAATTCATGTAACTAAAATATTTGGTACATACAAATTTCATAAAGTGCAATACGCAATAGTTTCTCAGCGATACTCTGAGAAAGAAAAAATTCGTATCTGAAGCGCTACATATTTTACAGTAATAAGTGCAATATTGCTTCAACCTGAGTCAGACGGCGGGTTCAGTCAGACTACCAGAGTCAGAGATTCATTCACTCCTTAGAGCCGAAAAATGTAAAACTATACTAATCACATCATTTTCTAGAGTGCGTGCTATCCCCACGTTTCATAAGTAACAGTAGCTTTAGCACTAAAATAACACGTACAGACGAATCTGAAAATATAGTTTGGTATTCGTGTGTCTCTGTTAGTCATTCGTATACAAGTGTTAAGGCTACATCACGGAGAATTAATTTAGTTAGGTTTTATTTACTGATCATGTGTTAAAATATTAGCGTTAGATTTTTCTCTAAAGAGGTGACTGTAACAGTAATAGACAAACTTTCACAAATATTTATTATCTTGGTTCTCCGCGTGGAGCCGCGTAGATTTATGAAAGGCTAACGTTTGCAGCCACAGTACGATGGTTGAAACGCTGGGTTTTCATAAATGGACGCGGCTCCACCTGGAAAACCAAGATAATATGTACAACAGACGCGGAAATCTACGCAATCATTTCACCACGAATATTACTTTACAACATCACTTCATACGGAGGTGTTTACTACGAATCCAACGACTCTAATCCAAAAAGCCTGCCAAAATTTCTCTGCATAATCTTTCATTCTTCATATGTCACCGCATTATACGTAAATTTATTTCATCATTGCGATTAAATCCACTAAATTCTGGTTTTGCATCTAGGGCAGAAATATGGTCTGGTGGAGCCATGTAATAAATAACATTTACTTCCAACTGTGGAAGAAAATGCGATTATTTGAAAATGTAGATTTTATGGGCACATTATTCAAAATACATATTTTGACGAGAGTGTTCAGACCTAAAGCTACCACGGAGATCTGCGAAGTAGTTTCCTCCCGAAATTGTACGGTCCTACCAGTTTTCGATGCAATCTGTAATACGAGATCGCATCCGAGTTGCGTTGATCCCAGAGGAACTCACCCGTCTTTTTCTCATGACTGCTCGGCGACCGCAGCAGCGTCCGAGCAGAGGCGGAAGCAGGATGGTTGTTGGCGACGTTCCGGGTCACAACGGTGAGGGCAGTGGAGGCAGCAGAGGCGGTGGCTGGCAAGACTTTGACTGCAGCAGCACCGAGTACCGGCTGCAACTTTACAAACGGAGAGGGGAGGTCGGGGTTGCGTCCTAGACGGATAGAAGGCCGCGGTCGCATGTCACTACTGTGCGCCTAGGGCAGGCGGAGGGCCGTGGCCGAGCTGGGCGGCCATGGGATTCTAGTTACTACTTGCTGTGCAGACCCGCGTCAGGCTGCATGCGCACTGGCGCCACGGCTCGGTTACTCCCGCTCGCGCACTCGGCTCGTCTCGGGTCCGTTCGGCTGAGCGGGCGGGCGGGCGCGACCCGTCACCGCGCGGCGGCGGGCCGACCGTCATCGTTGCGCACGCGCCCCGCAACGCTGCCGTCACCATGGAGACGACGCTTCAACAGGCGGGCAGCACAGTGCCGCGTTCACCGGGCCGGTCGATACGGTAGGCGCAGAGGCCGGCGCATGAGGAAGGTCGGGGCCCCAACAGTACGTTCTGCTGTCTGCTGACACAGTAATACACTTTCGGTCTGCAGCGGCTTGTCCTCCAATCGCCTTCCTTATAAATTGACGCGTCTTCACAATTCCTTTAACGTTTTTTTACCGTAGATAAATATTTTTACGTGTTAATTGAATACTACATAACTGTTTAATCTAGACTGCGGCAAAATGAAATTTTTCAATGTGGCTGTAAGAACGCTCTAAAGGACCGCTCTTCTCACTTTTCATTAACAATAACGTTCAGAGATAAAAAATCCTTCACAGATACCTCAGAAATGCGTGATGTGAATTCTAATAGAAAGACATTTACTACTCGAATCTCTTATTAACATGAGAGGAGCTCGTAAAACGAATCTTGCTCTGATAATTGGAACTGTGGTAACATGCAAGGCTGGAAATGAAAAGTAAGTGGGTCAGTGAAGATGGAACGGTATATCAGAAGTCAAGCAAATGACTTATGCACATTCAAAATTCTTCTGATCTTTGATTTCCTTGGTCCAGATTCGTCATAAGTTACATACAGTAGACTATGTGTCTTCTTCTATAAGCAAAAATTATAATAGAGGGTTTATGGTTGAGAGCCTTGTAGTTATCAAATTATGTTTCATTTTACTTCCAATGAGCATTTAAAAAATGTAGTTGACTTTCGTTGCCTTGTAGCCAGCTTTTTCAATTTCATCAGCAAATTCATTTACGTCCGTAATTCAGAAAAAATCTTCTCGCTATATAAATGAGAATACCTGTCGTGATGTTTTCTTAATAGCTTGCTTGTAATTACTCGTTCAATAGTCATCTACCAGGAATGACTAGAACATTTATCAATTTTAATCGATTACTATACTTTTTAATAGTCTATATCTCTACAAATTGTTCAACATTCATTATCATCTAGATTAGTCTTTTCTTGGTCATTCTTATATTGATAATCGATGTTCATTTCTTCTTTCTTGATGCAGGTTGCTCGCTGCTCTTATTAATCCTTGACTGGGTGCCCTATACCTAATGCGAAGTGATATCAATTATCGTTAGAACTACTATAATTTCATGGGAGGATCCGGGTTGTGGAATAAGTTAGTATTTTTAGTTTTTTAAGTAACTAGCCAATACCCGCGACTTCGTACGCGTGTTCTTAGAATTTCATTGCCAGAATTGAGTATAAGCTGTTAGTAACTTATAATTAGTCCCAAACAACACCAATTCGGCATAATATGACAGGAAAGCCATCACTATATCATTCTACAAACAAGGTTAGCTTTAATTAAAATTTGTCTTCCATCTTCAAGATGAGCTCTGATTCTTGGATTTTCTAATAAATTTAGCTGCCATAGCAACCACTAAGGCCAGGTTTACGGCAGCAAGGCATGCCAAAAAAGAAGACAAAATAAACTGGTGCCAGAAAAATTTAGGCAGACACAAAATAATGGTAGAGTGTAGAGCAAATCGACATCTATACTAAAACACGTTTTGTCTCTAAACGAAACGGCCTAGCGGAATAAGACAATGAAAAGTGCCCGTGGCCCATCCCGTTCATGGGGCATACCAGTTCATAGATCCTGGTTAGCATAACCTTCGGACCTATTTTTATTTCAATGCCGCCACTCTAGGGGGAGCTACGGGGGTGAATGTGCCATTGGGGCCTAAATGCATAACTCGTGAAATCAATGCGGGAAAATTCTGAAAAAATCAGGGACGTTCACATTGCTACAGGAAATATCTAGTATTTTTGTGGAATTTTACAATGTTTTATCGCAATTTGTTTATATCGAGTTCCTAGTAAACAAAGTCATTTCCTTGAGTGACAACGTTTAGATTTTTACTGTGGAATCATCTATGGGCACTATATCTACGGTTCAGATTTCAGACCAATCCTAGAGGTGCAGCATAGTGAAAAAATATAAACACTGAATTTTATGCCATCGGGTTGCCTATCTTGCAGGCGCTCAAGACAGACGAGCGTAAGTGGTTTACGAAGGCTTGGCATAGTGTGGTGGCCGCCATGACGGTCATAGAAAATGGATGGAACCGACGAAACAGGCTCTTTTCCGCAGTAACATCTGAAGATATAGACGATTTTCCGCAAATGTCTGAAAAAGACCTGAAAGTGCTATTTACGGGCTCATTCCAACTGTCTCAGGCTGTTTCATATTTGGTAGAAATGTTAAACGATGATAACACAATCAATCTCCGCTATTTGAAAGAGAAGGGCAACATCGCAAAATTCGAAGTTCGATCACGCCATATTAACGCCAAGACGTACAGATGCTATATGATTATTCGCCGAACTCCACAGGTTAAGCGTGTATCAAGCGATACTACTGCGAATGCGCTAACGGTAGCAGAACGATAGGATGCAGTTCTCATGTAGCGGCGGTAATTTATTACCTTTCAAATGCTCGATACTTATCCAAAAATTTTCGACCGTCTCAAGTTCTAAGCAGGCTTTTTGAAGACGTTCATGCAAATCCTGTTATAGAAACGGAACTTAAGGGGAGAAAAATTGTTGTTACGCCTTGTGATTTTTTTGTTTTTAGTGCTTTGCACTGCAAAAAGATTTTCTTAGCAAGAAATGCCTGAAAAATTATATTAAGTTCTTCTTTTTCGTGGATTATTTAGTAGCTTTTATTAATCATATAAGCCGCTCCTTTCATTTGACAAACAAACAAACTTAGAAATCCACAAAATAATATTTCAGCGCCAGTCTCACAACTATAATTATGACGTGCGTACCCACCGTAAGGGCTCCTGTGTGGTAGGCCACCCGATGGCATCAAATCCAGTGTTTATCTTTTTAGCTATGTTGTACCACTCGGACAGGTCTAAAATCTGAACCGGGGATATAGTGCCCATAGATGATTCTACAGTAAAAATCTAAACGTTTTCACTCAAGGAAATGACTTTGTTTACTAGGTCCTCTTTCTTAACATTTTTCTCTGCCTATGTAATCGCAAAGTTTTTAGTCCACAAATGAAATGATTACTTTATTATCTTCGGCTAACGTCCAATATAAATAAATTTCATTGGTGAAGATATTTTCTTCCTCAGATGTTATTTCCAGTATCCTGCTTGTTATTTTCCTAATTACACTATTATGTTCTATGTGTAAGGGTTTTCCAATGTATCGGGGAAGCGAGTAATTATTGGCACTTAATTTATCTTCTTTTCTATGTATTGGTTAGAAGACCGCATTAATGGCATAATGTATGATACATTTCCTTTAAGTACCAGTTGAAATAGCATCAATTTGATATAAAATTGAAATGGTTGGGGTTAAGAACAGTGAACGTGTAAAGTTATGTGCAAACCAATGCTAAATTAGACGGAATCCATTAAGGAGTATAGAGCAAGCTCTGATTAACAGACTAAGACAGAAATCAACCAAAGAAAACTCGACAGGAGAAAATTAACCTGGGAATGAAGATCAGAATTCGACTAGCCGTTTACTTTTCGTGCAACTCCTATAATGACATCAAACAACATTGTAAAGATAATAAACATTCTAAACCTTTTTGGTGCGCAGATAGTTCAGTGTTAACTGAAGTACAGTAGGCCAACATGGCAGTGTGGGTCTGCAAGCCAGATAGGTCTCAAAGCTTTGACTAAAATTTTAAATTTTTTGAAAATTATTTCAGATTTTTATGTTATCCTGTCAAACAAATATAAAGAGACTATATTATAACATCCAGAGAATAATTACTCTTAGAAAAAGAAAATCGGTTGTTATGGAGACGATAGGAGAAACAACGAGAGAAAGTTTTGGCTGGCGAGCGATTAGACGAGCTTAGTTAGCATAAACGTTACTGATCAGCTAAGGACCTGAGTAATTCTTAGGTTTGTCTGTAACAGAAATAAGGCGAAATAAAAGTAAAATGGAAAATTAAAAAGACTATTATTATTATTGTTCGCTACAAGAACTTTTAAAAAAATGATTCTGTACGATATTTCCATCCATGTTACTTATAAAGCAAAAAGGCTTTAATAAATAAAATAACATCGACGACGACTGAAATAGTAATATACGATAAGACCCACATATTTATAGTTCTTGAGAAGGTGGTTGGGTGGTGGGGAGTTTGGGAGGGAAGTTGGGGGTGGGAATTGGAGGTTTAAGTCGGGGTGGGAGTTAGAGGGGGAGACACATGTGTGTCGGATTTGGCTTTGGGATACATGTGTCCAGATGATACCAGAAATCACCGTACACCACAACAACGTTTCAACCACAGTATTGTTTATTTCTTCACCTGTGTGCGACTTGGAAATGAAAAGGTAACAAAGAAAAAAATTATAATACTAAACAGTAAACCAAAAAAAACATGAATGATGAAGAGTAAGCGATTTAAACTGAGGGACTTTGCATATTTTGGTACCGTTTGTCTATGTGTTTCAGCTTGTGCAAGTCTGAAGTAACGTATTTATATTAAACTCTTAACCGTTGACTGGTTAACGAGCATTTATTCGGTTCCCATCCAAAGTTGTATACAGAAACTGTTTGTTTCGAGATATCTACACCAACCATATATTTACTGTAAAAACTTATCAAATGTGATCGGGAAACGATCATCTTAGTCCCATCTTTCTGCTGTCTAGTAAATTAATCTACAGAAGTGTAATGACAGATGCTATGTACAAGAACTTCCTTGCAATATTGCTATCATTTGGCAACGGTATTTGATCATTTGCTAGATATTCATGCTATCCTTTTTCCAACTCTCGTTTGCTTGATTTAGGCATCCTTTTACTGATTGTAATGCATGTACCTAAACTTCAACACAACACTGTGTTTTCAGGAACTCTTGTGAATATACGGTGTAATATTAGTGTTACATCAGGAGATCGAATGAACTTACCAATACTTTCCCTAGTGTTGAATCATTGGGATGAACAGATGGCGTGTAATTTCCAGTAACCACTTTGTGAATAAAGACGCTCTCATATTTTATTCCAAGTTTTATTGGCTTTGTGGAGAGCTACTGCTTCAAAGTAGACATCCCCTTGAACTTAGTCATATACTCGTCTATACTTTGGTATGGGCTCTCTACACTCAAGGGCAAATTTCAAACAAAGAAAAAAAAATCAATCGATCTGTGCTATATGTTTTAGAAGCACCGGTAATTGGTTCAGGCTCATTGAAATATAATCTGCAGATTTCAACTTGGAAACGATTTCATGAAATTGCATTCTTGATTGTCTAATTTCCCATTACTGTTCGATGAGACCAGTAGTCAGATTAGATATTAATGCTTATTGTAGCACATACCCAGTTAAAGTCGAACAAGCGTTATATCACTTTAGCTGATTTTATTTTTTCAGCGTTTTTCTGCGCAACTTGTTTTTTACGGTATATAACAATCGATTAATACACTGACCAATGAAAATCAATAGGATTCGAGACTAAACATGCAGAAACTTTCTGAGCCACTCGATGATCAGTCTAGTTTGACAAGGACAACTGTGGCACGATTTTTGACCGCACAGAGTCTCGGAGTTTTAGGCAAAGACCCCATAGTACAGAAATTTGAAGTTGAATGTTGTAAACGCATTTGTACGAAGCATATTTATTAAGCAGTTAAAATTGCCTCATCCTCTGGCATGTCTTCACCAATGCTGTCGTCACCATCATTGAAGGTTACATCACCACTGTCTGACACTTTGTTGTCATCAGACGGGTTGTACGATTCGTCTGAGTAGGAAACAGACTGATAAGAAACCGAATCCCAACGATCCAAAATATGTTTCAAATCCTCATTTGTGAAAAATGTATTTATTATTTTGCTCGACTTTTAAATCCTCTGAAAAGCAAACAAAAATTACATGTCGGTGGGCAAAATATGTCCTAGTTCTAAAAACCAGAGGGACACACATGTACCAATAACCAAATATGGATAGATTTTACTTTAAAACATTTACAAATTCTGCAAATTAGCATTTAAATGTACAAGAAGATGAAAGAACAACAAAATGGAGGCCTCGGAACCATACAGCAACAAAGAATAGACGACTAACAAAACCGTAACATAGACGGAAAATTAAGGAGTTTTTTTTTTTTCGCACAACTTTGCCAAGTTTTGCTTCGTGAAGTAAAAGTTCCAGTGAAGCTACAAATCAATGGAACAAGCAGTAAGATGCTTTTAAGCAGCCTTATTGCTCGCTAGTATGAAAGTGACAGTTGATGGGTCTTGTATGTCCAGTTGGAGTCAACAGGTTAAGTATGATGTGTGTTATTGCCACTACATGTATCAACTATAGTCTTTAAATGAATTTGTGCTTTAGATTATGTTGTTTGATGTTCACGATTTCAACGTATTTTAAATAAAAGAAGAATGTATGACAAAAAATAAGTATCAGGATGTCGAAAATCAGCTTTCAAATGTGAACGTTTTTTCCTGGTTTAAAAGATCAAAGTATTAAACACGGTCGAAGTAGGCACAGGGGATACGAAACAAATATGCACTCTTTGATTTTTTTGTATAGAAGGTGTTTAGTGACAATGAAACAAAACTTTTTGGAATAATGGAGAGAGGCAATAGTATTAGTTTTGAGACAAGTGAAAACGCCCCATTTGCAAGTTGTTTACCACAGCCGGTTTTTTTAGGTAGGAAGTGGTTTAAGATGGTGGTAAGCAACCCTACCTACATGTAGGCGCACATCATGAGAGGTTGGGAATAAAATTTCCATTAATGCCATGAAGATGAATTTTATACTTCAACAAAAGGGCATAGGAGAATATAGTCCTTTTTCGTGTCCACCTTGTTCACGTTATATGATCTCACTTTTTCTTTTTGGTCGGGTAGAAGGAATTGTAAAGACAGGCGAGGATCTTCTGGGGAAAATTCTCGCTGCCTCTGACACCAGCGTTATTCCAACTGGAACAACAGAGCCTGCAACACGGCGGGGGAACGCAGTTTATATCAGTTACTACAGATACGTATATCTGAGGCTTGTGGAAGTAGATAAATAAAATTACTGTATCCACAAATCCTGTCAGCGTGGCTCCGTGCGTTGAGGCGCCGCACACTAGATCGGAGACGTATAACTCGACCAGATTCGAGTCCTGGTCCTCGCAAATGGCCGTCCTGATTCCGATTTTGTCGTAATCATCTAGACAATTTCAGGGATGGTCCCCAATCTCCGTCTCATAAACTGCACATTTCACGAACAGAGATACATATATCATACAGAACACAAAAAGTTACATGTTTAGCAGATATATGACAAACAGATTCTCCTCCTCCAGCATTCACGGCTTTTAACGAGATATTAAGCCTTTTCGGAACCAGGCTTCATTATCTTAAATAAATACTTTATCCCTGCGCCATAATCGCTGAAACTTTCTACTACCATCGCTGTAGCATACTATATATAGATTACAGCAGTAGTAATTCGTAATTTCTCTTAGTATTGCTTAAATGTGAGTGTTCATGTTTTTTGTCATTTCAAAACGTTATAACATATAGTCGTAACAGCCCTGTTCTATTTCCTATTCGTTTGCTAAAAAAATTAACGTATAAAGGGGCGTAGTCGAATGCGAAGTCTGTGTTCACACAGAAACATGAAACCCGCCAACATTATCCAAAACAATCCTAAATTTTGTTTTTCATGGAAACCCACTTTCTGAGCCACGTTTAATCTGTTTGCAGGGCCAGGCAGGCGGGCGGGCGGTCCTCGCGTCGCACCCCGGGCGATCTCCTCATCAACATCGACCCACGCGCTGCCATCTTCACGGCCCACCGCTTCCCGTCTGCCTGCCATGGTCCTCCACAAGCTAACAACGGAAAGGCGCTCAATTATAAAGGGAATGTTGCGTTAACTTTATGACACCTTTCCATAACGATCATCCTTTCGAAGAACTGTTTCGCTTGCTGACTTCTTTAGACATGATTTGCTTAAACATGGAACAGCGATTCCAGAAGCTTCATTTTGTATTCAATCAACACCGAAGAAAGTAGTAATACTTTAGAACAAAATAGAATTACAGAAGTATTCCTATAATTCCACTGTCAAATAAGTACGGTACATTTTTATTTCTTCTTACTGTTTCTAGTTTCTAAAAATCAGTGGGCAGACATCCGTTAACTTTTCCTTCCTGTTTTCCTGTACTTAGACCCTGACAACAACTATTTTCTCCAACCCAACTTATCCGATTCCTCTTTTTATCTGTCACCTAAACTATTTTATAAGCATTCTTCAAGAGCCTTATTCTTTCGATGTTTGCTGTCAGTAATCATCTTATTTCAAATCATTTTTTAACCTTTAGATTATTCAACGTTGTTCTATTTTCGTTTATCCTTTTCCTCCACCTCCTCAAAACTTTACAATCCACTCTGCCTTTTCCATCTTTATCCAGACACACATTTCACATGCATTAAACAGTTCTCTTTTCCACACAGTCCATTTCTGTTATACGTACATTAGAACACTCAGCACAGCGTCCTTAACGAACTGTATGGAACCGGTATTTTTATGACTGTTTCTAGTTAAATCAGTAGCCCGATTATCTAGAAAAATCCACGATTAAAAAGAGTCGCTAACTTGATTCTTAACTTCCTAGAAAACAAAAGAGAAGGATCATATACAAGTCTCTCTCTGTCCGTTCTTCTCTTTGACGTTTAAAGTAAGAACAACTCTTCGGTCATTGTTCGTATAGTAACAACACGTATACGTCTTTTACAGAGCAGGGCTAGAAGGACATTTCCTGTGAGTAATGTGCACTTCCTGAGTTTCTCGTAGTCAGTGCCACGTTCCAGATTGGAGTAACATATTTTGAAATGTAATCGGAGGCTTCCGCGGCCGGTGTAATAGTGTCCATGCTCGCCGGTCCAGGTATTAAACGACGTTGTTTCTACCAATCTGCTTCGACATTCTATAATTTTTTCACACGTTCTACGAAACGTAAATAACGTTTTGGAAGATTTGAACGGTCCAGCGAATCAGAAAAGTGTTGCTGTCACGTGGTTGGGTGACTAGGTGGGAGGGTCACGGCATGAGTAAGGCATGCCAAGCGTCATGAATCTTAAGGCCACCACTGACCTTCTTTCCAAAGAATTCAATTTTTAAAAGTGATGACTTGACTGGTTGTAGATTAATGCCGCGCGGTGACCAACTTGTTCGCGTTGTTTTATTTACAGTGACGTGTATGCTCTCGTACCACGTAGCCTACTGTGCAACCAGTCTTTCCAGTGTAGACTAACTCTCCCCCTCCTCATTTCAAAATGGGAGGCACCCCCCCCCCCCCCCAATCATGGTGGCAGAATGACAAGTCTGGGAGGGGGGAGAGGGCGCGGGATGTGAGGCAGCTTCGCCGCTCTTGTGGACGATTCCCTAGCTCTACAACGTCTCTCCTTCAACACCTCTTAGAATAGAAAAGCTTTATTCTAAACATCACATATTTTGTGAGTTTCCTCAGAGATGCGATTGTTCGAATGACAAGATGGCATTTTCCTTTTTAATAATAAAGCTGTGACAAAAAAAAATCCTCAAGGGGAGTTTGGCAAAAAAATTTTGGATATCTCTACCTAAAATATGGTGAGGATGAGGAAAAATTGACGCGTAAAGCATAAAATGCTCTGAAATTGCATACTTGTAGAAGGTCCTGCGATTTTCATAGGCAGCTCTACTATGCCAGGCATATTGAAAATGTAGTTTACAAATAGCAAAAAACTGCAAAATATCGTTGGAATTGTAATACTGCCAGTCATAACCATACATTCGACGAAAATGAACCAGTCACAAACGATTTCATTTCTTAGAAGTAAATACTGTCATTAACAACACCAAATCAAGTGGCAGAAAATAAAAGAATTAATGTTTCCAGAGAATGATTTCTTTTTTAAAATGATTTATGTAATCGCTGACGAATTCGACTCTAAGGGAATAGGGAGAGTGTCATCATCCCCATTTTTACCTCATAACGTTGATTTTGACGTGTGTTTATATTCCTGTCCAATTTAGCCTTGCTGGCATGGCAAAGAGATAACGCGGATGCAGTACACACAGCTGCATGCTACGGTACGCGCGGGGGTCAAATAGTGGTTTCAATTATGTGCGTAATCCCCTGCTGCTCAAATAGTGTAATGCTGTCAGCTATACGTCGTACACCCAGTGTCTCCGCTGCAAGTCCCGAAACATAGGCCGCGGCAGAGATAGGTCCTGGTGCAACGTCAATAGCGTAAACCCTGCCTGCCTGCCTGCCAGCCACTCTTTATCGACTTTGGACTACGCGATGTCGATACGCCGTGTGGCGAGAACGCGCCGTGTCGATCGGGGACGCTAACGGAAATTCCGGTGTGCACATGCCATGCGGGCGGGACCCATATTCCGCCCGACGACGCCTGGGCGAAGAGCCGACTCCGATACGCTGGCTGGCTACCTGCCTGCGCTGTTCCTGAAGTCGGGCGCACAGCAAACCGATGCCCACTTAACATAAGCAAATATTTCGACAGAAAAAAAAACCGGATCACAAAACCAGTACTGCTTTTAAGTAGTAATTTTTCATTATTGATATCTAACATGTTGCATAGAAAAGAAGAAACATGAACATTTACTAACTGAGGTTTTTGAGAGGTAAATTTGAAATGAGTAAATTGTTATTTTTTTTTTTTATTTCTGATGTACACACTTATATGCTATAAAAATAAAATTAATATTGATCAACGTGATATTTTTTTAAAAAAATCCTCACTATAATACCAAAAGTATTTTTAGTCCTGTTATAATGCAGTTATTATTTCACAGTGACGGTTTTTTTTTTTAACTTTTCGTTTATACTAATATCTTAGTGACTTAATTAGCCCCTACATATTAATTTTTACATTGTTGATTACATAGTGTTTGGAGATTTGTACAAAATATTTGCATGCAAGGAATGTGGCATACAGTTTCATTACACTTTGACTTACTGTCTAATTAATTCTATAATATTACAGTTGCTCTTGCTTACAGTTATAACAGTTACAGCTGCTATTGCAACCTTTAATATTATATTGAATCACAAATATCGCTTATTGTGGTTTTTATTGAAATATTCCAGTTATTCTTAGAGTATCCAATTATTCAGTTTGTTGCAGTTAACCCAGTTTGTACATATCCTTCTGTAATATATCATGTAGTTATACCGGAATAATGGATAATAACAATTGCTTATAAGAAACATTCACTTAATTTTATGTTCTCAGCCACTACAGTCCTGAGCCAGTTCGCATTTGTAGCATCCTGGCTTACCATTAATACTGAAATTAACTCCGAAATATCGTTATGATTCATTGTGTATTTGTGCAAAAGTCAATGATAACATTTCCTCTACATTACAAACAGGATTGTTTTGGCCGTGGTAGAAGCGCTTTGTTTGCTGGACGTTTGCTCATTCTGCCACGCGATCGTTCTGACTCAGGCCTGTAGTAAGCTCGGTTCCATTTTAACAATGCTAGTATTACTTAATTTAATAGATATGCATTTGAATTGTTTTTGCAATAATCACCTCTGGTATTATAATCTACTTATCCCCTATAAGGCCTTATCCGTTTTTATGTTACAAAAATGTATCTACGTCTATTCTAATCTAACTTTAAATCTATACTACTCTATCAACACTAATCTACCCACCACCATCAACCCGGGATAGTCTGCCAGCCATGCCATACTGGATTTCCAGTAAGACAGGATCGACCGACACATCGGGACAAAACTTCCTGCTACCGGAAGTTTCTGTAGAAAACTGTTTACTCTTATCCGTGAATAATTTTCAATGCCCGTATGTTTGGCCGTGCGACTTCCCTAGGCCGAGTTGGTCCCCATGCCCACTGCCGCTCGGTCCAGATATCTTTTTTGTGCAGTTGAGATACTTTGTTTGCCAAATTATCTAGAATAATCCATCATCTCTCATCTAGAATTATGTCTCGCGTTGATCTACTCCGTATTATGTTGATATCCGGCGTCCTTACTTCTTCTGTTATCGGACAGGACCACATTACATGTTCGGGGGTTCCTTCTGCCCCGCACTCACATTAGTTCGTTTCTTTCAGCCCTCTTTGACACAGTCGGCTGTTATATGGGCCGTGCTCTTTCACAGTAACAGATTTTTCCAATGAATTTACATCGAGCATGCAGCATCGTCAGAGAAATGCACGCATTCACTATTACTCGATTGTACAGACGGCGATATGGTGGATGAGTTATTAAGACGTCTGACTAGTGATCGAAATGTCCCCGGTTCAAACCTATGTCTGGGCAAGGATTATCATAAGCCCTCAACCCGTCCTTCAACTCTCGCACAGCTTGTAGTGTAATGTGGAGTACGCCAGAATGCTTCCCTGATTCTTATTCCACATCAACTGTAGGTTCCATTTACCCGGTACGATTACGGGGTTACATTAGGGCAGCCACGGCAGAGAAACATGTGTGGCAAAATCGAAAGTTTGTCAAACCAGCGGTCGAAATACCCTTCGGAGTATCCCAGCCATATAACATTCATTTTTTTTAAAATTATACGGACTTCATGACAACAACTGCAATATGAAGGTATCTCAAGCAGCTGCTGCTGCATGTACGTCCGAGAGTGAGAAACAGCAGGCAACACCAAACGATTCTAGTGCCATTGAGTGGGACAGGTGGAAGCAGTCATCAGTATGGACGGCGGATATACGAACGAGAAATCGAGAAGGTTTTTCCAGACAGTCAGGTGGCAATCTAATCCACTAGTCTAAGGCATGTATCATATTGTCATCGCAAACATCAACCAAAAAGACCGCAGTCAGCCTTCAACTATTTTAGCACTGGTCCAAAGAAAATATATTACAACTGGCATTAAGCGACATCCCCACGTGGATCTAAGTGTGTGGGAAAATGTGCCTACTGTAGATATTTGGATTTTCGAGAAGCAATATTAGTAGCAGCTGTGGTTATGTGGAACAGCTATTTGGACCAGAACTCATTGCTCACATTTGAAATCTTAAATTTAGCATACTAAAAAAAATACGCAATTCGTGAAAGGTATCCCCATCTCTCCGCGAACCCTGCAGATTTTTCGACTATAACAACCAGACTTTGATGTTTCGTCTGTACACTTATGTCATAATTTGGAACTATGACAATCTTCGTACACACAGTTTTGCCGTCTCACCCAATAGGATACTTTTTATTCATTGTTTTTCCTGTATACTGCTGTCAGAATTTTAAACTATAAGAATCTTCGTACACTCAATGCAAAGCGGAAAAGGCCAACGCCAATATTACAGAGACCAAATAGAAAAACGAAAATTCGCTATCATAAAAACTAAAATAAAACCTGATGAATTTTGTAAAAATATTTTTTTATGCCGGAAACAACGAATTGTAACATTAAAAACTACAACCAGCACTGTCCCTATGAAATACCTTTTTGCAAAGAGCAAACGAATAGTATGGTGATTTCTCTTCGAAAATAGTTTTTCTAGTGCTCATACATATATGTTCATCACAAACGTATTACATTAAATGTTACTGTATCATTTCGGTTCGTAAATACCTATTCGTGACAGGTATATAAAGTTGGAGGGAAAGCGTAAGTGCGATGTTGAAGGAGTTAGGTTGGGAAGACCTGGAACACCCAAGGCGTTGCTCTCGACGGAAGCTAATTTAAAAATTCATGACTGACGTATTTCAGAATGACAGCCAGGAAATATTGCTACCAGCAACATTCATATCTCGGAATGACCGCGGAAATAAGATAAGAGAAATCTGGGCCAGAAACGATTCATTTCTGTACTCATTTTTCCCACGAGCGATTAGGGAATGGAATAGAAAGGATTTACCGGGCGAGTAAACTTAAAATCCGACAGGAGTAGCTTTAGCTAAAGCACTCCGGAAATCCTGATCTGGGTTTTCCATGGTTTCCCCAGATCACTCCATGCGAATGCTGGGATGGTTCCTCACAATAGCCCATGGGTGCCTCCTGCCACATCCCGTATATCCCTTTCAAACTATCACCCTTTCGGATAGGTGCAATGCACCCTCCACCACACACTTTTAGTGAATCGCGGAGTAATAATAATAAATAAAATAAAAAATCATAATCTTATGCCATCGCAAATTCTTGGCGACAGAACAGAGTATATAACTTCAACCGTTTATTTGTTATTATTTGTACATCTTCGCCATCTTGTTCAAGTTTTGTACTCCTAAATCGGTCTTCGCTGCTTGCCAATGAATGTTAAATCGCAGAATTGGTTTGAAAGTGCCGGTAATTAACTTTTACAATATATTTTTTTATTAAATTGGGTAAAAATTGTAAATTAAAGGTATTTAAGAAAATGCTAAGCTTCTTAAAATTCCTATTACGACAACAGAGAGCTAACTTGTTATATGTAACGGTCACTAACGGTAACCTGTTTTGAAAGCAATTTCTCGGATAGTAAAGATCTTATTTCCACGAAAAGCTTCCACTCACTATTTCTACTTAATAAAACTGTCAGATTTGAGAATGTTTCCTACCATTCTCACGAACGTAACCTCATATATTAACAGTATTTGTAATTCTTGAACTCATTCTGGATTTAAACTACATATATAAAAAAATATTTTTCATTATTTTAATAACGTCGATGACGACGATACTTTTGTTGTACCCTGTTTGCCAAAATCAGTCACCAGTTAGATATGAAAACTGCTCATGCTCTTTATCCAAAATATGTGCCCCGCTAATGTGGATCAATTACTGCTAAACTTAAACAGACAGTGAGAACACACATCATTTACATGAGTAAAAGTTCTGCATTCATACTGGCTGCAGTAACTCTGCTCTTAATAGGTCTTTGTTTTGGTTTTTTTATTCATCTGAAAATGTGATCAAGATGCAGTGAATCATGTATGAGCACCCCAAAATGGAAATATTCTAGTGATTGTTACATTAATGCTGGATTATTTATTTATTTCTAAAGTTACGTTGAGGCTCACTTGTGATTTTGGTGAGTGAAATGATGTAACGTGAAGGGTAAGTTGAGAAGTGTCTGTTGAGCCTTCAGTCACTGATAACTATACCGTCCAAGAGCCGTTCGATGAGGGTTACAACTTTTACGCAGTTGTAATGAGCTAAACCGCACACGAAACCAAGTAATTAGCTGCAATAGTCTTCAAGATTCAGCTTTCTGGTTTCAGTGTGGAAAAAATGACAAAACAATTCAGTAGAATACACATCGCTACAGAAATGAGACTCCGTGGTACTTTAAACTATTTCTTCTTGTCTTTTTCCATCCCATTCTGCACTATCATCTATTCTCCTATTCTCTTTCTTCTTCGTCCCTCAACCACTCAGCTGCTAGATGTGGCGAGTGGGAAAAGCCTTCACCGTCAGCACTCTTCATCGAACTGGGCCTACGTAACCGAACTCTCTGGGGAATATTGCCCTTGACGTCAGAGTCCACATCTCTGACGCACACGCCTGCCGAAAAATGGGAACGCCAAACTTAGCTTTCCGTTTTGCATGATATAACTACCATGTAACAAACTTAGATAACATTTTCTTGCACTAACTTAGTGCCAGATGGCCACAATCCATCGATAAATAGTCTACTTAGAGAAACCAGGCACACAAGTGGAGACAGATAAAATGACGAGACAGGGACAAAAATGTCAAGCGAGATGGATTATGAGACGCATTGTTTGCTTGTTCAGTTCTGTGTTTATTTATTATTCCATATAAAAAGTAGATCCACGTAAAAAATGCACTGCGCTGATGCTGCTGATCAAGTTGACTGTTTCTCACAACACACGGGATAGTGGTTCCGTCAGGCAAATGTGATGGAATATTTTGAATTCTACCGTGAGTGGATTTTAGGTGCCAGCGTGCACTCGCTAAATTATTTTCACAGATACAGATATGACACTTAAGTCATCACTCCCTTTAGCAAATGTTAGGTTGTTCGCCAAGGATGCTATGTAGATAGAATTTCAAGTTATACGTTGCTCAGCACTCCCAGTTAAGCGTATAACGTTCCAGGTGTTTCTACTTAAATCTTCAGCAACACCATCAAGTCCATCTTCCTAAATTGTTATTATTTTTATTATTATTAAAACGAAGGTTAGATAGTTAAGATATGTTACCCAGAATACGCAGACAAAGGTAGGGCGTGCAGAAACAATGAAACTGAATTTGGCGACCTAGTAGGGGAAATTATATTAAACCTCAAGATTTCGAAATTATTGATAACCATTATTATATTTTGTCCATATATTAGGAATAATACAGAATCATCTACCATGCCACAGTTTCACGTGTTTGGACTCTTTTTTCCGGTCGGGTTCTAGCAGGCTGTTCGTCCGTGGCGCAGACATTTTATTTCCGATTCCGGCAAAGTCGGCCTGCGAGTCCCTTGGCCAATCTGTGTCGGCCTCACGTTCTCCGCCGCTGATCTCATCCATCACGCACGGTAGAGCTCATTAGAGGGCCAGGCGACTAATACCGAGGATCGGTCGCCAATTAGAGGTCTCCGGCCTCAGGTCAATCCTCCGTCCACGTGCTGTTCACCGCGCACACCAAAACGAAATTAACCCAAGAACTGAGACATAGCGAAAATTTTACCTTCGAGTGTGTAAAACCTATACCGCTGTTACAAGTGATCCGATGTGATCAACGACTAGACAGAGAGCTGTCGATCACATTTTCTACTCAGAAAAGAAAATTTCAATAAGTCATAAATCACTACTCATAATACAGTAATCTTAACTGATTTATCCTTGCTTATAATCTTATTTATTTATTATTTAAAAAAAAAAATACGTTCAAGTCTCATGTTGTGTACTTTCGAAAAAGTTTCTAAGTTTATAATGATGAAATGAGTGTATATCAAAGCTCCTGTTTTTTAGTCCATAGATGTGTTTATATCAAATAACAATATTAAACTTGTTTGAGTCAATGATTTCTTCTTATAAAAAGTTCAACAAAAGACGGTGATACGACAATCATTAATTTCATAAATGTTCTTCTTAAGAATGTTTTACCAACATACAAGTAGCCATGTTATCATATAAGAAAGCCATTGTTGATGGTATGAGAAAAAAAGTATATCCATCCAAAGGTGAAAAAAATTAGTGTAAAATTAATCTTATGGTGTTCCCGTAGATAGACTGTATTGATATAATGAAAGTGTTCAAAGTTTCAAGAGTTTGCAGTGGCAATAGTCCACAATAAATGTCTCAAACGGATCTGATTTGTATTACCTAATTCATTCATACGACGAGTGTATTAAGTATTAACGGATTCAAATATGCCGCAAACTTTTTTGTCACTGAAGCAGTTATTTTTAAATCGTCTTTGTGTCCGTTAGCTGCGAGGTGGAAATTTATATTCCTGTCAAACTGTGGAAAAATTAACATCATAGATAGCAAACTGTTGGCAACACTGGAAACGTTTTAGGGAAGGAGTACTTGGGTAGAGCGTTCCACTTAAACCGCATCACTTATAAAGTAAGTTTCAGTTTAGAGGACAACTAAAGTGCATTAAAGACCATGCCAGTAAAACACATTTCAGCAAGATACTATGAATCCGATGCATGAAAAGGGGAATGTCGTAAATTATTAGCAAATCAATATCCGCAGTTCCTTTCACGTGAACAGAAGTTACGACAACAACATAAATAATGGACAGAGTGCCTTACGCATCTTCAGTAGAGCAGAATTAGTTTCATAAATTTTGAATGATATTGTAAAAAAAGTGTAAATTAGTATCTTGTCAGTTCAATAAAGAGAAACAAATCCGCAAAATTCTATAATAAAATTGCTGGGTGATACAGAAGTATGTATTCTCTCTTGCATCAATTTTGGTGACATTCTTTAATAACTTCGTAACGTTGGCAGCCAATAAAGAACAATACGTGTAAAATTTCATCGTGAAGAAGTCCGTTATTCTCGAAGTTATCTAGTCCGTTGACAGTGGAGATCAGGAGGAAATAAATGTAACAATTATCGCTTCTTAATATGTCATCCATTTTCAATATGTCTCTACGTAGCACGTATGATAATAAATTGTTATTTAGATTAATCGTAATTATTCGCCATCGTCGAAACGTGAATATTGAATATGCAGATAACCATGGGATAATTTAGGGTGAGTTTGGAAGAGCTTTTGGCGAAGGAATTTGGGGCCTGAAGCATTCCTTACGGGATTCCCAAAAAGACGAAGGTAACTGATGGAACCGTAAAACTGACCCGGCAAAATGTTAGAATAAACAGAGGGGAGCAACGTCCTGCCAGAGGGCCCGCTGCTGGTGACGTATGCCCCCTGAGCAGACGCCGTCTCAGTGGCACTAAGGCCACGTGGTTGGTAAACCAGCTGAAAACGTCAAGTAGGCAAGACGCTATGAAGTATGGTTTTAAATTTCACCAGTGATAGATCATGAGCGATTAGTGAATGTGATGCGCAAATGACTAGTCAATAAAGCAATGGATGCTTGGTAATCTCGTAAGCAATGCTTCAGGCCCCAAATTCCCTCGCCCAAACCTCTTCCAAACTGTCCGTAAATTTACCCACGGTTATCTGCATATCTGTATAGTACTCCGGCAAATTGACTACAGAAAAACGCCAATAATGTGTAATCGTAGGTTTTTTCTGCGAATCTGGTGCTTGAAGATCTCTCAGGCATGCGGCTGGATCAATTGATTGTTGATGAACCAATTGGATGATCAATTGATCCGGCCTCATGTCCGAGAGATCTTCAAACGCCAATTATCTCACCGATTGTCCATTTTTTGGGGGTGGGGGAGGGGGAAATGGGAGACAAAGTGAAATGAGCAATGTGAACTGCTTCTGCCATTCTGGTTTCTGAGTTCATTTGGAAAGCATTCTGGGTTTCCAATCTGGAAGGATCCCGCAACTGCTTCCACTCTCTGAGAGTCAGCTGATCCGATGCTGATCTGGACTCTGATGTTCACTTCCAAGTGGCAAGCAGTAGGCTTGATAGACAACTTACAACTCTAGTCGCAGCATGTATGCTGTAGGAACCAAACACCATGAAGTATGTTTTTAATTTGGCGATTACAGAATTGCAAGGTTTGTGACATAACTTCAACGAGTGTAGACGACGCACCAACTAACTTTTCCATAACGGGTAAATGTGGTCAAAGTATTACTAACTCTTGCACCATCTTCATCATTCACCCAATAGCGATTCTTGGAAGAGATCTCACTCACTTCTGAGCTAACCAATTATCAAGTTTTTGACCTCCTTGTCTTGCCATCTTTTAATAAGTTAATAATGTTTAATTAATAGTTATTTCACGCTATCTCTATATTGTGGGGTAATTTATTTATAATTGTTAATGATGATAGTAAGTTTTGGATTAGGTATCCCCAATTCGCAAGTGATACCAAAAAAATCAATTTCTTTGACATTAATTTTGCAACTAAATTACTTTTATTTTATTTGATTAAATGGACCTCTGGCAGCTTCCTAAACGCAAATGCAGAAAAGCATTATCAGGTGGAATCAATAATACTACGCGTACCAAGTAAAAAGTATTAACAAAAAATAATTAACATTGAACATTTTTCATTTAATCTGAAGTATTACATTCGTTTCACATTGATGTTACAGTTTACCTCAGTTTGTAATGTAAGATGTATGGAATCGAATTATATAGAATTCGAAATAGTATCAAATGATTTCTGTCGGGCATTACAAAACCCGTACTAATTGAGTTTACAAGAGCTAACTCTTGTTATAACACTAATTAACAGAAGTAACCATACAGCCTCCTTCGATTTCACTAGTTGTGTCATCGTTAGTGAAAAACACTACTTTACAATTTCCAGCAGATAGACTACCTTGCTTCTTGTCCGATCATCACTTCAGAGAACTGGTTGACACAAACTATCCGGTCGTCAGGTCCGGTGATAATGACAACGTTGTAACTTATTAGCAAACTTAAAACTTAATTTAACACGGAGTTATTTACGTACACAACAGACAATAATTTCTGAAGGTTTATCAAGACACAGCGTATGATTCTTCAAAATAAAATTTGCATGTCAGTTTTAGCGTAAAGAACAGACTGCCTTTCCAAATGGTGCATAGTCTACATTGTACAAGTCTGAAATCGAGAATGGTGGACGTGGGTTCAACTCCCCTTCTAGCTATCGAATTTTCAAATTGTCATGGCCGAATCCTACCTGTTCCTTATCCCCGAGCCTTTCCTGCTTGGAATTACTTCAAAGTCGACGAGGAGTAAAACCCCAAAGAAAAAAAACTGATCCGAAAACTAATATAGAAATATTAACTCACAGCGTAGCTGGGGTTTTATGTATATTGTCTTCAGCAGCCAATCAGAAAATTCTAAATTTTAAGTAATTTTTATGCTAGATACTTTTAGCCATCTTAATTTTCAAAGCCATAAAAAAAACCACTAGTCCACGTCTAAATTAGATAAAGAGTGTCGTAGGACGTACACACATATAGAAATACTCTACATTGGTACTGAAAATTCCAATAATAATTTTTATGTATGAATGTTGCATTGATTTCGTTACAGTTTGTAATAACAGCCTAGTCTTGAATAATGAAATTAAATGTCTATTATAACGTGTAACAATACATAGACAGGAGCAAATGTACTTTTTCGTTGTAGAAATTGTTATTAACTACTATTGAATACAACTGCTGACAGCCGTTCTGAACGGAAAACGCGAAGAAAAGTGTTCCACCGGCTGTTTGGCAGCGTATATTTTGAGAGTTGTTTGCCATCAGCGAGCACAGTACACCTTGGAGCACACGCATTCATTCAGCCGCACGCTAAGCGACGTTGGATCAATACGCCCACACACGCGGCGCAGTCCGACATTTAAGCTGGCCTGGCCATTTACAGTACGCTTCGACACTCTTCACTCACGCCTTTGTGACGAAACGTATTCAGCCTGTCGGCCGTAATGTGATTCATTGCATAGGAAAATGCGAGTTTCGCCTTTTTCCTGCGTTGCATGGTTGTATTCGGCAGCCACGGTGGGAATTTTCATGTCTGATTGTCCCCTGAGGAAATTTGTAAAATTATAGAAATGAACACCTAGAATCGTTCGCTGTTTGTATGTATTACAAGCTAAAAAATTCAGTTTTCTTATGAAAAATTTTTTAGTCGCAGCAGAATGTCCCTTGCTTCCTTGTTGAACTTCAAATTCAGACTGACGATTTATGAAAACAAACATTGCTCCTATTTTGTACAACGATGTTGGGACCGGCTAACATATTCATTAATTTAAATTAAAAAAATTGTTCGGAGATAATTATTGACATTTCTTGAATGAGAAGAAATACAACATAATACAGTATTTTCTACAACACTGAAAAGACAAATAAAACTTTTTACCATCTTTCAACTCTACTTCTACCGTACATAAGCATTAACCTTCGGGTCTGTTCTAAGCATGTTTCACTTATTTACATTTCTTTTTTTTTGCGGTTTTAATGTCCTGTACACGGGAATGATCGCTAAACACGACATTTTTTTAATGGTAAAACTGAGCGTTGCCATCTTCCAACTAACCACATATTCACTATTTTCATTCAAAATTACAAGACCGTCACAGATTTTCCTTCAAAATTTCAGAAAACCAACGAAACATCTTAATGTGGCGTACAAATTAAATATTTGGTTTGTCACCACTCCGAAAGTCTGTTGCAACGGTTACTCAACGACCTCAACCAAAGTTCTTAGTCCTACCTTCCAGCTAAAGGAATCTGTAAATTCAACAGCTGTAAGATGATATTAAACTGTTTCTACAGTTCTTATCACTGATATTCATACTATCAGTTTCATAGAAAAAACAAGCAAAAGCAAATAGACACATACCATACATAGTACTTTCAAGCAAAAATAAATTACGTGGCCTCAATAGAATGCATTAGTATGGAAAGGCTCGTGTAAAACCACATTTCTTTCTCTTTATTTTGAAGAAGCCGATTATGGATATAAATGAAATTAGTCTATGGTTTTATAAATATGATAGGACCGAGAAAATATATATGAACTGTACATCTCAAATTCGATAGAAAACTGTTAACAAACCAAAATATTTTTCAAATCACGAATCTTTTTTTCTAACGATTAGCAGGAATTGGGATTCGCCGCACCAGTAATCACTGTAAATTTCCCTTAACAAGTGTTATTTGAAATGAGCTCTTCTATTGTCCCTGATCCTCCAGTTAGATGATACATAGTTTTTATTTTCCCTTTAGTGCCATTGTCTAAAGAAGAAAATAACTATTTCTAAATACATCCTGGTGTTACGACCTGCAGTAAATCATACGGTCCTATAATTCGAAATCTATTTCAGCAATATTATTGACGCAACACTGTAGTTTCAAAAAGACTGTGGAGCACCTTCGAAATTAATTGTAGAAAAGTTTCCAATTTAAAGAAAACAAATGGTTCTAAACACAAAAGAAAAGAATAATGCAATACCGTAACATGTGAGCAAAGATATTAATACCCTGCAGACTTCTTTATCAAAGCTCTGATTCGTTCAGACATGTCGTCATTTAGCTCTCTATACCTGTGTAACATCTTCATGTTATATGCCGTCAAAACCTATAAACGGATTAACTGTAGTCTTCCAACGAGTAAAAGTTCAGTGACCTCCCAGCAAGTCACAAAAGTAAATTTTCTAGTAACATAGAGCAGTCTCTTTCCTCGAGGTTATTCATTTCATTTCATTTGAAGTTCCGACTGTTTACTTTGTCAAGCGCTGTAAAAACAAAACCACAATTCTACAAGTATATCAGTCCACTACTTTCCGTGAACACCTTATTCATACAATAAGCAATGCACTTTTGTAAAGATGATGGTAGTCATGTTTCATTATACCAAGAAAAAATAAAGTTTTGCAGCGGTAATTTGACACGATGTTGAATTAACACTAGTTTCCCAGTGAGCAAAAAATTGGTAATAACATCAAAACTCCGTAGAAGACACAACTGTACGTATACATATGTGTGAAACTCAATACTGTTTACGTCAAAACAGTTTTTCATTACAATATATAGTAAAATTTTAAGTATTCCAGGTTTCGTAAAATATTTAATAACTTCCCTAAAAGCGAATACATCTCTGTACAACCGCGCATTCCAGTAATCCTCGCTAAGGCGCCTCTGACAGCTGCTGATGCGTTACTGACTGCATTACTTCAGGCGATTAGTTACGACGATTAACGACAATACGAAAATACCCTTTTTTCTGCTTTGCCTTAACACCTCATCTTTTGAAGGTACCCTCCCGGCATTCACCTGGAGTAATTTGGGGAAACCACGGAAAACCGAAAAATGGCGTAAAGATACAAAGTTAAAAGATCGTTCAAGTTACTAATTACAGGTCGAAGTTGAATCGTTCTTCTCAGATGCGTCTTATAAGAGTGCCTGCAGCAAATCTGCAAAGGGCAAACCTCTTGGTTTATTAACGTAACATCTTGTATTTGCGGTTATGATCATCGCGTAGATGGACGTAACGAGATATTTCGAAGCAATGCCATAATCCGTTTGCAGATATAAAACAGGTTGATGGAATATAAAAAGTATAAAATAAAGTATTTAACTACCAAGGAATAAGAACACAGCAGAACGTGTAACCACAAATGTAACTTCATTAAAAGCGTTTTGAAGCTGAGACTTGAATAACATTCCATTACTGAGCTTGAAAGAAAAACTTCATACATTGTTTTTTCGAGTGTGAATAGCTGAATGGTATCAGAACTAAAGTGAAGTGAACTTACTCGAACATTAAATGATGGTTCCTGAGCCCCTGCGTAACAGAAGAATTATTTAAGAGCAGGGAATTTCTTCTTACAAAATTTCGCATTTGTTCAGTGACTCTTGCAGCTGTCTAGTAGGCAAAGAGACCCTCCGGGAAGAGAAAAGGCAACTCATGCGGCAGGAAACATTTGCGAGCGTCGGAGGCGAACGAGTAGTAAAAGTTGGAACAAATTTCCTGTCGGGGCCACGCCGAGCTACTTTATAGCCAGCCAGCCACGACCTCTCAGCTCTCCCCTCCGTGAGCGCACAACACGGCTGGCCGCCGCGTTCACGTGGGACACTTCCCGACCAGCATGCGTCTGCAGGAATACTACGTACTGAAGGTCAGTGCACTTTGGTTTCAACATACAATAGTTACTTCGTAAGTTTGCCACTGGCCTGTCGGTGAATGGTTGTTTGGTTCATTTAATTTTAAAAACAATTTTTCTCTTACATGTTTCCTGAGCCACCTCTTTACGAAAAGGTAACCTTTTTTTATGGCTTTATGCCTCGTTGATCTCGAGGTTCTTAAAGGTGGTAGGGAACTGAGGACAAGGAACAGGAAAGAAATTTTCCATGGACTTCTGGAGGAACCATCTTGGCATCCTGGCATTCAGCTGGAAGATGGTCTGGTGGCTCAGTAGTTAAGGTGTTTGACTGGAGATCGAAAGATCCCCGGTTCGAATCCCTGCCACGGTGGGGATTTTCGTAGGCATTTAACCAGCTTGCTGTGTAATGTGAAGTACGCTAGAACGCTTCGGTGGTTCGGATTCCACGTTAAACCGTAGGTCTCCTGTACCCGGCAGGATTGCCAGGCAAGGTTAACGCGGTTGCGACAGGGGTGGAATGCGCAGCCAATGGAAACCCTGTCACCAGGTTATTACGACCACACGAAATTATTATTATAGCTGGAAGATTTCTAAAACCGAAATTTGGATGGCCGGACGGGGAACTGAACCCAAGTCCTCTCGAATTCGAGGACAGAACGTTACCGCTCATCCACCATGCTCGGCCACACAGGGCTATATCCGGAAGTCAACCCGGGATTGGTAGTTTCAAAGTCCGACAGTGGTAGAAATTATCATTATTCAGTACTTGTTTATCAGAGTAAGAGTTGTGGTGGTGCAAATTCCTAAATTTCAAATTGTATCCCAAGTCCTGAATAAAATTTCAAAACTCTCTTGTAACAATGCAATCGATATATCGATACTTGCCGCTATCTTGACAGAAAGGTAAGATGGCGAGAGACTATGAAGGAGTTATCCTCTGTGCCATGAACTAGTGGACAGTATGTTAGCAAAAAGTAACTTGAGAAAGCGTGACAACAACTTTGGTGGTGGTGTCGGCGATAGTTTAAGTGCAAGACCGGAATGAGTCAGAACTGTGGACAGTGAAACTGAGTATCGCTAATAGTCGTGTTCACTACTTAATCGAACCTCGCAATCTTCCGATTCACGAAGTCCGATCATAGTTACATATCTGTTGGTTTACGACGGTGTGCTGTATATTCTTTGTGAACTTTAGTGTAATAATAAAGGCAAAACTGTGTTCACGGAAGATTGTTTAATTGGTGCAGTTGCGGCTCATTTGAGTGACTTTAAGTATTTAATTTCGGGTAATTTCGCATAGCGGCCGTGATCAAACCAAATCTGCAATCATTTGAAGTTGACCAGCACCGAATGTTATAATGAACTTGTATGATGACGTTCAGAGAAAACGAACAATATTAATTGATCAGAGGATCAGCCTATGTAGCGTTGCAATCAGCTTACTTTAATTTTCTCTTCCTGTTTTAATCCTTGCCGAGGTCATTAGAGATGGGAAAGGACCGGGGGAAAGGTACGGAAAGGAATTCGACCATGGCCTTTTGATGGAAAGTTCCAGTATTCACCTGATTTGCAAAAACCATGAAAAAACAAAATCTGCATGACTCGACGGGGATTCTAGACCAGAGCACAACACTCTTGATTGTGGTTTCACAGTCTTATGGAAACGTATAACTGGGCAGCTCTTAGGAACAATAAGAATGAATGTGCTGCTACTCTTCAATGTTTCATCTTCGTATATATAAAACAAAACAATACACTTATCACTAATTCCTGATGACAGTTTAGCATGACGGCAAATCATGTTTCCTTTCAGCATAGATTTTGACTGATTTTTCATTCTGACTTCATGATATTTTCTGTTGAATGAGTTGCTTGTCTCTACCGGTGAAAGCACTAAAATGTCGTACAACACTTTAATAATTTCAATACTTACGAGTTTCTGTTTTGCTAGTTCTCTTTGGGAGACTGCCTAAAGCATTCAGGCAGTCTGCTAATGATTTCAGGAATTAAAACTAATGATAAAGAGTGGAGCATATTTGAACAGGAGGAGATGTCTGACAGTACCAAAACTCTTCAGATATTCAAAGTTCTGACGGTAAAAGCAATCTGACATTTTTACAAGAGACTTAAGAAATAAGTCCGTCAGAATTGAGAGAACATAATCGGAGAAGGACTTGAAACGAGTAAGGATTCGATGCGACAAAACCGAGAGAAAGTTAAAAGTCGGAGAAAGGATGGAAGAAGTTAGGTAAGAGATTAAGGAAGAAGCAGGATATTGTGTGTAAGATTAACGAAGAATTCGTGTAAACGATGCAGATTATTAGGTGAGAGGAGAGAGATTAAAGATATGTATCATAAAACGTATATCAACCTTTTTGCCGCCGAGAACCGCGTAACACTTTCAGGTTGTCGGTCATTCAGCCTGTATCATAGACAGATTTAAATTTTAATTTATTTTTTCCAAGAACTAAACGCTTGGTTGATGTGGCTGTCATTTGAGGCGAACGACAGAGAAATCAATAAACCGAACAGGAAGGAATTCTTCCATGTTCTTTTAAGGGAAACCCCGCCCCTCCATTGGCCTGGACTGGTTTAAGGAAGCTTTGAAAACCGAGTTCCGGATGGACAGTCAGGGATTTGAACCTGCGTCCGTTCGGATGCCAAGCCCGAGCATTACCGCTCATCTGCTGGGTTCGGTTACATTTTAACTTGCAGTACAAACTTACACACCTCACTTCATACACACAAAGCAAGGATTGGTAAAAGTGAAATTTAAATTAAGAGACTGAAAATTCTACTCAGAACCGGGAATCGATACTGGTTTTTTTTGTTTTTCTAGCAGTAAACTACGGTACCAATAAGGCACGGAAGTGACACATTGGCATATAAATAAATTGTAGATTTTGAGAAAAAATTGTACCACCAAGAAAAAATGAACCAGGTGAAAGATTATATTACTGATTAGTAACATATAGCGCAGAGAAAATATGAAGAAGAGATTTAAAAACTGGGAAAGATGGATTTAAATAATATTAATATAGTGCTTCCGGTTTTCAGTTGATAATCAGGTACAGTACTGACGAAATAAACCGAATTTTAAGAACAGAAGACATGTTGGTATGTCTTTCACGTTGTTTTTCAGGTTTTGAAAACGGGCTGTTCCTACCTCGATGTCAATTTAACGCAGAGTTAGCCTACACGCACGGCTTTAAGGACGTGTCAACTAACAGCTACAAATATTTTTAATATTTCTGGAAACTACACTCCAGTAAATTAATTCAACTTACAGACATGGTGTTTCATTCGAAGGAAAGCAACTTTCGCCCCCTATTTCTGACATCTGTTACAGAACTTCTATACATTATATGTTAGTCGGAAAAAGTCTTGTCCTACGATGTAAAACTTGATGCTATCTACAAATAAAAAACACAAAATTTCAACAAACTAGAATAGTTTACCAATCTAAGGGCAAAAAATATAAAAATCATTATGAGCTTCCTGGCATCTTTAGCATCGAAAGAATAAAATTTATTCTTTTTATTTATCATTAAGAAATTTAAGCTAAATGATGTAATATTACGTAAAATTACCATTATCTCACATTATTTGATTAGTATGGGTATAGGATGAGCAGTGCAATAAGTCGACCAATTATTATTTGTGTCTACGTCAATTCCCAATGACACTGTTAGCCCAGGCAGTCAAACACCCTGGCCTTAGAGAACCGCGCTTTGCATTGTTCCGCTAACAACAGCTCAGGAGGCTGATACTCGTCAACTCGTCAACTGTCAGCCAGTGAAACCTTCTAAAGATTCGTAAACAGGTATGCGAAAGAGCTGTTACTCACGTAAACACGCGAGACAACGACAGACTATCTGCAACAAGAAGTAGCCACGCCAGGAAATTCAAACTCTACTGCTGGAACTATCGTTCCACGTGCAAAAAAAATGAAGCAAATTGGTTACCAAGATGAGATTGACAGCAATACTTGCTACAATTACACAAGCTATCGTCCGCTGCTGAGGAAGATAATCACACAGATTTATTATTTTTTAAAAGTTTGCTGCCAAAAATTAAGAGACTAAATTAGTATGAGAATTCGAGTTTTATAGCGGAGGAAGCTCAGCTTCTTTTGCAGAAGCTACAACCAATATCATATCCTTCGCTTTCTTTGGAGTCATTTACGTCTTCAAACTTGAATCAGTATTCAGGTCTCCGAGATTCGCAACACATCAATCCTCCATCGGTTTAGTTCCAACAAGATTTTAATTTTTGTTTGTTTTATCCCTTTTGTAAACGTATATGTGTTGTAATAAATAAAAATTTGCAATAAAAGTAATATGTCTGTTCACTTACCTTAAAAATATTGCTAGCCGATGCTCTGGTTGAATAGCTTTACGGTAATTAGCGTTCTTCTCAACAATTTCCTCCCGAACCAAGTCGTTGAGTTTCACAAAACTTTCATATTTCATTTGAAAAGAATTGTAAAATTTTAACGGATCTTTCACCAAGTCCGGAAGCAAATGAATAAAGGCGTCATACATATCTCTTCTTATACTGATTTAATGAACAAATAATCGAAAGTTTAATATTTTTTTCGGCGGCCAATCCGTCACAAAACTATAAATTTAAACAGCTCAACCTCCAACACAAAAATTTTGCTACAACTTACTTCTATCGACTGGACTGGACCGGACGGGTTTATTGTCAAACAACTGGACTTGACTGACCTAGACGTGACTTGTAGAGATTGGTTTGGTGTGAAACCAGCCCTAGACAGAGAAGTTAGATATTTCTACTCTCTGAAATGACTACGGGGAACGGAGGTTTCACCCAATCAGAAAGAAGATGAAGAGGCGTGACTTAAAAAGTATATATGTGTGTGTGACTGTCCAATAACAGAATTTGTTTGTTTGAAGTTACTACTTCGTGAACAACAATGTTTCATGATTAGTCGTTTGGGGTGATCGAAGGAAGAACCTCGAGACGTCATTAGCACTACCGACTTTCACTTGTGGAAGAATAAAGCCTTGCAAAGAATCGAGGCAAGTGGCGAAAATGGCCCCGGGACACATCTCTGATCAGCTGACAACAGTGACCAGATACATTTTACGAGTGTTTCATGAGTGAATTTAGGTTTTTGATGGAAGACCATGTGGATGCAACGCGTAGTACGGCCTTATACGGCAAGATGACACTAGATACTTCGAACTGTACACTAAAATTCAAATAAGCTCTCTTGCCCATACATCTACCCTGACAAGGAGACTTGCAGATAAGAATCTCATTCTATTGAACAGTGACGAGGTTTAGCCGGAGCATACATTTCAAATCACTTTTTGTTCATGAAATCAACGTCGTACCTTTATTTATTTGATTCAATAATTTTGTTTGTTCATTGTTAAAGTCACATTGCTAGCCGAGATGATAGGTTTATTTTGTGTGTCTGTATGTTAGTTTACCGATTTTCATCTCTAGTATAGGCAGTCATTAAAGTAGCTTCAATCTCCCGTGTGGAATGTTTAATTGAGATGTGAAATTAAATGATTAGATTTATTTATGCTGTTGTGTGTTTTAACTAAAGTACCCTTAGCATTTTCAATAAATTCAAAATGAATAAATTTTTGCTACATGAAAGTATTAAAAATTAAATTAAGGAACCTAGAAAACCGTCCCGTTACAATATTTGAATATAGAGCACATTTATTCAAAAAAAAAAAAAAATTAAAGACAGGTTTTTGTACACCTATAAACCATAAACGTTATCAAATTTTAAAACAATGTTTAATAAAAAAAAGCCAGTGCACTTGATTAGTTTGCAAACTAAATTCACTAAATAATACGCCACACTTAAAATATTTTCATCATAATAAACTTAGTTATCAATTTCTATAAGAATTAATTTTTAAGTCATGTTTTTAATATTTCAGACGAAATATAAAATGCAAACTCTAGCAAACTTTCTTACATTAACTGACTCAAATATGAAATAAACATGGCGAAGCCGTATGAAAACTATTTCCCTTAATCTAGCTAGTAAATCGCGAATTTCTTGAAAATTTGATATTTGTGGCAAGAATTACTTGTGAGGTGAATTCATATGAAACAAGAGCCAACACGCCGTGAAAGCCGGGCGCCGGCTGTCGATAAAATCTCATTCCGGAATATCTTCCACCATGCTGAGAAGGGAAAAACCTTGTATACAGTCACTTCTCCTGGGAAATAAACTCGGCAAGGAAAAAACGCTCCAACGAGTTCTCCCTAGACTGCGGTTTATGCAGGACGACAACATTAATGCAGGCAGCTACGTGACAGCTCGTTCCGAGTATGCGAAGTCAAGGACTTATAGTCTTGAAAAGCTGCTACTTACTTTAATAGCAGCGTGCACTTCATTCTGCAACTACACTCCCTGCTCTAAAATAAAAATTAAGCTAAGTGTTCAATGTTTTTCTACGTAGTATCTAAGAAATCTGATTTGGGAACGCTAATTTGTGTTACATATTTTACATATTTCTACAGTATCGTATGTGACATTTTTTTGCTGGAAAGGTAACGATATACTCACAAAAATGTTATTTTTACGTTGTGAAGAACATATTACGGCTTCAATTCCGAAGATGTAAAATGAAATTTCAATTCGGTGATTTGAAATGATTTCACATTAAGCATTACCAAGAAACTGCCTTGTCTATTTTCAGTCCGATATGCATCTCCGTGTATTTTTCCGTGACTCAGCTTGTTTGTGTTCTTTTGAAAGCTATTAGTGGAGAAACAATCCTCAGAATTCTCTCGAATTTATATTTAGCAGCCGAGTTGGTGGATAAAGGAAACAAACTCTTCTTTTCGTGATAACTGCCTCTCCAGCTCAAGTGGTGGACATTTACGAAAAAGCAGTGCAGATAAAATATCAAATCTCTTCTAAACAAATCCAAAACTAACGTTTTCGTAAACGGAAACAATTTTCTGAACAGAGATTTAGAAGCAGTTGTTGTGTATTAATTAGCTAAGGTAAAAAGAACTTAAATCTCCAACTAAACTTCCAACATACCGATGAATCAACAAGCCTTTCATAAATATGTTGCACATACTTATTTAGAATTCTTTCATAATAAGGTATTATTATGATGAATCAAACAAAAGAGCTTTCAAAATACAAAAGTGGGGTTCTAAAATAAATTCTAAGGAGCATTTCTAACATAAATACTATAACCTATCTTTTTCTAAATTTTGTTGTTTTCTTAAACTAGAATAAATTGCCCTAATTTACAATCTAACAAGATAAATAACGAATGTCGAAGACTTCTAGTATATTATGTTGACAAAATAGAAACATTTATTGTTCCTAAAATCATATATGAACGTACATCCCGTCCAGAATTATTTCCGTTAAAGATCATATTTACTGTTTATTACTATTAATTTAGGAATCGATTAATAGTATGTCTGATACCAAGTCGCTGTATCGTTCTTTCGGTGCCATTAATTACTTCAAAGTCCACATTTTGTTTATGAGGTAGGATGAACATCAAAACTCAAAAAAAAACACGAATGTATCAGAGGAACTGTTTTCCAGGATAATTAATTTTATCGTCCTCATAACAGGTCAAAAATAAGAAAATATTAGTTTCTTATTGCAGTTAGGACTTCTGAAACTTTGTTGCAAGGGCGTTTGAGTCAAAACTTAATATTTAATTGCCAGTATCGAGCAAAAATATGGAATGAAAACATTCTTTCTCTAAATTAACAATCCGTTAACCAGCTGTAACACCCATCACGTTTGGAAAATACTGTATGACCGGTGCACATTAACAAACAATGATTCCAAAGTCTTAATTCATAAAAATTATCAAATAAGTATTTGCTGTACGTCAGCATTGAGCAATAATTAGAACGTTAGTGACACTATGTAGATAACAATTATAACTAAAGTCATATTGTAACATTACAGTTACCTTCCGCCGGCTACGAAGTAGTGTCTCTGGAGCGGAGAGATACATTCTATCTAAGTCAGTCGTATGCGAATTGTCGCAGAGCGCGAATAGCGGAACGCGGCTCACGTAGTGAAGGCATTGACCTATATCAATACTGTACGATGTAGTTTCGTAAGTGCAACTGTGCTTAAGAAGAGCTTTATGTTGTCGACGAGAACTGTGATTGTAAAAGTGAAGTTTGAACAGTATTTAAATGAACATTGATCATCAAGTTGTGATAGTGGACGATCAATTTTCCTTTTGTCTCAAGAACTCTGTAATCTTTCGGATACGAAGTTTCGATTAGCCTTTTACTTTGAAATTAGATGGTGGCCAAACCGTTCACAAGTGTTAACGTGCTTTATTAATAAACTTGGTCATGGACGTAATTCTTCTTATTAATTAACTTAATGACCTTTATTAATTGTTCTCATAATTGCTGCTTAGGACGGCTTTGGTTTCATCATCTGGTGACCGACGACACAACGAACTATATAAAATCAAATTAGATTGCTTCTGACCGAGCGTGGTGGTGTAACGGATAGCGTTCTGGCCTCGCATTCGGGAGGACGGCGGTTCGAATCCCCGTCCGGGCATCCAGATTTGGGTTTTCCATGGTTTCCCCAAATCACTCCAGGTGAATGCCGGGATGCTTCCTTCAAAAGGCCATGGCCGAATTCCTTCCCATTCCTTGCCCCCATCCTTTCCCGTCTCTAAAGACCACGTTGTTAAAAAGGGACGTTAAACTGTTACAAAAAAAAAAAAAAAAAAAAAATAGATTGCTTCTAGAACTGTGTCCTTGAGTGAAAATATTTCGTGAGGTACAAGTTACCAGTTACCACTACTACACAAATTTGGTCTTACAATATCCAAAAAAAAGATTGCATATAGTATCTTCTTGTAAAACTATTAGGCCATTAAACAGTTGTTAAATTTTTTAATTAGAAATAAGAAATATGAATGCAATATTATTCAGGCTGATCTAGGAATCAAAATCGAGTGAAAATTAACTGATAGGAAAATAAGATAAAAATAATAATAAAATAAAAAATTTGAATGTATCATATTTTTATAATGAATTAAAAAGTATAAAATAATTTATCTAATCCTTATGAAGGATAAAACCAAACACAGATTTCTAACTTCTTCTAAATTGTCCTGAGCATTTATACTTGGAAATTTTTGTTAGCTAGAAGTTAGAAACCTGTATGTGGTTTTATCCTTCTTAAGGATTAGAAAAATTATTTTATACTTTTTAATTCGTTATAAAACATTGTATACTAAAAAGTTTTTTATTTTATTATTATTTTCTGCTTTTTAGGATTATGTGAGTGAAAATTTGTAATTGATTTTAAATACTCTGATGACATAATCTCAGAGACATGCTACAAATTCCAGTTTTTAAAAAGATAGAAAACATTTAATTGAGTTATTTCCATCCCGAGGAATAAGTAACAAAACAAAAAAAGATTTATGCATATCCATCGTTTGAAGCATAAGTTCTAGTCTTGAATTCGAACAAAAATCCAATATAAAATAGCACTTTATTTCTGCCAGAATTCTTTAGGCAGTATTTCCAATTTTTCTTTCCCTAAAAACATTATTCAGACTAATGAAAACATTTTAAAAAATTAGCCTAATCAGTCCCTAGAATGTGTACTTTCAGTTGTTACCGAATTTTCCTATTTTCGGGGCAACTTTTCCATTTTTCATTCTCTGAAAACCTTATTCAGACTATTAAAGACATTTAAAAAATAGTTAAATTGGTCCGTAGAGAAAAAGTACTTTCAGTTTGTCCCGAATATTCCAGGCAACTTTTCCAATTTTTCTTTCTTTAAAAACCTTATTTGGACTATTACGAACATTAAAAAAAAAATAGCCAAATCAGTCCATGGAAAAGAGTACTTTCAGTTTTTCCCAAATTTTCCAGACAATTTTTCCAATTTTTTTTTCACATTATCATCTAGTTCTGTGCTGTGGTCAAAATTTCATGTCTCTAGCTCATCGAGAAGCTAGTTTAAAATCAATTACAAAATTCCTCCCGGACAGTCAAAGCCCAAAGCGAAGTAATAAATTTTTTTTAATAACGCTTGAAATTCTTATATCATATAATTCATAGTGTTTTAAATGAAAGAATTTGTCTCAAAATGTTGTATAGGCGTTAATATCCGAATTCAATCAAATTGAATTAGAATATTATGAATATAACTGATCAAAGGCACGCATTTTGACAAGTGAACATTAAAATTATAATATCAGGAGTAAAATAAGAGAAACGAGGGTGCTTAGAATTGTTTCAAACATATGCACCATTTGAATCGGGTAACAGCTCCAAACATCACAAAATCCGTTCCGAACATAGCCGAAGCGTATTAGAATATGATCAATTTCCGTACTCCAAGAATCCAAAAGAAACAACTTCGTGTTGTCATGAGATCGGCTCTAAGTGTGCTTAACATAATTTAAAAAAAGAAGAGGTAGTCATTTGTTGAGCCAATATTACCTGTGGTACTACACATTTTTCTCCCAGCGGACTCGGCCTTGTTCAAAGTATTTCAGATAAGTCTTTTTGGAAATTCTGAATACTTTGCTTATCTCAATGAACACAATGTCTCTATCAGTGAGATTTCAGACTATGCCCTTGGCATTTAGAGAGTCTATTCGGCAGCTCTGCATGTCTTGCAAGGCATCCGCTTCATCGTTTACAACAGGGCACGCAGTTCGCACATAATTTGCATTAGATTAAATTCCCACACTAATGTTTATACGAGGCTCATCTGCGGATTCTTAGGTGGTTATACCATTGTCCAGGATGGTCGAAGTCCTCACCTTCTCTGTGAGCTGGTCTGTTTTAATTATTTTAGGCCTTTCTGCAATTGGTGAAATCTCTGCCGATGTGAGACGACTTTAATTTGAGCAGGGAACATTACATTTTGGTTGAAAGTCTTGAGTTTTCAAAATAGTTTCCGCTACGGTATTGTGAAGATTTTTAGGAAATTTTTTATCCATTTCTTAGTCATCTCTTTCCGTAATATTAAAAAAAGAATGAACATTCATTGTCATTTCCTTATCTTACTTATTCTCAGTCTGGAGTTGAACGATGACAGGTGTATTTGAAAGATTTTACGTATGCCCACGGATGATCTCAACACAACCTTGTCAGCTGTTGTCTCCCATGATTTATTTGTCTGTCAGAAAATGTATATTTGATATTATTTTAACATATTCCGTATAAAACGAGAAACCTTTTGGTGTACAGTTAATGTAATTTATATTGCCGGCATAGGTATGACAAGATGTTGAGGTAGTCGCACTTGGGAACGGTATTTCCATTGAGTGAAAAATGGCCAGCTGGTGACGTGGTTCAATGGCACTTTACAATTCAAGTGAAAATTCAATTTTACAATGTCTGATGAATGATTTCGTAGATCATGGCCACAAAGCTGCGCAGAACAAAACAGTGGAAAGACATTTCTGGATTATTTTTAAGCATAATCCAGCGTTACTTTCATCTCATTCCTTCAAAGGGACCCAACTGTGATAAAAACTCGAGATCATGTAAGGACTTGAAATACAGACAAAGACACAGATTTATCGCTCTTGCCTTGTTCTTTACGGCATTTAGTGGCACCACGGAGCAGTGCTGAATGTGTATAGTGACTCCCAACACAGTCGTTCGTATGCATTAAGTATAACGGCGGCGAAGGACCGCTTCCCTGTTACGAGACCGAGTCGCTCGAGACAATTTATAGTGAGGAGTAAGACTTTCGAAGAGGCAACTGGCCCTGGAAGTCTCGTACTAACCGTCTCAGACCAGTTAGTGGTGAAGTCAGTTGGCACGCCGGCTTCGGCCCTATATCGATCGGTCCTCCGTGAATGCCTTCACTCGCCGCCCCAGGAATCCATCATTATTTCAACAGCCTTGAGTGAAAGCGGGCCGTTATACGGGCCTGACCCGGCCGGTCTCCCCTGTTCAGGATACAGCGAGGGAGGGCCTCCAGCAAAGGTCACCGCAGGAATGCGGCGGCCACCCGCCCTGGTAAAAGCTACTCTCATATGCCGTCCTGCGTCATTTCAAGCGAATATTTGCCCATTAGGGGATGTCCAGTAATTACGTGAGGTCAAATACGGGGGGGGGGGGGGGGAATCCGGCAAAATCTCACCAAATGTCACGAAGGGAGATGGGGGGTCGACAAAAATCTCACGTGACGTTTTGAAGTTCTTCAAAGGCAGTAGAGCTAAAAGAAAAGGTCCACTAACGACCGGGAAATAAACTTTGGGGAGCGAGGGTATTAAAGTCTAAAACGACGCAGATATCGCGTTTCTGGAGCGTATAGCCGCCCTCGGAAACAAGAAAGCTAAAGATAAGAAAAAAAAGTCTCAAAAAACTACGAGGTCGATCAGCAGGGAAAGGGGGGGGGGGTTTCCCGTCAAAATCTCACTTCATCTTAGGGGCGGGGGGTCCGACCAGATATCACAAAATCTCATTAGAGGAGGGAGGGTTCCGGAAAATCAGCTAACGTAATTAATGGACGCTCCCTTACGTACTCGCAACACGGTTTCTTTGAAGTTTCCAGGCATACTGTTGTATGTCCTTTTCCTAATACGCTTAGTGGTCGTCGTTATTTTGCAATTAACATTCCTACGAACCTTGTTCAAAACTTTTATTTTCTATTAAATACTTCAATGTCGCGTCTATAAGATTTTGCTTCTGTTTATGGAACAATTAGTCGAGTAGTACTGATCAGAAGTGTACAAGGCGTATAGTTGGTGATGAGGCATGGAAAGATATTGGTGTAACAATTAAAAGTAATGCATGGAAGGGAAAAGATGACCATGACCACAAGCTGGCTCTCGATTTCAGGCACAAGGGTGTAGGAAGATTCTCTTTTTTAGGTAAGGGTGTCACGGATTGGAATAAGTTACCAAGAGAAACGATGAATAATTTGCCAAAAACGTTGAAAGAATTTAAAGTTAGAATTTGTAAAGGGTAAATGTAGGTCGATGCAGAAAAGGGGGAAGATGGGTGTTTAGGGAAATTGCCACCGGAACATGCGCTCCTTTGCAATTTAATTTAATTTAATGGAACTCCTCGCGTAGCTGTATTTGTTGGGTTTCGGACTGAAGCGTATTTCTTATCACTGCTTCCATTTTAGACTCCATTTTCCAGACCTTCACCTTGGAATAATGGGCAAAATGAAACGAACCTTACACGGGCGAGTTGTGACTAGAGAACTACTTATTGCTCTTGTCGAAAATATGATACTGACCAAATAAAACGACACATTAATTTTAAATTTATTATTGGCAGCTACCTGATGTAATTTGCTTCTGATTTTTTATAAACTGTTATTAATTCAGTGTTCAAAACAACATTACCTTGCCTTGTGGTTCTGTATAGTACCTCTGCTCAATATCTTTCATGATACCTGTTTATTTAAAAAACGTGTTACAGAAAATAATCGCCGTACACGAAAACATAATCTTTCATTAATATGACATAATGTATATAGGATCATTAAAATTTACTACGGCATGCAAACATATATGCAAATCTTATGTAATAGTTATCACAACAAATTGACTGGTTATATTATCTGTCACATGCTAGATTATTTACATTTTATTTTGCTGACAGTCCTGCGGATAGACATCTTCTATTCACGAAGATTTTAATAATATGTCTTATTGTTAGTATAAAGGAATGTACACTTCAGTATGATTCTGATGACACATTTTAATACTTTCTCCGTACCCGATAGTGCATAGAAAATGTATGAATCCCACAATATTTTCGTTTCACCATTCCAGTCAATACTCACTCTTCGAGAACTGCCAAACTATACTATTTACGGTATAATATTTGTTCATCTGCCTGATCATTTGTATGCCTTTATGTAGATATTTGCTATCGAAATGGTGCACAAAATATTTAACTTACTTTTTTAGAACTTGAGCACGTTCGGTATAGATATGTATAACGTACTGTAGACTACCTACGAGCGTCAGGCCGGCAGCGGCGTTCTGGATTAAGTTAATACTACTGCGGAGTAGTTACTCATCGATAACTTATTTACACTATCGTCTACAAGTATCACACTCTAAATTCCCTGAATTCATAAGGTACTTTACTTTATTCACAATAACTCACAGATAAACATCTGCACCAAAGATACTCGTATTACACAGACTTTGATTTCAAACTACTACGAGGTTTAATTTAATTGCGATAGAGATATTTCAACTTTAAATTGTTTCACCAATTTTGGTAAATTATTCATCAATTCTTGTGGTAACTTATTCCAATCCCTGACACCCTTACCTAAAAAAGAGAATCTTCCCACACCCTTGTGCCTGAAATCGAGTGCCAGCTTGTGATCATGGTCATCTCTTCCCTTCCATGCATTACTTTAATTCTTACACCATTATCTTTCCATCCCTCATCACCAATATGTGCCTTATACACTCCCATGACTCTCTTCACCCTCCTCCTGTCTTCTAGTGAATCCCCTTCCATTTCTTTATCATATCTGTTGCTGATTGTATTCTAGGGTAATTTCCATAGACCAATCTAGCAGCCCTTCTTTACACCCCCTCCAACTCCTGTATCTGATACCAAAATGTGGGTCCCGTACTGCACCACCATATTCAAGCAATGGTCTGACCAATGTTTTGTAACCCAATTCCTTATTTCTCTCGTACATCCCCTCATCACTCCCTCCAACGAGTGAAGGGTTTTTAAACCTTTCCCTATTACCTGTCCAATGCGTCCTGCCCAGTTAACCTTGTTATCAAATGTTAGGACAAGATATTTACATTTCATATCTTCAAGAATAAATTCTTTCCCGACGATTATAATCATAATCAACCTTTAGTTTTTTTATCTGTGAATCTAATAAGCTGATTCTTCTTTGCATTTATCTTACATCCCATGTTTAACAACCCAGCTAGACATCATGTCCAGATCACCCATGCTGATATTCAGGATTTTACCTTAATTTTGTAAAGCTAAAGTGAGACGACTTTTGTCCCAACTTGCCACCTAAACGGAAAGTCTTTCGATTACAAATATTCTAGAATGATAATGGCATAACAATGCCTAACAGACCTGCAGCTTTGTAAAAAGTATTTTAAAAATGAAAATGAAAAAAGGTCGAGAAAAATCTGCTATTAATAATTTACTTTACAACAATCCAATGTTATTAATATCAGTTGAATTAGTAAAGAGATTATGTTAAATATTAGTAGGCGTTATTTAATTAAGGATATGCCTTTAAATACGATGTGCCTGTAACAACTAAAAGTGCAGTGAAATATTATGAAGGTTGCTGGTGTCCCTGATTTTTACTAACTACTTATTATGAACATCTGTTGAGTAGTTATCACAAAGTCAAATTAGAAAAAATAAATCTCAATAATTGAAGTTAATATGCTTCAGATAAACCCATCAACCAATGCTGTGTATTGGCAAGAGCTACGTCAGGCTTCCTTGGGGGTAGCGTCCCATCGAGGGAAGTGATATGAATAATGTTACACGGAAAACGTAAATCAAACCTTTCCCAGAGTTAGAGGAACCCCCGACATAGGAATGTCGAGGAATCTTATTACAAGACATTTAGTGTTATACATATTATGTGTACAAAGCTGCGGATGAAACTAGTATTCCAAAAAAGTAGACGCAGATTAACAGTAATGATATCTGATAGTAAAAAACAATCAAGAAAAAATTCAAAACGGGATGAAGTTATTAAAGACCACTGTAAATGACACATGATGATGAAACTTCTATGATTACGAAAATTCGGGGCATACCGAACAACCTTCAAAAGCTTTTCCACATAATACGTCCAATTTCTGAATGGACATTGGTGTATTTGCTATGGTATTTTTAAACTTATTTTTTCTCCAAATATTTTAAATTTTGTTTCTTTTGTCAGATATATTCTGAAGAATATAAAATGTTCTAAAGAGTATAGTAGTAATAGAAGACAATATTCCTAGAAACAGAGTTGCATTTCATATTTCACTTGATCTTCAGAACCTTAGCGATATTTTATCTTAGTTTCATCCAATCGCAGTTCATCCTACCGGCATTCACTTTTTCTATGAAGACCTGTTTTGTGAACATGGTTGTTAAATCACTACGACGTCTGTCGCTCGAAAAGTGGTTAGCCTGTTCGAGTCATTCATGACTTGGCCGGCATAAGGGGTGGTGCACGATTTCTTATTACCATTTTGTGCATCAAATTCCTGAGTTAAATCGAAAACATCTCCACAGTGGGAATATAAAGTGTGGGCATACGACACTGATTCGTCCATGGTATAGGGACGTTAAACTTAAACGTCTCCTCGATGACTTTCGGGAGAAACGGCCCTCTTAATTCTTTGACCTGTCATCCACAAAACACTACACTGAACATAGTCACTGTCAAAGTCATACCAAACACAGAGGACTTACGACTCCTCTGTCAAGTTATAACACATTCCTTTCAACACCAAGGAGCGAAATGCATGAATAGGCAGAAATAGGGAAACCTCTCACTCTTGGTAATAGAAACCATTCCTAAAGGTGCAATGCACCACATAATTGTTAACGGCATAGCATTTAGGAAGCAAAGGGATCTTCATGGAGGTCCCTAATACGCGTATCAGTAGTGAAGTCGAAAGACTAGAAGATGTATTCAACGAATTAAATGAAAAATGGAAAAAAGTTACAATAAATGTAATGTTTTCTAATTCGCATCTCATATCGACCTCGCTGTGTATATTAATATTGTTTACGCGTAATTAAGACACCGCTGCAGCGCTTATACCAGCAGGTGTGCCTCGCCACTCTGCTTCGTGTCCGCTGTCCTTTTTACGACGTCGCTGCCGCTGTTCCGGCCGCGCAATAAACCCTCCGTCCAGATACTACGTGCCGCTCGTATACGCCCGAGCCATGACCACCCCCGCCTCCGTTACGACAGACATCTACACGCGCACACAAACCCACTGCTTAAACACCGCTAGCCTCACAGGTAATATCGATGCATGCGTTTTGAGCACAGAGTAAGTGCTTCGAATTGGTTTTCCGTCATTAATGCAATCTGAAGGTCCAGAGTTTGATGGTCAACCTGGAGGTACCAAACAACTTACTAGTCTGTAAGTTAATCCGGTCGCCTGCCATAGTTGTAGATGCACTGTCTTCACGAACAGTGACTTTCGGACACTGAGAGAAAATTACTCACAGTATTAGCGTTGATGAATAACAGCTAACTACCGAGGATATAAGGAAAGTCTTATCTTTTTTCCATAAATGTACGGCTCTTCTACGTCGAAGTCATTACAGCCGGGAGAAGATGGTGGGCAAGGAATGCGGATGAATCCATGCATAACATTTTGAAGGAATTCTCGCCTGGAGTGATTTCGACGAACCACATGACACTGAAAGTCTGGATAGCCAGACGGGGATTTAAAACCGAATGCCAGATCCCAGAATTTCGACATGGACTGCCATGTTGGATTCTGGGTGTACACATCAGATTTTGATTTTCCAAGTTTTTCTAATTAACTCCAGACTGACATAGTTCCATAAGATGCACGCTGGTCAAATTCCTCCCTCTTCCTCCCCAATAATCCTATAACGTATCTAGTCACTGTGTAGTTGACACTGTTATACGCGAAAGATGCTTCGTTACTTCTAGGTAACACACCACAGTAAACGTTTTAGTAGAAAACAAATTGTTCAGTCTGCCAGTAAAGGCCCCTGCCAGGCAGACCTCACACACAACGCGCCTGCACGCCGGGATACATATACGACTCCAAACAGGCGCAGAGACATCAAAACAAACCAGGAAAACAAATAGAATCATCTAGAAGCTAAGTGGGACTATTTCTTACAGAGGTCGCCGTACTACCACACAACGGAATTCCTGCGCCAGGCCGCCTATATAAGCGTAGCCGGCCGCTCCACCGCCAGTTCCGGCCTGACCGCGGAACCAGCTTCAACTACAGAAGACCACCGGAAGTCCGCGAGAAGTAGAAGCCGTCTCTCTCTACCCCGGATCAGGACCAGGCTAAATTTCTCGACGGTCATCCGCTAACTGTACCACATTTGTTATTGTTTACCAGTGTTTTGTGTACATAGTAATAAACCTCAAGGAACCATTAAGTGTAGTTTACTTCAGTGGCGACAAGGTTGGGATAAGAACTCTCGACCATCATGGCTACGCCAGCAGCACCTACGGAATGGCAACAGTTCCTCCAAGGACTTCTACATCAGTTCTTCGAATCTCAGAGACAACTGATTGCGGAAGTCAGGAATCTCCGCCAACCCACGGCCCCGCCTCCGTTCCCAGCATTCAACGACGACGTCGAAGAATGGGAGACCTACGAGAAGCGAATAAAACAACACTTCGCAATTCATCACATATCCAAAGAAGAAGACCAGCGTGCATATTTCCTTTCCTGGAACCAATCAAAGTTGTATGTCTTGCTCACCAAACTTCAGCCACAAGACCCCGACACCCTCACCTTCACGACCATCTGTACGACACTGAATGCATACTACAGACGCCGGTACCATGTCGTCGCGGCCCGCGTCGAATTCTATCAATGCCGGAAGAAGCCCGATCAGACGTATCGCCAGTGGGCGGCCGAACTCCAAGGCCTTAGCAGAAAATGTAAGTTTCAAACTCGTTGTTCCCACGAATCCTACGCCGACGACATGGTGCGTGATCACATCATACAGGCTGCACCAGATGCCGCACTCCGGCATGACGCCCTCAAGTTAGAGGACCCATCCCTGGAGCAGGTCATCGAACTTGCCTACAAATTCGAAACATCTACGGCCGCAGATCGCCGCCTGGAGTCCTGGGCGGATGTGGCCGCAATCCGAACCGACGTAGAGGACACACAGGACGTCACCGCCATCCAGAGCTCCCAGTCGCGCTCCTCCCGACACCACAACCGGGGACCGCTTCCTCAGAAGGACATCGAACCGGCCCGTTCCGGCAGGGGCACCAAGTCTCGGCAGCAGCAGCGGATCCCGCAGCGCCGACGCCGCAGCCCGCTCCGCCTACCCTCCTGCCCCGCCTGTTATTCAGCACATGAGAGGGAAAATTGTCCGGATCGTTGGGGCTGAAATGCTCACGTTGCGGCAAGGAAGGACACCTGGCGTCCGTCTGCCGCACCAACACCACCAATGCCAATCCCGGCTCTCGCCGCCCAGGGTCTTACCAAGACAGGTTGAGCGGCGCACCTATGGATATCAATCAGGTAGACACTTCCACAGCATCCAAACTTTTTATTGACGTTACGGTCAATGGCAAGCCCCTGCGCCTACAAGTCGACACAGGAGCAGCAGTCTCATTGCTTAATTATACTACTTATGTGCAAATTGGCTCGCCCCCCCTCTCGCCGGCCCCCAAGCGCCTCCTGACATACAACAAACATTAAATAGCACCTCCTGGGACAGTTCACAGCAAACGTCATGTATAAGTCTATACATCGTTCAGTCCCCTTTTTAGTAGTTAACAGTTCTCTCACAGCAGACTTATTTGGACTGGACGCTTTCCGCTTATTCGGATTTTCAATTGAGGATAACATACACCTCGTATCTCAGCATGTTCCTTTTCCTGAAGTGGACGCCCTTTGCACCGAGTTTCAGGACCTGTTCTCACCAGGCGTCGGCTGTGCAAAGGACTTCGAAGCATCACTCCAACTCCGGCCGGACGTACGGCCTCGATACTTCCGGGCACGCCAGGTACCCGTAGCGCTTCAACAACCACTTCAGGAAGAACTTCAACGTCTCCAAGACGAAGGGATCCTCCAGCCGGTGCGGTTCAGCCCCCTGGGCCACGCCGTTGGTCGTAGTTCAGAAGCCAGGACGCCGCTTACGTCTCTGTGGTGACTTTAAGACCACCGTCAACCCGCATCTGCTGGTAGACGACTATCCACTTCCGAGACCGGACGACCTCTTCCGTAAACTAGCAGGAGGTACCTACTTTACAAAAATTGACCTGGCAGAAGCATACCTTCAAATCCCTTTGGATATCCAGTCCCGACAATACACAGTCATCAACACTCCCTCTGGCCTCTTCCAACTCAACCGGCTCATGTTCGGCTTGGCCAGTGCTCCAGCGATTTTTCAACGGTATCTCGAACAACTTCTCCAGGATATTCCGGGATGCATCAACTATCTCGACGACATAGTCGTCACGGGACCCTCCGCTGCCGAACACATGACCAACCTCCGCCTACTCTTCCCCCGCCTCCGTGCAGCAGGACTAAAATGCAACCTTTCCAAGTGTCAATTTTTTCAACAATCCATTTCCTACCTGGGTCACATCATCGCTCAGGAAGGCATCTCCCCAGCATTTTCCTATGTGGACGCTATTTCCAACTTACCTCGGCCTCAGGATCTACATCAGTTGAAATCTTTTTTAGGCAAAATTCATACTACAGAAAATTTATACCCTCAGCAGCACAAGTGGCAGCACCCCTGTACCACCTCTGTCGCAAG
>JARYHS010008074.1:339317581-339434360 GCA_031002005.1 Vandiemenella viatica | reverse complement strand
AGTATCCTATTGGGTGAGACGCAAAACTGTGTTACGAAGATTTCTATAGTTCCAAATTATGACATAAGTGTACAGACGAAACATCAAAGTCTGGTTGTTATAGTCGAAAATCTGCAGGGTTCGCGGAGAGATGGGGATACCTTTCACGAATTGCGTTTTTTATCGTATGCTAAATTTAAGATTTCAAATGTGAGCAATGAGTTCTGGTCCAAATAGCTGTTCCACATAACCACAGCTGCTACTAATATTGCTTCTCGAAAATCCAAATATCTACAGTAGGCACATTTTCCCACACACTTACGAGATCCACGTGATGTCGCTTAATGCCAGTTGTAATATATTTTCTTTGGACCATTAACCAGTGCTAAAATAGTTGAAGGCTGACTGCGGTTTTTTGGTTGATGTTTGCGATGACAATATGATACATGCCTTAGACTAGGGATTAGATTGCCACCTGACTGTCTGGAAAAACCTTCTCGATTTCTCGTTCGTATATCCGCCGTCCATACTGATGACTGCTTCACACCTGTCCCACTCAATGGCACTAGAATCGTTTGGTGTTGCCTGCTGTTTCTCACTCTCGGACGTACATGCAGCAGCAGCTGCTTGAGATACCTTCATATTGCAGTTGTTGTCATGAAGTCCGTAAATTTTAAAAAAAAATGTGATATGGCATTATATGGCTGGGATACTCCGAAGGGTATTTCGACCGCTGGTTTGACAAACTTTCGATTTTGCCACACATGTTTCTCTGCCGTGGCTGCCCTAATGTAACCCCGTAATCGTACCGGGTAAATGGAACCTACAGTTGATGTGGAATAAGAATCAGGGAAGCATTCTGGCGTACTCCACATTACACTACAAGCTGTGCGAGAGTTGAAGGACGGGTTGAGGGCTTATGATAATCCTTGCCCAGACATAGGTTTGAACCGGGGACATTTCGATCACTAGTCAGACGTCTTAATAACTCATCCACCATATCGCCGTCTGTACAATCGAGTAATAGTGAATGCGTGCATTTCTCTGACGATGCTGCATGCTCGATGTAAATTCATTGGAAAAATCTGTTACTGTGAAAGAGCACGGCCCATATAACAGCCGACTGTGTCAAAGAGGGCTGAAAGAAACGACTTATGTGAGTGCGGGGCAGAAGGAACCCCCGAACATGTAATGTGGTCCTGTCCGAACAGAAGAAGTAAGGACGCCGGATATCAACATAATACGGAGTAGATCAACGCGAGACATAATTCTAGATGAGAGATCATGGATTATTCTCGATAATCTGGCGAACAAAGTATCTCAACTGCACAAAAAAAGATATCTGGACCGAGCGGCAGTCGGGCATGGGGACCGGCCTAGGGAAGTCGCACGGCCAAACATACGGGCATAGAAAATTATTCACGGATAAGAGTAAACAGTTTTACAGAAACTTCCGGGAGGAAGTTTTGTCCCGATGTGTCGGTCGATCCTGTCCTACTGGAAATCCAGAAGGGCATGGCTGGCAGACTATCCCGGGATGATGGTGGTGGGTAGATTAGTGTTGATAGAGTAGTATAGGTTTAAAGTTAGATTAGAATAGACGTTGTAGATAAATTTTTGTAACATAAAAACGGATAAGGCCTTATAGGGGAAAAGTAGATTATAATACCAGAGGTGATTATTGCAAAAACAATTCAAATGCATAACTATTAAATTAAGTAATACTACCATTGTTAAAACGGAACCAAGCCTACTACAGGCCTGAGTCAGAACGATGGCGTGGCAGAATGAGCAAACGTCAGCAAACAAAGCGCTTCTACCACGGCCAAAACAATCTTGTTTGTAATGTAGAGGGAATGATCATTGACTTTTGCACAAATACACAATGAATCATAACAATATTTGGGAGTTAATTTCCATATTAATGGTAAGCCAGGATGCTGCAAATGCGAACTGGCTCAGGACTGTAGTGGCTGAGAACATAAAATTAAGTGAATGTTACTTATAAGCAATTGTTATTATCCAGTAATCCGGTATAACTACATGATAGATTACAGAAAGATATGTACAAACTGGGTTAACTGCAACTAACTGAATAATGGGATACTCTAAGAATAACTGGAATATTTCAATAAAACCACTACCACTAGCACTATAACAACAATAAGCGATATTTGTGATTCAATATAATATTAAAGGTTGCAATAGCAGCTGTAACTGTTATAACTGTAAGCAAGACCAAATGTAATATTATAGAATTAATTAGACAGTAAGTCAAAAAAAGTGTAATGGAACTGTATGCAAATTCCTTGCATGCAAATATTTTGTACAAATCTCCAAACACTATGTAATCAACAATTAAAAAAATTAATATGTAGGGCTAATTTAGTCACTAAGATATTAGTATAAACGAAAAGTTAAAAAAAACCGTCACTGTGAAATAATAACTGCATTATAACAGGACTAAAAATACTTTTGGTATTATAGTGAGGATTTTTTTAAAAAATATCACGTTGATCAATATTAATTTTATTTTTATAGCATATAAGTGTGTACATCAGAAATAAAAGAAAAAAATAACAATTTACTCATTTCAAATTTACCTCTCAAAAACCTCAGTTAGTAAATGTTCATGTTTCTTCTTTTCTATGCAACATGTTAGATATCAATAATGAAAAATTACTACTTAAAAGCAGTACTGGTTTTGTGATCCGGTTTTTTTTTCTGTCGAAATATTTGCTTATGTTAAGTGGGCATCGGTTTGCTGTGCGCCCGACTTCAGGAACAGCGCAGGCAGGTAGCCAGCCAGCGTATCGGAGTCGGCTCTTCGCCCAGGCGTCGTCGGGCGGAATATGGGTCCCGCCCGCATGGCATGTGCACACCGGAATTTCCGTTAGCGTCCCCGATCGACACGGCGCGTTCTCGCCACACGGCGTATCGACATCGCGTAGTCCAAAGTCGATAAAGAGTGGCTGGCAGGCAGGCAGGCAGGGTTTACGCTATTGACGTTGCACCAGGACCTATCTCTGCCGCGGCCTATGTTTCGGGACTTGCAGCGGAGACACTGGGTGTACGACGTATAGCTGACAGCATTACACTATTTGAGCAGCAGGGGATTACGCACATAATTGAAACCACTATTTGACCCCCGCGCGTACCGTAGCATGCAGCTGTGTGTACTGCATCCGCGTTATCTCTTTGCCATGCCAGCAAGGCTAAATTGGACAGGAATATAAACACACGTCAAAATCAACGTTATGAGGTTAAAAATGGGGATGATGACACTCTCCCTATTCCCTTAGAGTCGAATTCGTCAGCGATTACATAAATCATTTTAAAAAAGAAATCATTCTCTGGAAACATTAATTCTTTTATTTTCTGCCACTTGATTTGGTGTTGTTAATGACAGTATTTACTTCTAAGAAATGAAATCGTTTGTGACTGGTTCATTTTCGTCGAATGTATGGTTATGACTGGCAGTATTACAATTCCAACGATATTTTGCAGTTTTTTGCTATTTGTAAACTACATTTTCAATATGCCTGGCATAGTAGAGCTGCCTATGAAAATCGCAGGACCTTCTACAAGTATGCAATTTCAGAGCATTTTATGCTTTACGCGTCAATTTTTCCTCATCCTCACCATATTTTAGGTAGAGATATCCAAAATTTTTTTGCCAAACTCCCCTTGAGGATTTTTTTTGTCACAGCTTTATTATTAAAAAGGAAAATTGCCATATTGTCATTCGAACAATCGCATCTCTGAGGAACTCACAAAATATGTGATGTTTAGAATAAAGCTTTTCTATTCTAAGAGGTGTTGAAGGAAAGACAGTAATTTGGACGTTGTAGAGCTAGGGAATCGTCCACAAGAGCGGCGAAGCTGCCTCACATTCCCGCGCCCTCTCCCCCCTCCCAGACTTGTCATCTGCCACCATGATTGGGGGGGGGGTGCCTCCCATTTTGAAATGAGGAGGGGGAGAGTTAGTCTACACTGGAAAGACTGGTTGCACAGTAGGCTACGTGGTACGAGAGCATACACGTCACTGTAAATAAAACAACGCGAACAAGTTGGTCACCGCGCGGCATTAATCTACAACCAGTCAAGTCATCACTTTTAAAAATTGAATTCTTTGGAAAGAAGGTCAGTGGTGGCCTTAAGATTCATGACGCTTGGCATGCCTTACTCATGCCGTGACCCTCCCACCTAGTCACCCAACCACGTGACAGCAACACTTTTCTGATTCGCTGGACCGTTCAAATCTTCCAAAACGTTATTTACGTTCGTAGAACGTGTGAAAAATTATAGAATGTCGAAGCAGATTGGTAGAAACAACGTCGTTTAATACCTGGACCGGCGAGCATGGACACTATTACACCGGCCGCGGAAGCCTCCGATTACATTTCAAAATATGTTACTCCAATCTGGAACGTGGCACTGACTACGAGAAACTCAGGAAGTGCACATTACTCACAGGAAATGTCCTTCTAGCCCTGCTCTGTAAAAGACGTATACGTGTTGTTACTATACGAACAACGACCGAAGAGTTGTTCTTACTTTAAACGTCAAAGAGAAGAACGGACAGAGAGAGACTTGTATATGATCCTTCTCTTTTGTTTTCTAGGAAGTTAAGAATCAAGTTAGCGACTCTTTTTTAATCGTGGATTTTTCTAGATAATCGGGCTACTGATTTAACTAGAAACAGTCATAAAAATACCGGTTCCATACAGTTCGTTAAGGACGCTGTGCTGAGTGTTCTAATGTACGTATAACAGAAATGGACTGTGTGGAAAAGAGAACTGTTTAATGCATGTGAAATGTGTGTCTGGATAAAGATGGAAAAGGCAGAGTGGATTGTAAAGTTAAGGATTGAGGAGGTGGAGGAAAGGATAAACGAAAATAGAACAACGTTGAATAATCTAAAGGTTAAAAAATGATTTGAAATAAGATGATTACTGACAGCAAACATCGAAAGAATAAGGCTCTTGAAGAATGCTTATAAAATAGTTTAGGTGACAGATAAAAAGAGGAATCGGATAAGTTGGGTTGGAGAAAATAGTTGTTGTCAGGGTCTAAGTACAGGAAAACAGGAAGGAAAAGTTAACGGATGTCTGCCCACTGATTTTTAGAAACTAGAAACAGTAAGAAGAAATAAAAATGTACCGTACTTATTTGACAGTGGAATTATAGGAATACTTCTGTAATTCTATTTTGTTCTAAAGTATTACTACTTTCTTCGGTGTTGATTGAATACAAAATGAAGCTTCTGGAATCGCTGTTCCATGTTTAAGCAAATCATGTCTAAAGAAGTCAGCAAGCGAAACAGTTCTTCGAAAGGATGATCGTTATGGAAAGGTGTCATAAAGTTAACGCAACATTCCCTTTATAATTGAGCGCCTTTCCGTTGTTAGCTTGTGGAGGACCATGGCAGGCAGACGGGAAGCGGTGGGCCGTGAAGATGGCAGCGCGTGGGTCGATGTTGATGAGGAGATCGCCCGGGGTGCGACGCGAGGACCGCCCGCCCGCCTGCCTGGCCCTGCAAACAGATTAAACGTGGCTCAGAAAGTGGGTTTAGGATTGTTTTGGATAATGTTGGCGGGTTTTCATGCTTTCTGTGTGAACACAGACTTCGCATTCGACTACGCCCCTTTATACGTTAATTTTTTTAGCAAACGAATAGGAAATAGAACAGGGCTGTTACGACTATATGTTATAACGTTTTGAAATGACAAAAAACATGAACACTCACATTTAAGCAATACTAAGAGAAATTACGAATTACTACTGCTGTAATCTATATATAGTATGCTACAGCGATGGTAGTAGAAAGTTTCAGCGATTATGGCGCAGGGATAAAGTATTTATTTAAGATAATGAAGCCTGGTTCCGAAAAGGCTTAATATCTCGTTAAAAGCCGTGAATGCTGGAGGAGGAGAATCTGTTTGTCATATATCTGCTAAACATGTAACTTTTTGTGTTCTGTATGATATATGTATCTCTGTTCGTGAAATGTGCAGTTTATGAGACGGAGATTGGGGACCATCCCTGAAATTGTCTAGATGATTACGACAAATCGGAATCAGGACGGCCATTTGCGAGGACCAGGACTCGAATCTGGTCGAGTTATACGTCTCCGATCTAGTGTGCGGCGCCTCAACGCACGGAGCCACGCTGACAGGATTTGTGGATACAGTAATTTTATTTATCTACTTCCACAAGCCTCAGATATACGTATCTGTAGTAACTGATATAAACTGCGTTCCCCCGCCGTGTTGCAGGCTCTGTTGTTCCAGTTGGAATAACGCTGGTGTCAGAGGCAGCGATAATTTTCCCCAGAAGATCCTCGCCTGTCTTTACAATTCCTTCTACCCGACCGAAAAAGAAAAAGTGAGATCATATAACGTGAACAAGGTGGACACGAAAAAGGACTATATTCTCCTATGCCCTTTTGTTGAAGTATAAAATTCATCTTCATGGCATTAATGGAAATTTTATTCCCAACCTCTCATGATGTGCGCCTACATGTAGGTAGGGTTGCTTACCACCATCTTAAACCACTTCATACCTAAAAAAACCGGCTGTGGTAAACAACTTGGAAATGGGGCGTTTTCACTTGTCTCAAAACTAATACTATTGCCTCTCTCCATTATTCCAAAAAGTTTTGTTTCATTGTCACTAAACACCTTCTATACAAAAAATCAAAGAGTGCATATTTGTTTCGTATCCCCTGTGCCTACTTCGACCGTGTTTAATACTTTGATCTTTTAAACCAGGAAAAAACGTTCACATTTGAAAGCTGATTTTCGACATCCTGATACTTATTTTTTGTCATACATTTCTTCTTTTATTTAAAATACGTTGAAATCGTGAACATCAAACAACATAATCTAAAGCACAAATTCATTTAAAGACTATAGTTGATACATGTAGTGGCAATAACACACATCATACTTAACCTGTTGACTTCCAACTGGACATACAAGACCCATCAACTGTCACTTTCATACTAGCGAGCAATAAGGCTGCTTAAAAGCATCTTACTGCTTGTTCACTGGAACTTTTACTTCACGAAGCAAAACTTGGCAAAGTTGTGCGAAAAAAAAAACTCCTTAATTTTCCGTCTATGTTACGGTTTTGTTAGTCGTCTATTCTTTGTTGCTGTATGGTTCCGAGGCCTCCATTTTGTTGTTCTTTCATCTTCTTGTACATTTAAATGCTAATTTGCAGAAATTTGTAAATGTTTTAAAGTAAAATCTATCCATATTTGGTTATTGGTACATGTGTGTCCCTCTGGTTTTTAGAACTAGGACATATTTTGCCCACCGACATGTAATTTTTGTTTGCTTTTCAGAGGATTTAAAAGTCGAGCAAAATAATAAATACATTTTTCACAAATGAGGATTTGAAACATATTTTGGATCGTTGGGATTCGGTTTCTTATCAGTCTGTTTCCTACTCAGACGAATCGTACAACCCGTCTGATGACAACAAAGTGTCAGACAGTGGTGATGTAACCTTCAATGATGGTGACGACAGCATTGGTGAGACATGCCAGAGGATGAGGCAATTTTAACTGCTTAATAAATATGCTTCGTACAAATGCGTTTACAACATTCTACTTCAAATTTCAGTACTATGGGGTCTTTGCCTAAAACTCCGAGACTCTGTGCGGTCAAAAATCGTGCCACAGTTGTCCTTGCCAAACTGGACTGATCATCGAGTGGCTCAGAAAGTTTTCTGCATGTTTAGTCTCGAATCCTATTGATTTTCATTGGACAGTGTATTAATCGATGGTTATATACCGTAAAAAACAAGTTGCGCAGAAAAACGCTGAAAAAATAAAATCAGCTAAAAATGTTGACACTGACCCAAGTGATATTATAACGCTTGTTCGATTTTAACTGGGTATGTGCTACAATAAGCATTAATATCTAATCTGACTACTGGTTTCATCGAACAGTGATGGGAAATTAGACAATCAAGAATGCAATTTCATGAAATCGTTTCCAAGTTGAAATCTGCAGATTATATTTCAATGAGCCTGAACCAATTACCGGTGCTTCTAAAACATATAGCACAGATCGATTGATTTTTTTGTCTGAAATTTGCCCTTGAGTGTAGAGAGCCCGTTCCAAAGTACAGACGAGTATATGACTAAGTTGAAGGGCGTGTCTTCTTTGAAGCAGTAGCTCTCCACAAAGCCGATAAATCTTGGAATAAAATATGAGAGCGTCTTTATTCACAAAGTGGTTACTGGAAATTACATGCCATCTGTTCTTCCCAATGATTCAACACTAGGGAAAGTATTGGTAAGTTCATTCGATCTCCTGATGTAACACTAATATTACACCGTATATTCACAAGAGTTCCTGAAAACACAGTGTTGTGTTGAATTTTAGGTACATGCATTACAATCAGTAAAAGCATGCCTAAATCAAGCAAACGAGAGTTGGAAAAGGGATAGCATGAATATCTAGCGAATGATCAAATACCGTTGCCAAATGATAGCAATATTGCAAGGAAGTTCTTGTACATAGCATCTGTCATTATACTTCTGTAGATTAATTTACTAGTCGGCAGAAAGATGGGACTAAGATGATCGTTTCCCAATCACATTTGATAAGTTATATGGTTGGTGTAGATATCTCGAAACAAACAGTTTCTGTATACAACTTTGGATGGGAACCGAATAAATGCTCGTTAACCAATCAACGGTTAAGAGTTTAATATAAATACGTCACTTCAGACTTGCACAAGCTGTAACACATAGACAAACGGTACCAAAATATGCAAAGTGCCTCAGTTGAAATCGCTTACTCTTCATCATTCATGTTTTTTTTGGTTTACTATTTAGTATTAGAATTTTTTTCTTTGTTACCTTTTCATTTCCAAGTCGCACACAGGTGAAAAAATAAACAATACTGTGGTTGAAACATTGTTGTGGTGTACGGTGATTTCTGGTATCATCTGGGCACATGTAACCCAAAGCCAAATCCGACACACATGTGTCTGCAACTCTAACTCCCACCCCGACTTAAACCTCCGATTCCCACCCCCAACTTCCCTCCCAAACTCCCCACCACCCAACCACCATCTCAAGAACTATAAATATGTGGGTCTTATCGTATATTACTATTTCAGTCGTCGTCGATGTTATTTTATTTATTAAAGCCTTTTTGCTTTAATAAGTAACATGGATGGAAATATCGTACAGAATCATTTTTTAAAAAGTTCTTGTAGCGAACAATAATAATAATAGTCTTTCTAATTTTCCATTTTACGTTTATTTCGCCTTATTTTCTGTTCAGACAAACCTAAGAATTACTCAGGTCCTTAGCCGATCAGTAACGTTTATTTCAACACCTCGCAAGATGCTAACTAAGCTCGTCTAGTCGCTCGCCAGCCAAAACTTTCTCTCGTTGTTTCTCCTATCGTCTCCAGAACAACCGATTTTAGTTTTCTAAGTGTAATTATTCTCTGGATGTTATAATATAGTCTCTTTATATTTGTTTGACAGGATAACATAAAAAACTGAAATAATTTTCAAAAAATTTAAAATTTTAGTCAAAGCTTTGAGACCTATCTGGCTCGCAGACCCACACTGCCATGTTGGCCTACTGTACTTCAGTTAACACTGAACTATCTGCGCACCAAAAAGGTTTAGAATGTTTATTATGTTTACAATGTTGTTTGATGTCATTATAGGAGTTGCACGAAAAGTAAACGGCTAGTCGAATTCTGATCTCAGGTTAATTTTCTCCTGTGGAGTTTTCTTTAGTTGATTTCTGTCTTAATCTGTTAATCAGAGCTTGCTCTATACTCCTTAATGGATTCCGTCTATTTTAGGATTGGTTTGCACATAAATTTACACGTTTACTGTTCTTAACCCCAACCATTTCAATTTTATATCAAATTGATGCTATTTCAACTGGTACTTAAAGGAAATGTATCATATATTATGCCATTAATGCGGTCTTCTAACCAATACATATAAAGGAAGGAAAATTAAGTACCAATAATTACTCGCTTACCCGATACAATGGAAAACCCTTAAACATAGAACATAATAGTGTAATTAGGAAAGTAACAAGCAGGATGCTGGAAATAACATCTGAGGCAGAAAATATCTTCACCAATGAAATTTATTTATATTGGACGTTAGCCGAAGATAAGAAAGTAATCATTTCATTTGTGGACTTTAAAAACTTTGCGATTACATAAGTCGAGAAAAATGTTAAGAAAGAGGACTGGAAATAATATAATTTAGAAATTGATGTTATAACATACATCTATACTAATATTATAAATGCGAAAGTAACTCTCTTTGTTACGTTTCTTGGGCTAAACGGCTAATCTAATCGTGATGAAATTTCACAAGTGGATGCGATTTGGCATTAAGATGAAAATAAAATACCTTTTATCTATAAATAACCATATTGTCATGTAATTTCGAAAAATTACCGGAATGAACATAGACCAACGCTTACGATGTGTAAGACTCTGTAGTACCGAACAATATCGCAGAATGGTAGGTCTATGGTTAACGCTCTGGCTTTCTAATATTTGGACCGTAGTTCCCGGTTCAAATCCCAATGGAGATAAATATTCTTAAGAATTGTTTATGATCGTATGAGCCATGCCTGCACGGTCAGTTTTTCAGGTTCCATATTAAACTGTAGATATCACAAAGTTAGGGGTGAAATGCTTGACAAATCGTACGCGGTCTATCAATACTGTAGGTGTACAATTTTTTCCCCGTATTGATCACTCAGTGGTTGTTTCTCTTACAGTCAGTGTGTGTGTGTGATCTGCACTACTAATATTATATATGCGAACGTAAGTCTTTGTGATTTTGTTACGTCTTGTCGTCTAAATCGTTATACCGATATTGATGGAATTTGACAAGAAAATACTTCATATCTGTAGCAAGGACACACAACATGGATAACAGTTTTATTAACGATGTTTTGAGAACTTATTGAATGGTGACAGACGGACGGATGGGTGTGTTAATCTGTAATGTTACGCCGGTTACTCAATCTGTGCTTAACGCGCAGCCTGTTAGTGTATGATTTATTAGTAAAGGGTCTAGCGGAATAAGACAATGAAAAGTGTCCCTTTCCCATCCTATTAATTTGGCATACCAGTTCATAGATCTTGGTTAGCATAACCTTCGGACCGATTTTTATTTCAATGCCCCCACTCTAGGGTGCCTAAATGCATAACTCGTGAAATCAATGCGGGAAAATTCTGAAAAAATCGGGGACGTTCACATTGCTACAGGAATTTTACAATGTTTTATCGCAATTTGTTTATATCGAGTTCCTAGTAAACAAAGTCATTTCCTTGAGTGACAACGTTTAGATTTTTACTGTAGAATCATCTTTGGGCACTATATCCACGATTCAGATTTTAGACCTGTCCGAGTGGTGCAACATAGCTAAAAAGATAAACACTGAATTTGATGCCATCGGGTGGCCTACCACACAGGGGCCCTTACGGTGGGTACGCACGTCATAATTATAGTTGTGAGACTGACACTGAAATATTATTTTGTGGATTTCTAAGTTTGTTTGTTTGTCAAATGAAAGGAGCGACTTAAAGGATTAATAAAAGCTACTAACTAATCCACGAGAAAGAAGAACTTAATATATTTTTCAGGCATTTCTTGCTAAGAAAATCTTTAAAAAAATGCACAAGGCGTAACAACAATTTTTCTCCCCTTAAGTTTAATCTTCGTCGCTATCCGTTTCTATAACAGGATTTGCATGAACGTCGTCAAAAAGCCTGCTTAGAACCTGAGATGGTCGAAAATTTTTGGATAAGTATCGAGCATTTGAAAGGTAATAATTACCGCCGCTACTTGAGAACTGCATCCTATCGTTCTGCTACCGTTAGCGCATTCGCGGTAGTACCGCATGATACCCGCGTAACCTGTGGAGTTCGGCGAATAATCGATGTAGCATCTGTACGTCTTGGCGTTAATATGGCGTGATCGAACTTCTAATTTGGCGATGTTACTCTTCTCTTTCAAATAGCGGAGACTGATTGTGTTATCATCGTTTAACATTTCTACCAAATCTGAAACAGCCTGAGACAATTGGTATGAGCCCGTAAATAGCACTTTCAGGTCTTTTTCAGACATTTGCGGAAAATCGTCTATATCTTCAGATGTTACTGCGGAAAAGAGCCTGTTTCGTCGGTTCCATCCATTTGCTATGACCGTCATGGCGGCCACCACACCATGCCAAGCCTTCGTAAACCACTTAAGCTCGTCTGTCTTGAGCGCCTGCAAGATAGGCAACCCGATGGCATAAAATTCAGTGCTTATATTTTCTCGCTATGCTGCACCTCTAGGATTGGTCTGAAATATGAACCGTAGATATAGTGCCCATAGATGATTCTACAGTAAAAATCTAAACGTTGTCACTCAAGGAAATGACTTTGTTTACTAGGAACTCGATATAAACAAATTGCGATAAAACATTGTAAAATTCCACAAAAATACTAGATATTTCCTGTAGCAATGTGAACGTCCCCGATTTTTTCAGAATTTTCCCGCATTGATTTCACGAGTTATGCATTTAGGCCCCAATGTCACATTCACCCACGTAGCGCCCCCTGGAGTGGCGGCATTGAAATAAAAATCGGTCCGAAGGCTATGCTAACCAAGATCTATGAACTGGTATGCCCCATGCCCCATGAACGGGATGGGCCACGGGCACTTTTCATTGTCTTATTCCGCTAGACCATTTCGTTTAGAGACAAAACGTGTTTTAGTATAGATGTCGATTTTCTCTACACTCTACCATTATTTTGTATCTGCCTAAATGTTTCTGGCACCAGTTTATTTTGTCTTCTTTTTTGGCATGCCTTGCTGCCGTAAACCTGGCCTAAGTGGTTGCTATGGCAGCTAAATTTATTAGAAAATCCAAGAATCAGATGCTCATCTTGAAGATGGAAGACAAATTTTAAATAAAGCTAAACTTGTTTGTAGAAAGATATAGTGATGGCTTTCCTGTCATATTATGCCGAATTGGTGTTGTTTGGGACTAATTATAAGATACTAACAGCTTTCTATATTCAATTCTGGCAATGAAATTATAAGTACACGCGTACGAAGTCGCGGGTATTGGCTAGTTACTTAAAAAACTAAAAATACTAACTTATTCCACAACCCGGATCCTCCCATGAAATTATAGTAGTTGTAACGATAATTGATATCACTTCGCATTAGGTATAGGGCACCCAGTCAAGGATTAATAAGAGCAGCGAGCAACCTGCATCAAGAAAGAAGAAATTAACATCGATTATCAATATACGAATGACCAAGAAAAGACTAATCTAGATGATAATGAATGTTGAACAATTTGTAGAGAGGTATAGACTATTAAAAAGTATAGTGATCGATTAAATTGATAAATGTTATAGTCATTCCATGGTAGATGACTATTGAACGAGTAATTACAAGCAAGCTATTAAGAAAACATCATGACAGGTATTCTCATTTATATAGCGAGAAGATTTTTTCTGAATTACGGACGTAAATGAATTTGCTGATGAAATTGAAAAGGCTGGCTACAAGGCAACGCAAGTCAACTACATTTTTTAAATGCTCATTGGAAGTAAAATGAAACATAATTTGATAACTACAAGGCTCTCAACCATAAACCCTCTATTATAATTTTTGCTTATAGAAGAAGACACATAGTCTACTGTATGTAACTTATGACGAATCTGGACCAAGGAAATCAAAGATCAGAAGAATTTTGAATGTGCCTAAGTCATTTGCATGACTTCTGATATACCGTTCCATCTTCACTGACCCACTTAATTTTCATTTCCAGCCTTGCATGTTACCACAGTTCCAATTATCAGAGCAAGATTCGTTTTACGAGCTCCTCTCATGTTAATAAGAGATTCGAGTAGTAAATGTCTTTCTATTAGAATTCACATCACGCATTTCTGAGGTATCGGTGAAGGATTTTTTATCTCTGAACGTTATTGTTAATGAAAAGTGAGAAGAGCGGTCCTTTAGAGCGTTCTTACAACCACATTGCAAAATTTCATTTTGCCTCAGTCTAGATTAAACAGTTATGTAGTATTCAATTAACACGTAAAAATATTTATCTACGGTAAAAAAACGTCAAAGGAATGGTGAAGACGCGTCAATTTATAAGGAAGGCGATTGGAGGACAAGCCGCTGCAGACCGAAAGTGTATTACTGTGTCAGCAGACAGCAGAACGTACTGTTGGGGCCCCGACCTTCCTCATGCGCCGGCCTCTGCGCCTACCGTATCGACCGGCCCGGTGAACGCGGCACTGTGCTGCCCGCCTGTTGAAGCGTCGTCTCCATGGTGACGGCAGCGTTGCGGGGCGCGTGCGCAACGGTGACGGTCGGCCCGCCGCGGCGCGGTGACGGGTCGCGCCCGCCCGCCCGCTCAGCCGAACGGACCCGAGACGAGCCGAGTGCGCGAGCGGGAGTAACCGAGCCGTGGCGCCAGTGCGCATGCAGCCTGACGCGGGTCTGCACAGCAAGTAGTAACTAGAATCCCATGGCCGCCCAGCTCGGCCACGGCCCTCCGCCTGCCCTAGGTGCACAGTAGTGACATGCGACCGCGGCCTTCTATCCGTCTAGGACGCAACCCCGACCTCCCCTCTCCGTTTGTAAAGTTGCAGCCGCTACTCGGTTGCTGCTGCAGCCAAAGCCTTGCCAGCCACCGCCTCTGCCGCCTCCACTGCCCTCACCGTTGTGACCCGGAACGTCGCCAACAACCAACCTGCTTCCGCCTCTGCTCGGACGCTGCTGCGGTCGCCGAGCAGTCATGAGAAAAAGACGGGTGAGTTCCTCTCGGATCAACGCAACTCGGATGGGATCTCATATTACAGATTACGTCGTAAACTGGTAGGACCGTACAATTTCGGGAGGAAACTACTTCGCAGATCTCCGTGGTAGCTTTAGGTCTGAATACTCTCATCAAAATATGTATCTTGAATAATGTGCCCATAAAATCTACATTTTCAAATAATCGCATTTTCTTCCACAGTTGGAAGTAAATGTTATTTATTATATGGCTCCACCAGACCATATTTCTGCCCTAGATGCAAAACCAGAATTTAGTGGATTTAATCGCAATGATGAAATAAATTTACGTATATTGCGCTGACATATGAAGAATGAAAGATTAAGCAGAGAAATTTCGGCAGGCTTTTTGGATTAGAGTCGTTGGATTCGTAGTAAACACCTCCGTATGAAGTGATGTTGTAAAGTAATATTCGTGGTGAAATGATTGCGTAGATTTCCGCGTTTGTTGTACATATTATCTTGGTTTTCCAGGTGGAGGCGCGTCCATTTATGAAAACCCAACGTTTCAACCATCGTACTGTGGCTGCAAACGATAGCCTTTCATAAATCTACGCGGCTCCACGCGGAGAACCAAGATAATAAATATTTGTGAAAGTTTGTCTATTCTGTCACAGTCACCTTTTTAGAGAAAAATCTAACGCTAATATTTTGACACATGATCAGTAAATAAAACCTAACTAAATTAATTCTCCGTGATGTAACCTTAACACTTGGAAATTTGGCCTTTTGCTCCTTGTATAGAATGACTAACAGAGACACACGAATACCAAACTATATTTTCAGATTCGTCTGTACGTGTTATTTTAGTGCTAAAGCTACTGTTACCTATGAAACGTGGGGATAGCACGCACTCTAGAAAATGATGTGATTAGTATAGTTTTACATTTTTCGGCTCTAAAGAGTGAATGAATCTCTGACTCTGGTAGTCTGACTGAACCCGCCGTCTGACTCAGATTGAAGCAATATTGCACTTATTACTGTAAAATATGTAGCGCTTCAGATACGAATTTTTTCTTTCTCAGAGTATCGCTGAGAAACTATTGCGTGTTGCACTTTATGAAATTTGTATGTACCAAATATTTTAGTTACATGAATTACTCAAACACTATTTCTCTATGTACGGAAGTTTTAATAAAATGAATGTCATTTTTAGTAGATATTTAGACACTTGAAGAAAGATTGTAAGCGAATATTTATATCTTAAGATATGAAACTGGTAGCGTGAGAGGCATGTGCTATTCTAGTTAGAGATGATCGTATTTTACTTCTAACAAATAGACATAAGGGTTCTTTGTTGTATTTTATTTTAAAACAGGATTTTTTTTTTCTATGCTTCGAGACAGAATATCTGCAGCCACTGTTACGAATAATTTACTTTTTTTGGAAAAAAATCATCTGAAGTTAACTGAAGGGAGACCACGGTAACTAATTCTTCACGAAATCTCTTCCATGTCTTGTAAAAAACAGTTCCATCTACATGTAAGCAAACATAAACCTTCACACTTGCGAACAGATAAATGTTGTTAACGTCATGCCAGTTATTTTAGACACCAGAACGATTAATTCACAGAATATTTGAAGTATTCTAAGACGTTCAGAATGTTGCAGTTGATATATTTATGAAGCCTAAAGAAACATTTGCAAAGACTCTCCACCGATTATATTTTACATTTCATTACGTCGCTATGCAATTCTTATATAGTTTGCTGTTCCCTTTAAGCCGCGTTTTTAATTTTATTCTCAGACGTGTTTGGTTATCACACATATTACTACGCCATTTTCCGGTTTAGTAATCGTCTGTTGAGCAGAAAACTAAATGTGGAACCCAAACTTCGGCGTTTGGACTTCTCTAGGTCAAGAAATATCGCGGCCTTAGTTCTATATTGGTCTGAAAAATGTCTACATTCAGATCATTCTCGTACAAGAGTAGCAGGAAAGAGTGACTTATGGGATCAGTCGCTTCTCAAAGCAGACTGTGGATTCCAACTTTACTCAACTGCTTATTATGACGCGGTCTCCCGTATATATACGTCGTTTGAAGAATGTATCGCACCGCTACTTCCAGTATTCAGGAATTACTGAAATAAACGTCATTTTTAAATTTGGAAAGCAGTGAATGAATACAAAACTTTGATGAGAAATTTGACGTCAAGATTTATAAAGCAACTGTTTTATGGAATTCTCCATTTAAACCTGTCCCCCTCACTGCTTCCACTGCCGTTTGATAAATTAATTCTTTTATTAGAAAGTTTTTCCGCTTAGTTGAAAAGTTGCTTTAGAAACGAGAAATTACAGAAATTAATAACGGGCGATTTATTATTAAAAAAAACCTGGTATTATTTTTCTGAATAGGATTCAAGGTCTCGCCTGTTTATGAATTAATAGCTTACTAAATTTGTAGCCTTCAAAGGAAATTACAATTTTCTTAAATACTATTACTTTTATTACCTTGTGACTTTGAAACCATTGCTGTTTACTGTATTTTAATTCCTATTTTTTTCGGATCTTAGAGATCTGTGATACCAAATACATTCGCTTCACATAAGTAAGTGGATTTCTTCTAGTTCGATAAAAATCGTTGTGCCTGTAGCTGCACTCCTGTATACTAAAATTCCAAAAAAAAGATGACAGCATTTTTGCAGTCTGCCATAGTCATATTTTCAACAGGAACAGAAATTATATTGTTCACTTTAAAAACCTAAATTCTCGTCTTTCGGCTTTAGATGCCATTGTTTGTAACGTATGTTACTTACTAGATATCAAAGAAATTACTTTGTAAAAGTCAAGTGAGATTTCAGCCTAAGGACACTTCGTCAAATGCACCGATAACAGTGAAATAAAATCCTCCTGTCGAATGTTCGGTAGGTGTGAAGAGTAACTCGATCTGTGATTTAGACTGCTATAAAAATTTCTCTTTAAGACGCCATAAACGTACCGGAAAGCACAGAGAAACCGTTCGCAACGTCTTTCCAGTTGAGCATGAATCAAGTCTTGGGTGGCAGTTAAATGCTCCATATTTCTTCAGTGAAGTGACATACTCTAAGAACATTTACAACTGGTGGCATTTAAAAATGAGAGCCGCTCAATATGCGCATTGTTTTTCTGTACAATGCAGAGGTTTGTGCGATCTCTCTTCAGGATAGAAAATGTTTTATATGACGGGAATGTCGGTCTGGTTAAAGCACGGCACTCTATACAATTACCGGAAAATAAGACTTCGTGTGAGGAATAACAATGTTTAGAGTGTCAGATTACATTCAATACAGTATTTTGAAACTTGATGAATAATCTCGACAAATAACCAAAGAAGCATCTAAGAATGTAACTAACTTAAATAAAAAAAAGTTCGGAGCAAGTAGAAAGGTTTTTCAAAATACGGTTCGTCCCAGCTTTCATATCACTATCATTGTTACCTGTTTCATTGTTGTTGAAATGATTGATTTGTGAGTACATTGCTCGCTCTTAATGGAAATAAAATTTGAGCAACATGGATAATCCTATGATTACGAATAATAATCCTATTTGTTCACCTACGTAAATTTCTTTACACAAAATCTAATGGCCCCAAAACGAATCAGAAACCAGTATAAAACTCTGAAATGTTGACATGACACTCGAGAGAAATTTTCATTTACTGCACGCTCCTATTCTTATATCATCTGTTGATCACTAAGCAGATTTTAATATTTTACTGAAGCTGGTGTTAACGTTTGGACCTAACATTCAGGAGGACGAATTTTCTATCTCCTGTCGAATCACCCATGTTCCGATTCCCCATATTTTCCCCAAAATCATTCCATGGATTACCGAAAGGGTACCTTCAAAAGTTTATCGCCGTCTTGCTTGTTATTGCCGACTATATCATTTTTGTCGATAAACCATAAAGAGCCAATTTAAAGAAAAGGATGTTTATCTGCCTATATGCGATCTACAACCAACGCGTGGAATATTTATTCAAACCATACTTTCCCTTTATACGTCGAGTCTTAATCTTATTAAATTTTATTTTTTATGTGCTATTATCTTTGAATCATATTCTTCTACAGTAATTTTTGTTTAGTAACTGAGTTTGTATGTCCGTATTTACATCAAATTTGAAAGCCATACGAAATTAATAACAGAAGTCATCATTTTAAATATTAGGTGGCAATCTATAAACCAGAAATTGAACATAATGTATCAGAAACTAATGTATGTTTCTTATGCTATTCTGCAAGTTGATGTATTTACAAGGCATTACACAATTGGCCTCACCAGTTATATTCCAGACTGGAAACAATTATCGCACCACCTTATTATAATTAAAAGAAATAAGAATCTTAACCATTCAGTAGCAATATTTTCCTATTTCGGCTCAATAGCATATAAGCAAATCTTTTCATAAGAAAATCCTGTAATATATTCATCCTATTTTCACGAAATTTGTTATTTAACTTAGGTTTTAGTTTTCTGTTTCTTTTTTGGTTTTATTCTTTGACACTAAGCGAAACTTGAAATCGTACGTCGTGTATGCACACAAATATGAGTAAAAAATATTATTGTTGTGCTAAGTCGATTACATGATTCGTAATAAATATTCAGAATTCACCTCGAAGGCAAACAAAATGTCGCTGATTAGGAAGAAACGCTGGAATTCTATAGGCAGTCAGTGTCGAGACGAACATTGATCATTTGATTACTTGATATATTTTTATTACAAGCCCCATGGCTTCAACTTCACAGTGTGTTTTCCATGGAACCAGAGTGTATAAAGTTGGGATAGATTTTGTGGTGATTGCACTTAGAATAATTTAAGAACGTTCACGCCTATCCGAAATTACATTTTGAAATGAAGTGTGATACGACTAATACCACTATTTTCAGGTTTTCGATGGATAAATTTATAAGAGCATGTATCTACTGTTACTAAATACAGTGTAGATCCTCAAATATTCTTAGTTAATTGATTCCGATTCTCTTGTACGCTCACAAACGTAGAGAAATATCTTCAGTAATAATTGTTCAGTTTCGTCGAAACCTTATGTTTTCATAGGACTTATATCTGTATCATCCATGCTGGTATGTCGCTTTGGCTAATCCATTTCAAAAGAGACGTTTTCTCTGCTGGCACTATTTACGTAACTTAGAAGGTTTAGACCAATAGTTTAGGCAACATACGCCTTCTGGTAAGACATAAGCATAATATTTTTCATTGCAGTCGCATTTTCAATTATAATCTTATGGTGCTGTGTTATTTTCTCTAAAATAAGAAACTTGTCCGTGAAATTACATCGTCGGGCATAAAATTTAATTTCATATTTTTCTGACGCGCAGAAGTTAATTAAAGATAGCATAGCAAAGATCATCGTTTTGTAGAATTGTCGATCATGCTAATTCATTTTCATTAATTCCGTAAGAAACATGCATAAAAAATAAAACAGATCTAAGTGTAGGTGCTGTAATTAATCGCGACATATTCAAAAAATGATTCATTGGTGAGTACTTTCCTGCATTTACGATCTTTAAGGCGAATCTATCAACGAAATTTGGTTTTTAGCAAGAGATATGTAGTTAGCAAAAAGTACAATTATTCTCTGAGGAGACTACATATTTCGCTTCTCTGATTTAAATGATACATGTTTTGTATACGATGCTTTGATGCACTTTATTCAGTAACTACCTACATTTGAATGATCATCTATATCTCATGATGCTACATGTAAGGTCTGATTAAACTCACGTTCATACAGAATTATTCTGAATCACAGGGGTTCTTCCAATATAGATATTCATGAAAATGAGTCTACGTCTCAGTATTAATTAATCCATTCAAGAAATCAAAGAATTAAATGAATTTAAGCAGATGTAATTTTTATGCCGCAAATTATTTAATATACCTCTACATTACATTTTACATTACATTTACAAACAAAACTCATACGTAAATGATCAGGGAATATAATGTCAGAGGCAAAAATAAAGTCACATTCGTCTAAATTTCTTCTTAAATACCAGATTCATCACTCTTGTAAGGACAGACAGAAAAACAGCAAATATGCCCGGAACTGTCACAACTTTTTCGAGAGAGCAGAAATGTGAAGATGTGATGAAATATACAAATTCTGGATCAGTACTTTGTGTAATTGAATTGTGTATGAGGAAAAAGTTTAGAGAATAATAATCACTCAATTATTGAAGCAAAGCGTTATCTGGTTACATTATTTGATATGAAATTTAAGAATTGCTAAAATAATTTTCAGGATTTTGCTAATTTAACAGAAAACATTACACTTGTTGTAGGTTTTACATTATACTCATCTCTTTATATATATATAGTTACGGTTTCTAGATCACGTTATATTTTCAAGATCCTTGATAATGACAGGCCCTCGATCTATATGTTTGTGGAAATATGTTAATTGTGACTGAAAAATCCCAATTTGAAATATATTCTCTTTTTAATTGTTAACTGCATTACTTTTGAGATCCTGCGCTTCTCTTCCCTGTTATAATATAGTGAAAATCTTGATTCACTTGATATTTGGCAACGAGATATTAATAACACACATTACTATAGGGCAAGTAACAGTTTTCAAAACGGTTAACAGTGGCTAACAATTGTTTGCATTGTGCAAAGTAAGTTGTATCATAATGAATCTGTTTCGTTAAACTGTACGTTTACTACATTTGTGAAGCGATTTTTGTACTTAAAATCTAGCATTGACAGATCTGCTTTAAACTATTCTCTACTACGTAACAGAATTTCTGTTTAGATTTCAGAAAATTCTATTTGCAGCACATTCCACATTTTGTTTAATAATCGTGGATTCAAAACTGTCATGATGATAATTATTGTTAACTGCATGCCCGATAGCAAAAGTCACTTTTGTGTATACATGTATCATTGGTTACGCCAAGAACTTTCATTTATTTCATAGTAAACTATATCATCACTAAGATTGTAAACTTCACTAACAGCCATCACATTGTGAATAAAGTACCTGCATTTTTAATTTTTCTTTATATACTGTTTTTAAGCTTCACGCCGCTAATGTGATATGCCGCTGCATTTGAAGACAATTTACTATGTAAGATTGTTTGAATTTTGGACATTTTTATTTCACTGGAAGGAAATAAACACCATTACCGTACGGCCTTATAAAAAACACCTCTAATTTTCTTCTGTATTTTGCTGATTACGTAATAATGTTCTTGCCCTTTATAGAACTATCCTGGCTGGATGGTTCCTGAGATTTCTATCATGTCGAGTTTATGTAGTCAGTCCTCAAAGTACTTTGTCTACTGTTGAATTTCTTGAACTATCAAGTATGTACAAGTGGCAGCATGTATTTCATCCATGGAGTCATGTCTTACGAAGTTTAGTATAGTTTTAAGACATAATATTCTGGATCCTTTGATTGAGTAGAGTATTTGATTTGTTTATTTCTCTCCTCACCGCATTTATAAAGGAACGCTGATAGTGTATAAGTGGAAGGTAAGTTTTTTTTATTTTTCAATAGTCATGTACCTGCTTGGTAATATAGGATATAGTCTTGTTAGCAGTGTTATTCCCTGTTTATATAATATAATGGCAGAAAATTGACCTCTCGTGAATTACGAATTACAAGTACTGATGATTCCTAAAATCACTGTACCTCTCAGAATTAAGAATCTTTTTTTCGACGAATAAACTAAATCATACTTCAATCTGTCTATGAGATGTTTACTCTTCCATCACCAAGCTATGCAGTGACTGGCTGAAATAACCGTTGAAGAATTATTTACTCATTACGGCGAATATATCAAGTAGCTCGTGGTTTTAACTCATCTGTTATTGTTTCACCTGTGAGAGAAACTGAATCCTTAAGATGAAATGAGTTGAGTAAGTACTCTTTGTTAGAGAAAATCTTAGAACTGATTAAATTGAAATTATTTCGTCAGTAATAATGTTTTTATTTTTCATTTGCCGTTTTGGAGTCAGGATTATCTTATTAACCAATGAACTAAAAGAGATAACAACGTTTATTAAGCTATTTTTAATTATGGACAAGCATAGAAAAATTCGTACGTCAGAACTAAGTTTATAAAATATAAGCATTACTAAACTGTATGTCCTCCCTCTCTCTCTCTCTTTTATCAAAAGAAAAAGAAAAAGGTATGTGGTGAGAGCGAGCGCACGTGCATAAAGTCACACAAATACATATACTTTGATGTTAATCGCATTTATTTAGACTAGGAGGAATAGTCCTACGAGTCGTCTTCATTGGAATCATCCTGTCTCCTCATCTTTTGAATATATTATTAATTATCATACGATTGATAAATAAAGTTTGTGTTGTCAAAATCAGAAATTACAAAGTTATAAAGAGAATTATGTGTTTTCATTGGAACCCCCATGTTGGCGCCCAACGTCCAATTTTGGAGCACGCGTGGAAGTTATGAGGGATTAACTTTGTGAATTTCACACAGTATATCTCTGATACTGGCGATACGTTCTTGTTCAACCAAACTGCCTTCTTCTTTCGTTTCACCCTCTTTGGGGGACGATGAATCAGTCGCTTCTTTGCATGCTGTTCCTTTCTTCGCCAAGTATTTCTTCTTTCTCTCGGAGCTTCTTCTTCTATCCTCCTTCGAGATGATGGATTTCGACTTTAGATTTTTTTTGGAATCTTATCTTTAAATCTTATCTGCGCTGTTCTATCAAGCAATGACTTTTCCGTAATTTCCTCAGTATACAATGAAGTATTCCTTAGTGTGCGGACAGATTCGTTTTATAAAGCGTAACCATCTTCTAATATAAAAATGCTCTTTTGGTCGTATTGGACTAGTGAGACGTGTTTCTGCGTAATGTTTGCTTATCCCCTTCAAATAAACCAAATGGTTTTCAGTGAAATATATCCTTTTATTATGCCGTAATTTTTTGTTATTGTTACTAATGACTTTCTTAACTACCATTTATCATCTCACAGTTCTGGATATATTTCTGTTTGTTGAAAAATATATGTATGTCTAGTAAACCTTCCTTGTTTCTCGTCTGAATCCCTAACGGTTATAATGCCCTTTAATGAAAGTAGGCCTACTATTGTTATTTTTCTGCTCTTTATGGACGAAGTTCTAACTGTTCCTGCTTCATACTTCGTTCTTGCTTATTTTTGGTCGTCCTACTCTTTCTTCTGCCTATTGCATGGTATGCCACCTTTTTTTTCTGAAGTTTTTTCACAATCCCTTCCTTTTCAATTGGTCTCTCCGTTGTTGTCTGTACTGATGGATTCTATTACTTATGGAACATATTTTTAAGTACGGTCATTTCTTATTTTGTATAGCTTGGCGAAATCTTCAACTTTCTGTAGAGACTTCATTCAACTGTTTGTGTTCTTGATTTATCTTTGCGAGACGGAAACCAATTTTCTCAGCCATTCAACAGTACAGGTGTTAGCAAAGTACCATTCCTGATTATATTCTTCAGTGTCCAATGTATGGAGCCCCATACATGCTGGAAACAATGTACATTCTGGTGTAAGTCAAAACCTAGGACATACTTACTATAACCGAGAAAGATCGAGCATGAAACCTGTACTATCTGTTGTGAGAAAGACGTTATCAGTACATTAGTTCTAGATATAGTATGAAAAATATTAAATACTTTTTTTTCGTATCGTTTAGTTAGAGTAACAGGTTTTGAACAGCTTGATTGTCCCTATACGTACCGTCTTCGCGGACATATTTTTTTTTTTTTTTTTAATTGAAATACGCTCATTCTATGTTATTCAAGAAGAGTTCACATTTTGATCGCACGTTAGTGCGTATTCGAACTTAAAGTGGTAACAGTACCTAATTTTTCGAAAAAATATTTTGATATCACATGCGCAGGGAATCTTGGTTCTCTTTAAAGATGAATAATCGTTCTCTAAATCGGTCTCTTCCATGAATATATTTTTTCATATAGCATGTGAATACTTTCATCACTATATAACTGATAAAAGATACAGCCTCATTTATCTAGCCCCCATACTATAATAAATTCCTATCTCTCTCTTTCATCTACATACTAGATTAACAATTTAATTCGTTCATTGTGACTTGTGAGATATCGTTCTGTATCATATTTTAGTTTGATTCTTTAATAAATTCCTCTCTTTATTCATTATTTACAGAACATTTATTTCGTTTATACAATTGATTTTCTTCATTCCACCAAAGAGCCACATTTCTAATGCTTCCACTTGCCTCCATTTGATGTTTATTTTGGAGCTTTAGTCGCGTGAATTGTTGTATTTTGTACGAAGTGCTGCATAGAATTCTGTTTTACGCCAATATGTGTCATTATTATTATTTTTTTTAAAATAAATTTTCACTTACTGAGGCAAATGAATTTTTAGTAATGTATTTGTATCCACCATTTTTTGAACTTCATCAATTCATTAAGAAATTTTTTAAAAGTCTTTTCATTGACCAGTAAGTCCAGCACGTGTTGTAACAGATTTTTCAATTATTCTATTATACTTCTGCTGTTACTGTTGCACTTCATGACCCCGATTGGCTTTTTGGTTACATTTATTCCAAATTCCTTTCCTTTATTCACATTATCCAACGTTCATGAGTAGAAATGTATGTATCGTCAACATATACCATTTAGCAGCATTGTTATTTTTTCTTCCCCATTTTTCTTTCCACTTATAAATTATTTATTTGTTTCATCAATCGCTTCTTCTAAGTAGCAGTTGAATCGAAGAAGTGACACACTATAGCTTTGTCTCATATCCTGTTTAGCTGTTATTTCACTTCACGAATATCAGATAGTGATATAGCTAACAAGTAATGCTTGTATTTTGATGTATAAATTCAAAAAAAATCTACATTTAATAAACATGAAAACAATCTATTGAAGTTTTATGCTGTAGCAAGTAAAATTGTAGAATCTTATTTCAGATATTGCAATGTTGTTTTGCACTTGAAGCTTTGCAAAATCATTTTAAAGTGAGATGTTCTGTACTGTAATTATAACATGAATTTCCTAATTAACACTGAATCACCTGGCTTTTTCAGCCATATCGTCATTGTTTATCGTTCTTACAGCTTTAATATCCTTCCCCCCTCATCCCTCTTCCACGTTTCCACCGAGCTTGGTGAGTGTTAAAGCATTCGTAATGACACGGATTCCAGTTCCCGTCCATGATGTTCCATGGTTTCTCGACTTCAACCCAGGCTAACGCAGAAATGGTACCTTCAAAATGTAATGTCCTCTTTCCCTATAAACAATGAGCTGATTAACTGACATGAAGAACAATAAAAACATGATCTTAAGAACAGCTGACTCGGTAGTGGTTCACGAGAATAGGGAAGAACCGTGCAGAGTGGCCATGGCAGACAAAGCGGGCAGGGGTCTTAGGGGGCCAAGAGGTGATGCCATCGTGCAGATAAAATCATAACTCGTTTCACTCAATGCCCTAAATTACCGTGTGAATTCCCGTCTGGTTAGCGTGTCTTCCCTAAAAGCATTTTGTAATTTGTGGGTTTTGATCATCCTGATGTTTGGTAAGTGCTCAGTTTATGTATTTTTTGGTCAGACACCAGGTGACTTCCACTTCTAAGCGAAATAATTTTGCAAGTGTGATGCTTTGGATACAGATTCCCGGTATGAGTATCGCATTGTTTCGTCACATTTTTATGGTAGAACTGTGTTTGTGTAATTGCGTCAATTCAGCTGAAGTGGCCAAGCTGATGTTGGTGGTGGCCATTTTGCTTGCAGAGCTGTAACTCTGGTCGTTCCTTGCGGATTATTAACATTCCAGATATACAATACTTCGAATAGATGCTTTCTATCATTTGCAGCTGAAGTGAGTATATTAATAATAATAAAAACAAATTAAATTAAATTATTTCTTTGTGAAAGATGTTTTGTTGCATAGTTGGTACTGTGGTGGTAAAAAAAATATATATATAAAAATGAAGTTGAAGCTGAAAACATCAACAATAAAGTATCAGAAAGTAACAGGAAGAATAAATATACCATTGGTAGAAAGAAAACCAGCAAGCGCAGGAAATATAACCCAACAAGACAGTTATTTGATGATGACGATAATGATCAAGAAGAAACGCCGTGCTTATACTGAAACGAAAATTTTACAGCTTCAAGATCACAAGAACGAAGAAACCAATGCAAAATGTGTTTCTTTTGGATTCCCGAAATCTATGCTGTAAATGAAGAGAAAAAGCTTCCTTTTGTTTGCGATAATTTTAATTAGTGTTAATTTACCTTTTTCTTGTTATAATTTTTTATGATTTCCAAGTTGTATAACTTTCCTTTAATTAAAATACACTGTTTTACAAATTTTCAATTTCTGATTTTGATAGTACGTGGCTACTTTTCCCGACCATATGGCCGTTTGGTTAATTTTTTTTTTAAATTGGTTAATTTGGACACTAATCTTAATTTTAACTAAAAAATTCTAGTGTATGCTATCATAGTTTTAGTAAGCAACTACCAACTTCGATGCCTATACATTTGATGTAAGTAAGCTTAAAACATCATAAAACATTATACCGCTCACTTTGCCCGGCTACATGAGTTGTGGATATTATCAATGAAACATAACTCCACAAGAGTCTGAAACCGAGATCATTGAATTTACTGTATATGTGAAACTTCTAAAATTCTGAAAATGTAAACAGAAAATTACCAGACATGAGCCAGCATTCTATTATTACGTGTTACTATTAGGAGAGGCAGATTTGTAATATGATGCAAGTCGAACAAAGCGATTATTAAATTTTCGATGGAATTAGAAATGCGTCATTCACAAAAAAGGAATTTCCGTGTGGCCTCTATTTACTCAGTTCTTAAAGTGTTTATAAGTTAGCAACAACTTATCTAGAAACTCAGTTCCCGAAAACAGAAAAAATATATTTATAGTGTTTTTATCAACTTCGTATAGGCGTCAACGTTTTTAGTTGGAACTGGACATCTGTTTGGTAACTATAGGTTTTATGGTTCGGTGACAAAGAACAGAAATAGAATTTTTCTGTTACCAGAGATTGTTGGTACAACCATTAACAAAACAATGTTAGTCGTAATAAAATCCATAACAGCTTACAAAAATTTGTCTCCTTTCTTTTGAAGTGTACATAAATGTATTTTATCTATTTCTCCATGTATTTGTCACAAAGACGAAGTGAATTTGCCTAATAGTCACCGGGAGTTCCGTGTGTTCTCTGGAAGGAATTTCACAATACTTAGACGGAAAACCAAAGGAACATTAATATATGTGATACGGCCAGAAGTCTCTTTGAATATATATATATATTTTGAAACTACACGCTTTTTCAGTTTCAATAGAGGTGTGAGCATTATTACTAATTATTATCTGAGCAGTGCAATAATGATGACCAATATGTTAAATTTTCTAAATATATAGTATTGTTACATATTCTTTTTAAATTCACAGGCCTTTCTAGCTATCATTTACAGGGTATATTTCGATTATGTATGTAACGGAAAAGGGACAACTAATTAAGTAACTTCTTCAAAATGTTCTCATCACAGGGATGATATATAGGACTATAATGTTCATCTGGTGATTTATCAGTAGTCTTAAAGTATTTATAACTAAAGACAAGGTATTAAGCTGGATTCAATTTTGTACTATAAACTATTTCTGAAAAAAAGTAGAAAGAACTCGAAAGTTTATCAATGAAATTTTTGATTAATTGGCTCTTTTTTTATTGCTTCGGCTTTACGGCTCCTCGAATTCAAAGTAATTAAAGGCGGGGAGAGAAGTGGAGGCTAAAAATGGGAAGGAATTCGACCACGGCCTTTTGAAGGAACCACCTCGGCATTCGCGTGGAGTGATTTAGGGAAACCATGGAAAACCCATATCTGAATGGTCCGACAGGAATTTGAATCCGCGTCCTCCCCAATACCAGGGTTGAGCTTTAGCGTTCACCCACCACGCTCGCTTGAAATTATTCGTAATGGTGAAGGTTGTCGTCCATCTGGAGCTTTATGTCGATGTGTAAAAGTTGCACAGTGCTGCCTCAGTGAATTCAGTCAATATGTCATGTGATTTATGTTAATAGACTCGTCAGCACTGATTGCACTGTAATAACGCGAACCATGAGACGTAGGAAAAGGCTCAACGAACTACCCGTCAAAGAAACGTTCAGTGGAGTTGTTCTTGTTTATTGTGTTGAGAAGGTCTTTCATTCAGGTGGCCTTTCCAAAATTGTTTTCAAACAAATCACTTGAACAAAGACACTAAGGAGACTGTTCAGATTGTTGAGGAGGTCCTGCTTGAACTGGTCACTGAGGTGAACGACTTTGTTCATAGCACACATCTAGGATTTGGCTAGCTACAGAGCTGCTGCATTTATGAGTAGCCAACCCACATGTATTCTGCATCACCAGAGAATAATTTCTCAGAGCTTGCACCTGTAAATTAATAATAACATGTATTAATAACGGAAGTTTATGTATTAAGGTTTTCGATGCTGCATATAAGCCTTATATTATTTTTGACAGAATTTTATTTCATATTTCAAAAATGAATTCAAACATTCAGTATGACGCATCGAATGAGGAGATTTTAAAGTTAGCTGTAAGAATAAGATTCAAATATATCTGAGTGTGTTATTTTTCGGTTTGGAATTTCTGGTTGTATACCAGAGAAAATATCGACTTTATATAGTTTCTAGCAACTTAGAAGAAATTTGCACAAATCATATGTATGAGAATTTAAAGTGGTTTCTTTTTTTTACTGAAGACAAATTTGTGGTTAGATTATTTTTTGGGTGGCTTGCAATCGAAGTAGCTTTCATTTGTGTTCTCAAAAATAGAGCAATGCCCTTTCGGCATGTGATCTAACGAGTCCAGTGTGTCAGTGTATTATATGACCTTGTCATATTTCCTAGAATAATCTTTTCAAACTTGTCAGCGTCTCTGAATTAGGTTTAATTTTCGATGTGAAATTATGTCTTCACCTTGGGCTACTGTAAAAAAGCTCATATTTTATGAGGTTTCATATTTTGCTTTTCAAAATAGGATAAATCAGATATTGCAACAGTGTAATATGACGCACTCGTGTTTTCTATTTTTTTTTTTTTTTTTTTATGTTTTGGAGTTCATTCAGGCTACATTGATTATAACCCGTACTTATTCTGTTTGTATTTAATCTGTGAGTGTCTTAAACCTTTCTTCCAGTTGGAAAACTAGTGTAGGTACTACGCTAAGGTTAACACGAAATTTCTTACTAGTTGCCAAGTTATTGATAAAATGTCGTTATTTAAGTGCGTTTACTTTTTTACTAATAATAACCTTGCTACAGTTTAGCCCATTTATTATTTGTATCAAAGTATTTATAACATAAGTGAACGTTAGCAGTAAATTTCACAACAGCTCAAACGGAAGCTATCTTGCTATGTTAGATAAATATCTAATAGCTGTAAATTTTGTTTGCGTAAAAAGGAAAATGCACTAAATATTCGTAAAAATGATCACAGTTTGTTCAGAACTCACTGATTAATAATTTTTGTTAGGTGAATTCAAATTTCTAATTTCGTATTATAATTGTTACTGATATGGTATGTAACTGACTAGAATAATTAAAATGTTTATGTATACAATGGAATGCTTTCAGATTCAAGTTCAGAGTTTGTTATTTTTGATGAGAATATTCTCAGAAAAATAGGTATATTCTGCCTTTTGCTCAATGTGCAAGCAGTTTGAAGAGTGATGAACATTATATAAATTTATTTTTTATATTAATGTTAAGTAAACATTTAGCTACAGCACTAGTAACTATTTGGGTAATTCTACACCTATCACAATTTTTTAAAGACTGGATTGTATATTATTATTATTGCTGAAAGGAAAATATGGTTTTACTGAATAAAACTAGTCACAAAGCAGAAAACTCATAAGCTTCTAACTTCTATCAGGCAAGTATATAATCGAAGTTATTCTATGGATTTTACATTATTTTTTTGGATGGTATATAATTGAAGTGGCTTCACAAGTTTAGGACGTCAAAGAAAATTCCTTTAAATTTATATGTTTATACATTGTTTCTAACATTATTCCCGTATAGTACAAATTTACTATTCTTACCATATTTCTAGGAGACAACTATTTACTTTAGTAGTATATCGGCTTACAGAAAACTATAATAATACAAATATAATGATATAAGTACACTGATCTTCAGAGTACTTGAAATATAATGTGTTCATAATCTTTTAAATTGTGAGTAGTGAACATTTATTGAAATAATCATTTAACTTTCAAGATTTATTTATATGCTATTCTGTTGTGTTAAAGGCTGATTGGTTGCAAAGACTTTTTTCGGATTTTTATGACAATGGTTTACAATGTTTCTGGAGACCTGCACCCTTACTCATAGTCTTTATTTTATATATTTCCAGCATGTGTTGAACAGTACTCTTTTCAAGCGTAATTTAAAAATAGAGGACTGTATACGGGTTTGCTATTTTAAGGTTACAAATTTTTATTAAGTCCAAACTGGATCCTATATCAGTATCTATCCGAACGATTCCATTAATCATCTGGTATAAAAGTCCTTCATTTTAATACAAAATTTCGTTTCTTGTTTGTTTTTGTTTTGCTAATAAAGTTGGTGTTTCTGAATAATACTTGAAATGTGCTTTATGAAGTTCATCATCGCTTTTTGATGCTGCTTTAAAACAATAAGTTTCATCTTTGTTGAAGGTTTAATGAATGTCAGTTCTTCTTATCATAATGTGAATCTCAATCTCAGGTGGAGTTCTTTCTGCCATTAAAATTAACTTTCACCGTTGGAAAAGCAGAGGTTTGTTAATGTGAATTACGCTGGGACGCTTCGTGGTTCTGATTCAGTGGCTGAACGTTCAGAACGGACTCCAGACACACGCAGCCTGCTAAGAATTCCCGTGAGAAAAAGGCAGGAGCTTGGCGCTGATCACGCCACTTGCTCTCTAGTGCCGTAAGGTCAAGAAACAGAATACGGAGCTCTACCTCCTTTAATTCGCCATGCGTTCCGTATGGGAGTGAGAAGAACTGACCATTCTTTCCCTTTATCATGTAGGATTACCAGGTTAGATTAGTGGCCTGCATGGTCACCAAGAAACTATGCCACTTGGTCATCAAATCCAAGCGAAGTTATTGTTAGTTTTAAACTGATTATGTTTCACTTTTTCCGAGGATAAGTTCTGCGTGAAATTCAAAACATTGTCACTAATAGTTCTTGTATTTACTATTTGTCCGTCACCCGAGTTAATCATTTAAAGTTGTTATTAGAAGTCCTTGGATTGTATCATATTTTTGTTTGTGTTGCAGATTTTATCATTTTATTTACTTGATAGTTATGGTTTGCGATACGTTTTTATACCAGTGTTTTAAGCTTAAGTGAATTATCTTCCACTACGAATCTATTAACAATCATGGTAATAATATCTTTCTATATTATAATGTGGAAATACGTAATAGACGGGAAAAGGTTGAGCAATTCGTATAAGCATTTTCAATAGATAATTTATTCACTTATTCCAAATTAATTTTTAATCAAAACATAGAAAGGGTATGATGTCTCTTTTATAAGGTTTTTTATGTGAGAAAACTGTTTCGATTGTTATAAACCTTGTTAAAGTTTTCAGTTAAGTGTGTGTATACTGTTAACATTACAAAATTGCTACCGTAAATATCTGCAGGTGCTACAAAACATGAAGATTTCTAATAATAACTGATCACCTTTAAACATTTTCAATTTATTCTTTTAATATGTATGAGTTCATGTGATATCTATAATGTGGTATATGTACAGAAAGATTACTTGGATTTCACTTCTTCTCCGTAAGAGCTATTTATGTTACGCAGCTCGTGTTTATCGGCGGAACCACAAAAATTGTTATATTCTTGTAAGTCCTATATCATTTGCATTTCATAAACGAAAAAGTCCTTTATTCAAATATTACGTAAATGGAAGGGTGATCAGGTTCCTTATACATCCCAGATACCGAAATCCTACTCACTCTAAAACGAAACAGTAATATAAAACACGGGAAGACCGCTCAGTTTTATGGCCGTTTAAATCCGGTGCGTCTATTGAGTTATGTACTCTGTATTCATCGCAGGTGAGTAAGGCAGATATGATGCGCCTTTCCAGTGCCCTGTACTTACAGAGGAACATTTTTCCATCACTTAGTTTTTCTAGAGTAAATTTTCCATTTGTAACAATGTTGCCTTTACAAGTTAATAATGAAAGCGCCTAGAACTGTAATTCCGTACACAGAATTTGTGGTGTTTAGTACTAAAACAAGAATTTAAATAACTTAGTAACACAAGAAATGGTTAGAAATTCTTCCATCTGTCAAATGGATACTGGACGAACAAGAATATGAGAAATACTGATTTTAAAAGATGCGATAATTTTTTGTGCAGGTGTGGAAGTGGTTATATGACCTGTGAGAAAGAAGATAGATTTTTTTTTTTTGTATTTTTCAAAAAGTGAAGCTTATTTTACTGTGCCCTATTACGGTGCTGTGAAAAAAGAGAATGTTTAGACTACCAGAATTATTACTAACGATAAAATTTTATATATAATGGTAAATAAAGATTCGAACGTATGGAATACACAATCAATTTATTCATATGTGAAGTTTTTCATACTACTGGAAAAAATATGCGTACATGGAGAAATTTTTTAACTGATGTTAGAGTTATTGATTACAGTATCGGCTGTTTAACCACTGACGCTTAATAAACAAGCTGGGAGTGAATTGCAACATAAGAAAACTGTGCAGTGTTGGGAGTGAAATGTTAGTTTATTCATCATCGTCTATATGCAGATGTCTTTATGTACTACAAAATGTTTTGTGTTCTATGTACTTTCTGATTTTCTAATTGAAGAGATTTCTTTTTGGATGTGATTCGATGAAACCCAACGTCAAAACAGCTATAGCTAAAGAGTGGATTAGTTTCTGTTCAAGAGATAAAATAAAGATTTAAGTCTTCGTTCGGATATATAGATTGTGTTCGATTATTCGTGCGCAATTTGACTTAATGTACACTATATCATTCCCTATTACTCAGTGTTGTAGCTGATACTGGTTCTTATGAATAGCACCAATTGGTGGACTAAATTATTAGAGAGGAATGCTTAGTAGTAATTGTCTCATTATCGATCTTAAATCGTACCTGGTGGATGAGCGGTAATGTTGGAGCCTTGCATTCAGAAGGAAATGGGTTCGATCATCCGGCCATCCAGATTTTTCTTTTTCCATGATTTCCCGAAGTCACCCCAGATCAATAACGGTGTGATTCCTTCAAAAGTACATTTAAATTCCTTTCCTGTTGCTTACTCACAATTCTCTCTCGCTTCTAATGCCCTCGAAGGGCCGTAAGGATAAAATAATGAACCTATGCTCGTCTCTACCCGGGGACACTTACTTTTCGTACTCGCTACCGCACATCTGCGTTTTCATACTCTCAAATATATGTATCCTTATTTGCAACGCAACGTCTTGATTTTCATTTGACTTGTAATTAAGAATTTGTAACATATTTTCAAATAGTAGTGAGAACCAGGGATGTCAGTTCCTGGAGCACTATGGGGAGATGAGCTTATGTTTTCTATGATGTGTGTTTGTTTGTGAAATGAATAATTTATGAGGCGCAGAGGGGAGACCATCCCATCATCAAAAGATCGCCTATAGAACTGAACTGCAGTCGCGATGGCCTCTACACGGTGCCGAGGATTCGGTCCTGGTACCGTTGTACCTCCTGCATCCTGTTTGTGGCAGCTTAGTACATATACATATTGTTTGTGGCCTAGATATGGCATATAATCCTCTTCTCACAAGCGAGTTCATTATGTGTCTCTTTATACTTCAAAGACGTTGAATGTTAATTCATCTTATGCTGTTACATAAGTTTCATCAAACCGCAAAGAAATATACCTGTCCTTAATTCTTTTGTAGTTTTGCTTCCCTGTTATCGATACTTACAATTATTCATTTTTACCTTCACCAAATTCTGTAGCTCTTATTATATCTTTTACATCACTTCGCAATCAATATTTGACTCAGCTGATTGCAGTTCTTTCATACAATCAACAATCGTCTTTCGTTTCGTGTCTTACATGTTTAATCCTTAACTGTTATTAGCCATGCTTGATCTTTCTTTTATTTCTTGTGCTCTTTCCCTTTTATGCAGTGAAATACGAGCATTATATGTTCTTCGTAAGGAAAGAATCACACTTACGTAGAATAATGGTGAATGATCCTATTATTCCCTATGAAGTATTGGTACAATTTTTTGTAGTGTGATTGGTTATAAATAAATTGTTTTTAATCTCGATCAAGACAGTTCTGTTTTCTAAATGTAGTCTTGATAGAGTGGCAAAGACATTTCCTTAATTTATGCAAATTTTAAAAGATTTTTGTCATTTAAAGACAGATATTGGTACCTCCTATAATCTTCCTCTTCCTCATTCTTATCGATTTGTTTCTTTAGCAGTCTGTGTTTATTAACTACGTGATTCAGTTATTTGGTGCCTGTCTGTCACATTTAATGCATGTCATCAAGATGCACCGTTTAATCTCTCTTTTCTATGCGTTGTTTTTATAACAAACTTTTTATAGTACCTGTCTTTTAAGTAATCTTCCTAAAACCAAAAAAATATCTCCATTGATTAGGGGAGAGACTTTGTGCCTCTGTGAGTGAGTGAATTTTTGTGGACATGTAAAAATTAAAACTTAAAATCAGTTATTCACTTATTATCTACTTACGTGTTCCGTTTCACAGATCGTCCCATTTGGTGACATGTCATTTTAGTTTTCAGATTTCTTGTTTATATCAAATATTACTGAAGTCAAAACAACCAAGAAAAGTTTTAAGTTATACAAATCGAAAACAGTGATAATGCACATTATAACAAAATAACATAAATTTTCTTGAAACGAATGGTTCTCATATTAATCATCGCAGAAATGAAATTTTACTAGTGTAAAATTTTTTTGCGTACATAATTATTTTGCAATTCAGAGTACGAATATAGATAGACATTTATTGTTTGAATTTTCCTTGCAAATTATTTTTAATTTATAACACAATTAATATCCTCCCAGGAGGTGCCTAGTAATTTCTAGAAAAATATGTTAATAACACTAATAAAAGACGCAGAGACGTTTAAGGTTTTACCTTCTTTTAAACGTATTAGGAGATGACTGAATATATGTTTTGTTTTTCACTAGTATATTATGTTATTCATGTTCATTTATGATCTTCCGTTGCGTTGCAAGGGACATGTAAAAAATCATTATTATGATTATGAAATGAGCCAATTGAACAGTTAGAATAATAAATTAGATCCCACTTATTTTTAGGTATTTTTGTTGTTGTTTTTAATAGTAAGATTATTAAACCCAGATGGCTTAAACCGGTGTTTTTTTTTTTCTTTCCATGCAGGAAATTTTTTGTAGCATTGTATCTGTAAGTACTACCTCCGATTTCTCCCCCCGTGAATCAAACTGTATATAATACATCACAAACGAACCACAGAAATAAGACTACCCACGCTCTTTCACGTAATCGATCCGGCGTTAGGGTAGTCTAAGCCACAGGGGCTGGAGTGTGCCCCATTGTGTATCGACAGTGTGACGACGGATTGAGAGGCGCTGATAGTAATAGACCATTACTATTACTCTGACTGGATTCAAGGACAGTTGAATATATATGATTTTTCCTTAAGTAGTCTTTTACTTAATGAGGCACAAAGGCAATAAACTTAGGAGCAAAAACATCGTCCTCGCCGATTTTTTTTTTTTTTTTTTTTTTCTCCGGCTGATTGATTCGCCGCCCACGCCACCAGTTCGGTTTCGTTTCGCTGGAAACCTATTCGGCGGCGTCCACCTGAATCGGCCTTCGTGACCGGCACACAGAGCGCGGTAATCCTCTTTTGAAGGCGCCAAGTGTAAGGACGAGACGGAGGAGAGAAGAACGGCAGTTAAAAGGTAGCTGACAACGTTATCCGTTCCGCAAAAACAATTAATCAGTCTAAATTAATGGCACCCGCGCTGATTAATCCCTTGTCCTTCCCGAGCCATTAGTATTCCGCCCCGCAGCCAGTCGGAGGCGAGCCTTTCCTTCATGCAGGGGAGGGCGGGAGGCTCATTCAGCCAAGATAAATGTTATGTTATGGAGCAGAGTGAAGGAGGACACGCTTTGAGTGATGGCTCCACCAGCGGCGAGCGAGCAGGACAGACTTAGGCCCCCGGGAGCTAGTTTCTCTTAATCTCACGCTGCGTACATCGCGAATGTCTTCACGAATGTCTTCAAGTCTTCCTATACTGTGGGCAATAAAACAATCCCTCTTTCTACTAGTCGTAAGATTTTTGTTACATATACAGACATACAAAACAACTAGCATTTGTTGTTGCTTCACCCACGTGGACCAAAGTGTGTGGATTAGTATGTTTACATTTTAAAATTTTTGTGTAACAATTATTATCTCTGAGACGTAAAAAGTATTATTTCTTATTTCCCCTATTCCCCCATCTATCAGAAAGTTTTAACTTTCGTTTCTGTATATTCTACGTAACTAAATTTAGAAAAATTAAGAAATTACCTACTAAAATGTTTACAATGCTCTTTTTCAAGCCCGTATCCGTTCAGGATGTCGGCAATCATCTTGGCTACCTTGACTTTGTCTGTTGACTGTCGAAGTAGCTCCGTAGCTATATAGGACATCCATGTTCTCTGAGTTTTTAGCCAAGATGTTATTCTACCTCCAGTAATTCTCTTTCATGGTATTTTACCCTGTAGAACAGACTGTAGGAGTCGTCGACGGTTTTTCCTCATAACGTAGCCAAGGTACTATACCTTAACATTTAATGCTAAGTGAAAATTAGGTACTTTTATACAAAGACGAAATGTTCTACATAAATATTATCCTAATCCATAGAGCATAAAATAAAATTCTTTATCACTAGAAACTATATTTGAATTTTTCTGTCTGGTTGACTATCGCTTAATCATGGAGGCCCATTTTTTCAGTTTTTAAAGTTGATGCCGACAGGTTAGATCTCTTTCGGGATTGTACTGCATAACGAAACAACATGCCGTCAAGTTTTATTATCGATATTAAGAAGAAATTTTGGTTAGCATTCTATATTAAGTTTGTAAAATAGTAATTGGCATCAAAATTAACGTAAAAAACGTGGAATCGTTGTAGCCTTCATCTTAAAGTAAACATCACAATTTATTGGAGTGTTAATCTAAGATATTGTGGCTAGATTTATATTTTCCATATATTTTAGAAAACTGAAAAAACATTGATAACAAAATTAGTCAAAAACAGTATTAATAAGATCCAAAGAGTGTAATGTTTATCTGTGATATAGCGAGATTTTTGGTGGGTATCTTTTGCGTTTAAGAAAGGAGAGTTCATCTTCCATGCAGTGTGATCTCTGGTGACTATCTATTCTGGTTGCGAACAGATTTCTTGTTCTCTCCCTCTGTCCAGATTTTAAAATTGAGTCCGTAAGCTGTCAAACTGTGAAATCCCAACCCAAGTCAATTCGGTAGTTTTTGCATTATGCAGTGACAAAGGGACGGACGGACACAGCTCTCAGATTTATACGAGTATAGATATGAATTGAAGATCGGTTGATGAACGCGTGAAGTAAGTAATATCTGAACACTGAAAGTGAATAACTGTTCCCACAGTTGCCATATGATGCCCTGTATCACAGTAACTAATCACGCATTTCCAACGGATGATGTACTTGTTTTCGGTCCAGCATACACACAATGAACTAGTTTTACGATACTTCAAAGGCATTCAGGAGCAAGTAGAATGATTCCCCAGCTCACCTCTCCCGTGGGACAACATGCTTCCTAAAGTGAGAGTAGTTCTACCAATGGCAACCTTGAAAAAGAATCTCCCATACTTCAGATAGGGTGCTTGAAAATACAATATTAAGGATATTAGAGAATCGTTAGAAGCAGAAGATTTTTAAAGGCCAATTCAAACATACCTAAATAAGTTCTTCTACAGTACATTGCGATTTACCAATATGTCAGTTTTAATTTATATTTGTATTCTTTGTAAAGTTGTAAAGCTTAATCCCACAAAAACAGTCCTTGTAAAAGTAGACCATGTCTCGTGTTCATGTAGTGAAAACAGTTATGAGATCTTCTTCTGAGCAGTGTGTATTCACTTCACTTTGTAAAACAGAATGGTTTCTCTCGGTGTCATAGATCGTTTATTTAGGATAAAAAAAATTGATGACTTGGCCATTATGAAGGCCATGTTTTAGTTAACCTATATAAATACCTTAAATGTGTTGCTTTATCAAACTTATAAATACTTAAAAAGCCAAGATTTCCTTCGCGCTTTTTAGAATTTGACAAGTATATATTATTCCCTCAATTTCAGTAAAAATTATGACGTGCATAATCGCCAAGCCATCAGATTTTTTTTTTTTTTTATCCTAAATAAACGATCTATGACACCGAGAGAAACCATTCTGTTTCACAAAGTGGAGTGAATACACACTGTAAAGTGTACACTTGGCTCAGAAGAAGATCTCATAACTTTTTGTCACTACATGAACACGAGAGTTGGCCTAATTTCCAAATAATTGTTTTTGTGGGATCTCATTTCTTTTTGTAAGTTTATCGCTTATTCTGAATCACTTCACAAATGTAATTATTCCATTTGAAAATCACTGGATAAGAACATTTCAGAATTTAAGACATCAATATACGTTACCAACAATGCCCCACTCCCTGAAAACAGTGAGTGTGCGCCCTAGCCGAGCAATTGCCGTTGGTTTCAATACCACCATAAACAAAATTACTTCCAAACTAAGCACAGGAACAAATTAAAATTTAAGATATTAGTTAAACTTGCTGAACGTCAGCGACCCAAGAAGGAAATATGCTAAATGGCGAAGTTGATTGTTATGAGGCCAATGTTTTTGCTCACCAACTGCATTACGTGTTCACGTGAAAATACATCCTGGACCAAGCTGTAAAATTATAGACCAATGGCAAAGGCGCATATGTATTTTCGATTAGTACCAAAAGAAAGCGAGTTAGTGTTTAAGTGGAAATGAGGCCTGAACCAAGCTGTAAAATTGTGCATTAATGGCAATGGTGAATGTGCAGTTTCGATTCGTACGAAAAGAAAGCCAGTTATCTAAGTTGTTTTGTTAGGTTACATTGGCAATCGTATTTCTTAGATGAACAATGTGTTACAATCGCTGCAACGTTCAAAAACACACACACACACACATACACAAACACACACACACACACACACACACTCACACACACACACACACACACACACGCTCACACACATCCCCGCACCTTCTTTTGTTTTTGTTTTTAAATATTTTGGAAATTGAATCTCTTCATGAGACGGTTTGAGCATATAGCTTCATCCAGAACAAAGCAATTAACCAGCAAACATGTACCGGAACGTTTCACGTTTGGGTTGCCATTCAATAAGTACAGGGAAAATCAGCAATATCATTACCAACAATGACCCAATCTCTGCAAACAATTAATGTGCGTCGTAGCCGCGCAATGAACGTTGCCGCTGGTTTAACTACCACCTCAAATAAATAACAAATGACTTCCAAACTAACCATAGGAACAAAGTAAAATTTAAGGATTTGATTAAACTTGCTTGCCTCTGTAATGAATAGAAATCTCAGGTTTACATCTTCATCCGGAGCAAAGTAATTAAGCCGCAAATATGTGCCAGAATTTTTCATGTTTGGGATTGTAATTACATAAATTCGGGGGAAACCTCCAATATCAGATTTTTCTTATGAGTTAGGGATGAAACCATATATGTGTACCAAATTACTTGTTTCTAGGATTGCTGGAAGTACAGTGGAATTTTGATGTCGAGGTGTTGTGCCGAAATAAAATTTTGAATTTAAATAACTTCCAAAGTAAGAAAAGCAAAGAAGTAATATTAAACACATTAGTTAAACATAGTAAGCTAACTCTACAGTGAAAATGTTAGGTTTATAAAGAAATTAGGATACAAAGCGATTTCATGTTAGGGATAGGTAGGGGAGTGGGTATATGGAAATTTACGAGTTTCAGACTTTTCTTATAATATGTAGATAAAATGTTATCTGTGAACCAAATTTCAGCTTAGAATTTTGATGATATCAGTCAGTCAGTGAGTGACAAAATCGCTGTAGTTTGCATCCTAATAATAACCGAACTGAGAACAGTAACAAAATAAAATTTAGTACGTTTGCTAAGATTGCTGATATCTATGCATAACACAAATTTGAGACATGTAGAATAAATACGACCGAAGAAATTGAGGTTAAAAAATGGCTTGAATCGCTTCGAGAAATGGGTAGGCAGTGCCGCCGTTGACTCGACTTGGCGTGCACCAAAATGGAGATGTGAATCTGTTAACTACTTTTTCGTTAAAAGACTGATTTTTGATATATTAATTACGTTAGAAGATTATTCTGTGACATTAAAAGTCTCTTAGGATGCCTTAATAGATGTTTTCTCATCCCACAGTTTCATTTATGCCGGAATAACTTAACGTTTTCCGTTAATAAGTATAAATTAGTGATTGTGGTATCACGTGCCTCTCGAAAAACGTACAAATTTTAACACTGATCCATTGTTCTCTGACGATCAGTGAGGTGTTTATTCCTATCCTCAGAAAATAGCTACTTTCTTCTGGGATAAAACATTTATCTTATTCCGATGGAAACAATATCAGCGTAAACTGCAGCCTAATAGCTTGTGGTAGCAGATTGTCTTAATGAGATCAGTGTTACAATTGAAACGATTTGCATGGTGGAACTCATTCCATCGACTCGAGACACGATGGCCTGCAAGCACACAAAGAGACAAATAACAGAAGAAAAGTAGGCAGCTTAGGTTATTCCGGACCAACAAACAGAGGATAAAACCTTTGAAGAGAAGCAACAGCAGCAGGCGGGTTTCTATAACAGACGGCAGGCTCTGTGTCGCTGCTGTTGTTACAGGTCTCGTCTGTAAACAAGGCCGGGAGGAGAGGCGATCAGGGGAGGTGTCGTCGAGGAGCATCAGGTGTCCGCAAACATACTCCACTCATAGCGTGCGAAACAAATAACACACGACATCACTTCCTATTAACGACACTGGCCACCACGGGGAAAATTGTTTCGAGGGAAATTGCTTTAGTACTTTCAAACCGGTAATGCCACTAAATACCACCTTGAGCTATACTCAGCGTTGAATCAATCCACAGTGAGACTTAGTTAGGCTTTGTGCTGGTATTTATCGGTGTGCGTTCTTAAAGCCTCGGCAGATGAAATTAATGGCATAGGACGTAATGTAAAATCCTTGAACTTCAACTCAGTGGATCCTAAGAGGCGAAAACATCCTTCGTTCTGTAGCACCTATTTACAGATTAATATAAACCGTTACTCTCTATCTGCAACAGAGTAGGAAAGTATTGTGCTAATATAATATTTAGATATTTTCGATGAATCTTAACGTTACTTGCTCCGGTAAAACAGCTGTAACTATTTATGGCGTATTATTACTCTTTCTGCAACATGCATTAAAAAAAAAAAATGTACTAATAGTAGAATGATCTGACTAAATCTCGAATGCTTTTATCTATTATACTTTGTCTGCTGAGGTAATGGTTTTCTTAAGTACACTTTAGCAAGACTTTTGACTTAATATCTTTTCTATGTTAATTCATCACAACGTTTACCAATACATATGCTTCTACTGAAACTTTCAGGTTATTGTTGTTAATGGACTCCATTTGCAGTACTTACTATGATCGTTAGTTACAGTGGTACTATATTTAGATTGAAGGACTCATGCAGCTGCTATTTTACTTCTTATTTACGAACGATTTGTAGATACGTTAAACGTCACCACTTTCATCAGTAGCTACACCTGAGATATATATACTGAACTGCTCTGCGTTGAGCGATGCATTACCGTGGTACGAGGAACATGATACGACCGTAATTCACATCTGATTCAGATACTTCGATAAGAAATAAGGTGTCGGTTTCCCTAATGACGAACTGAAACTATTATTATCAGAGAGTGTTATTGGTTTTATTAGATTAGTTGTTCAAAAACACCAATAAACAAAACTGCGTTGTTTAAATAAAACTGTCATAGTTTTTTACCTATGCAACTACTGTATATTATATGTAGATATTTTTCTCTCTACTACATGTCAGAAAGCAAAAAACTCGCCTCCAACCGAAATGTTTAAAGAGGATACTGAGGGAGGAAAATGAGTGCCGCCATCTGTTTGAAAAATAATAACGTTTGTATTGATGAGTTTTGGTTTATCGTGTTTGCTAAGAGTGTATTTTTGAAATGCAAATGATATTTTCAACATACGCAAAGACAGTTGGAGATGCTCGCCTACAAACTGGATGATCAGCACTGGATGATCAGCACGCACGTGACTGGCGGGTCTGATCTCGGACTAGTGAAATCACACGCTTAAAGCCTTAAGCCCGTGATGGAATTATAAACGATGGATAAAGTGAGTTTCCCATCGTTCTGCGTAACGGACAGTAATGTAGCCACTTTTGGCAAACCAATAAACGCTTAAATTGAATTATTGGTTTCGAACGTTCCGCCACGTTTATCCACTGAGCGGAATTGCTGAATTATGTTTGGTAGTTCTTATTAACTTCATGACGTTTGTAAGTCATAACTCCGGCTAGAAATTATTTATTGCCACCACAAAAATTAATAGAATGACTATCAATAACAGGACCCGTTGGACGGTTTAAAAGATAGGGGAAAATTATTTACATTTGCAGAAACAATGAACAGAAAAAAAAAACGACTACACGAAAGCATGAATAATAAAAGAAATACTTTCTGTAGAACATAGAGTTTTCGTTGTCTCATGACACCACTCTAATTTTTTCAGAATAGTTAAGTTTAAATGAAAGTAGATTATGTAACAATTTAGCTTTTTAAATGTTCATTGGTTGCAGTTATTAATATCAAATTGTATTTTAATTTTTTAAGATTCTGTGTTTGTCGTACCCATATAACCCAATCAGAGTTCCTTAAATTAAGCTCCGATTCCAACTAGGGAGGAAACTTTATGGCAATCAGTTCGAATTTAAAACTGAACACGAGGATTTTCACTGCAAGTAAAAAGCTTGAAGTTTGTGGCCTCTCAACAATTGCAGCCAGTGATGATTTAGAATCACCACGCACCATAGACATTAAAAATGCACATCGAACTGTCTGACCTCATAAACTTAATTATTGCCTCTTTGACGAAGTGGTGTCAGAATTTCTTTTAGTTATTGAATTATGGCAAAAAGTAAGTTATTTTTAACTTCTAGGTAATGATATTTTCAGGAAATTAACTGACAAGGGACATCTTTGACCTCGAACGTTCGGAACCGCACGAAAACATGCTTAGAATTAATAACAAGCGACCATAAACAAAATGGTGGTGTGTGTCATTTACATGAAAAAAAATGCATTCTACCTCAAGTAACATTTTAATAGAGAGAAATAAAGTAACAAATATGGAGGAAATAATACGTAATTCAATGACGTCAGTGTACTATTACATTTTCAGTCAACAGTGCCAAAAACTCTCTGCTTAAAGTACTTAGTTTAGCGCAAAACACGCATATACAGCAGTACCACTCACCAGATAGTTCTTATTTCAGTCCTCAAAAAGCAGATGCGGAATTTCGATGAAGTGGTTAAAACAAAGTGGAAGAGAACAATTTGAACACCTCACTAAAACCACGTTATCACATTCCAAATCACTTTCGCATTCACGCAGTCCAATATCAAAAGCCATACTAATTACATTTTTAAATGATGATGTTGGTACGTCAGTGTCATAACCTGGCTTTTGGAAAGCATATTGCAGCAAAGCCTTATACGTAGGTGCAGCAAATTGATTTTAAATCACAGAATGAAGCTTCATGATGAAATAACGATCATGTATCTTCACTTGTTGTAGTCCTACAAAATCAGTATGTTACTTGAGGTAGAATGCAACGTTTTGCATGGAAATGACACACACCACTGTTTTGTTTATGATCGCTTGTTATTCTAAGCATGTTTTCGTGCGATTCCGAGCGTTAGAGGTCCAAGGTATCCCTTGTGTGAGTAAATCTAGGAACCTGTAGAGATGAGTACCTTGTGACTGGTGCGGGGAACTAGAGAACACGATGTGATTAAGATGTGAAATCTCTAATGAATCGAATGAGCACATTGCTGTGTCTACTACTCGGTTGCGGTGTAGATGGTTTGGATAACAATCAAGGCCGCATCTCATCCTCCTAATCACTGCTATACTAGTTGTAATCTCATCTCTGTGATTCGGGTGTATGATCGGTGTAGAGTAGTTCCCGTTTTTAGCGTCAAAGATCATGAGAGTGTGACCTAAAGTGGATTAAATATTAACATCACGTGTATTTAATCATGTGGATTCAATCTTCGAAATCTCAAGAATTTCTGTTAGTTTGAAGCGTTTTAGAAATAATAAGGTCACAGGTTTTGAGCCCATAGAGAATTCGCAATACACAAAAACAGGGTGAAAGGACAAACACGCCAGCCGAGCCAACTGGAATATGAACTCGACTTATATTTAACCCTTTTGTGTACTTCTAAAAATTTGAAGAATTTTTGTTGAATCTGAAGGGAGTTTGAACGCGTTAAGTCAGAGATTTTGCGTGATCAGAAACTACGCATTTTTTGGTAAATGATGAAAGGTAATGATGAAAGGTAATGATCGCGTTTACCTGATCTGGCTGAAATATGTACGGTACTGAAACTTTATTTGACCCCAAGGGTTTTATCGTCAAAGACTAAAGAATTTCTGTTGAGTTTTATGCGAGTTGGAAGTATTAATAAAAACATAAACATGGATAGGGATCATCTGGCTATTATGAAAATATAGTAAAAGTATAAAATGTCGTGATCACTCGAACACAACTGACTTATGTACGAACTTGACTTATATTTGACCCTAAGGGTTCGCACTGAAAAATTGGAAGAATTTATTTTGAACATGAATGGACATAAAATGAATAAAGACAGAAAGTTTACACAGACGGAGACCTTCGCGCAATACACTAAGGAATCAAAGTTCTCGACCGCTAACCCAATCTGGCTCACTGACATGAATATGACCTGTATTTCACCCTGAGAGATTGCTCTGCAAAATTTGAAGAATTTTGAGTGTGCTTGAAAGGCCTTAGAAACATTAAAGACAGAGAGTTTCATACCACAGACACTGCACAATATACAATAAAGTGTCAAAGGTCATGGTCACGTTAGCCGATCGGATTGAAATACGAATTAGACCTGTGTCTCACTCCTTGGATTAATTTTAAAAAAATTTAAGAATCTCTTTCGAGTTTGAATCAAAAACGCCGAGATTTCGTGAGTGCAGAGACTACGCACTATATACTAAAGGGTCGAAGGTCGCGAACTCGTAACCTTACCTGTCTGCGTTACGTACTGGGAATATTTTGAAATCTATTGGTTAGCTCTTCAAAACTGGATGAATTTCTGTTTAGTTTGGGGGAGTTATCATACGTAAAGACAAATTTGCGGGGGCAGACACATCCTGTTAATACGAGCTATAAGAGATTAAGTTCAAAAAACAATGGTACTTACGTTTATTTGGTTGTATTGCTGCATAGTTCATTTGCTGAACAGTGTCACATACCAGCCTTAGTTCCATGTAAGATATCCAATTCTGATTAGAAACGGGTGAAATTCTTCCACGGCAGCTGAATCTATACATTAATACGCTAAGCGAAAACTTATGTTACATTTTTAAGAATATTGCGCGCATAGTTAAAGATTATATGGAGAAGAAGTGAAGGAAGCTAAAATCTATATACAATATGCGTTACAAATACATTAAATTAAGTAAAATAAAACGCTCGCTCGCCTACGTAGTTCACTCAGATGGCTGGTAGATGGCGCAGCTAGCGGCCTTACTTTGTCTTCTTTTGTGAAACAAAACAGTCGAAATTAATCTCAGAACTTATATAGAAGCAACATTTCGAGGGCTGGTAGATAGCGCAACTAGCGACCAGAATATTGGGCGAACGGAAGAACTTAAAAAAATACAGAAAGCTAAAATTATATATAATATATTTTACAAAGCTTGGAAACGATATGACCAGTGAGAGATAATCGATTGCCTCCGTTGTAAACAAATAAGCAGTTTGTTTCTGGTTTGCGACATGGGCTGTGCAGAACGAATTTCCCGTAAACTTTTTACTCATGGTCCAGGCCGAATTTCAACCTAACTATGATCACTATGACAAAACGAACCTATTTTGGTTGATATTATCCCTGTAGCGATCATTTTTGTGTCATTTTTACAGTGCTGCTAACATTTCGCCGTTGTGGAGCATCCCATATTTCGGCATTTTTAATTTAATTCGTGGCGACTTTTCTGGAAAAGGAGAGTGCTAAACGTGAAGAGGACTCTATAAGGAAACAGTTAATCCAAATTTCAACAGGTCAGTAACAGTTTTTCACTGGTAGAGAATGTCCCACCCCACCAAAAAATATAATAAGCATTGTTAAAACATGTTACAAATAGATTATTAAAATAAAAAATTAATTTGCGAACGTGTGTGTGCCCGTGAAATAGGATCGGAGCCAACGTTCTTACGTGAATTCCCCGCATTGAGACACTCTGTGTTCTTTGGTAAAACGAAAGACTCGGATAAAGTAGAGATTAATGTTTGAAGTTATGAAAGGAATATTTTCAAAAGGAATGTAGCGATTCTGCCAGATACTATATGGTCATTTGATTATTTAAAATGTTAAACTTTGGTTAAGTGTCTTTTAATTTTTTAATTTCAGTAATTTCATTAGAGAGAGAGAGAGACAAGAAATAAGGAATACTTATTTGCGTGAAATTCAAAATGATAATAGACCAAATTTAAATAGCGAACACACAAAATGACAAAATTATTTTGATAGATACATTTAAATGCGCATGTTTCATAAAGCTAAAGCAGTTTTCCGGCCTAAATGAACCATTGATAAATACATTTAATCATTTGCTATGGTTAGATTAGAAGCTAAAATTTAGCATACAGTCACGCGTGGAGTGTATAGTTTTAATTTTATAGGTAATGCAGAGAATTACTAGATTATTACTCTTTCATGAAAGAAACTAAACAACCTAATGAATTACGGTCGAATTTCGATTGCTGGGTGATCACTAGTACCTATTCAATGTCTCTCTTTGATGGTACATTTCACCAGCTGATCGACGGTTTCATTATGTATTATTCCTGAGGAAGTGAACGTGTATGTCGGTTTCCGACACCAGGCTGAAGATCTCGGAGAAATACTGGTGTATCTTGTTATTTCCATAGGTGGGCACAGTTAACCGAAAAGTTAAATTCGTTAATAGTTAATCCGCTACTTAAAAAGTTAACTTCGATAAACGTTACAGCGTTACATTTTTATAAATTTAACGCAAGTTAAAGTTAACCATTAAAAATTGGAACTGATATTTATGTATTGGAATAAGCATTACTGCAAGCAGTACCTAGGTGCTATGTATCGTGATGTGAATCAATAATACGTCTACCTAATACCCTTCTAGGAATTGAGTTTTTACAGGGATTCAACGTTTTAACCAGCTTCTCAAACTTATCGGATTCTTCAAAATGTAGTGGAATCATGTTGGCAACGAAAAGATTTACGATACATCGGTGCAGACCAGCCTGGAATACGACGGTGCCGGTAGTTACGACGCTAAATATTTTATTGACATTAACTTTTATTGGCAAATGGGACCAAAAAAATCAATTCTGCTGCTATCTACATCAGAAGAAGCCACAACTCTTGAAGAAGGCTTTGAATTATTTATCTTTTTCCCGCGAGCTGTCCCTGCTTTTACTTTTTCTTCAAATTGTTCATATTTGGATATATGCATCCTATTCGTATGTTGTTTAAGATTATTAAGACTAGACACGTGAGCCTTGATTTTAGAAAGTTTAGGCAAAAACAGTTTGTATTCACAAATCAATTGTTCTCCCAGTCTTGATTTAAATGCAACATAATTGCATAAATGTAGCCAAGGATTTTTAATATTCTCGTTGCTATTGTTAGCGGTGCTGCTTTCACTAACGGATTCAGGAGTTCAGTTTCCACTACGTAATCATATAATGAATGTCAGTTTAATTTATTTCACTAACGAACACCAAACCAATAGCTAGTAAAAAGTGATATTTCCCAGGCAGTAAAAAAAGTTAGATTGTAAAAATATGAAAATCAATCACCGATCGAATGAAAAACGAGTAGTGAGCCATGGTTTGCAGACGTAAAATAGAAACGCTCCAAAACTCTAGCTTCCCTGCGCACACCCACGCCATGCCTAGCATAACAGTTGTATATGCATCAGACTCGCACATCGTATCACCTAATTCGTTCGTCATCCGCCGAATGGTCGAGCATGGTGTGGCGCTCAATTCAAATAAATAAAATACGTCAACTACCAATATAACGGACTAAAGTTAACGATAGTTAAATTTAACGGAAGTTAAGAAGACGGTTAACGATTTTTATGTTAACTTAAAAGTTAATTTTTTTGCAATTTTCTTAGTTAACGATTAACGGTTTTCTGCCCAACTGTGGTTATTTCACACTGTATGTTGTAGTTATTGCTGTTTGCATTACCAGTGGTGGGCCTCGCGTGTGAAAGGACGCGGGTTGCAATGCTCATCCAGCCATTCAGATTTTGGTTTTCCGTGGTATCTCTAAAACACTTCAGTTTAATGCCGGGATGGTTCCTTCAAAGGCATTGGCATAATTTCTTACCGTTCCTGGCCCCCCACCAGGACGAATGGTAAAAGCTTTGAAGACTCTGGAAAGTCTAATGTTCCGCACTGTTCTGGCCATTGGGCGGATACTTTTCAGGATGATGATGTATAAAATATTTTCATGTTGATGCTGCCAGGATCTTAACACGCATTTTCAGTTTCATTTGATGATCATTACCGGTATTCGTGCACTGTGCTCGAGGAAAACTGTAACTGATCCACAGGCAAGCATTGAGATGTCTATCCAAATTAAGAAAAACTAAATGTCAAACGACAAAATTAAAAATCGTTGAAACATTTAAATGGCAGCTTCACACAACCACTTCTCATTAATAGCAAATATAAATAAATTAACAAGCACGAACCGATTAAAGTATTTTTCCAGAATCAGCTGCATGTTAACGTTGAATGTGACATTTGAAATTCGCTTGAAACTAAATTCAGGCCCGGTTGCCTAATGGCTAACACGCTGAACTCTTTGTAGTGGTCCGGAACAGAGGTATGTTTAATTCAGTATGTGTTTATGTTGGGTAGCCTTCACTGTGCGGTATTGTAAACGCAGTGAAAAGTACAATAGTAAGGTTGTAATACACTGCAACATTTAATTCTCAATTAGGATAATGCATTGTAAGTATCGTTCGAATTGCACTTCTAGGATCCTCATGCAACTTCGTTCTCATGGAACAGGAAAAATCTGAATGCAATTTACTCGTTGACGCATGAAATAACATCAATAATCTATTTAAATTTGATAACTTATACAATCGACTCCAAACTCAAAATCATAATAAAATATAACACTGATGACCTATTTTTATTTATTTTAATTCCCAGTTACAAAACGCTTTCGTTAAACTTTGAAATTGTGAATAATTATTCAGTAGTTTTAGCATGATACCACAACAAACAGACAAACAGTCTGAAAACAGTTGTTTTCGCTTCAGGAACATCAAAATAGTCGCTGAAATAAATGATATAGAAACATATCAGCAACATACAGACATAGCCCCGTCACAGTTTTGTGTGTATGTTTGAGCCAAAGTAGGACCACGTTAAGCCTTTGGTTTGAATTTTGGTTTGAATTTTGGTTTTGGATGTGTACACACCCTACTATAGTATAGACAATATTGTTTTTAATCCATCTCATACTCCGCTTATTTTCAAAATGAATAATTTTGCCCGAAAATGAAGTTTCTTACCTACAAAGTTGTAAAAACTATGTTTTACTACGGTAGTAAAATTTAAACGAATCCTATACGTACTTTTTATAGTGTCGTTCTTATAAACCGTGAGAAATTAGTGTCAATTTTCAAGACGATGTTATGCGTGTTCCATTAAAGTTCGGAACGTCAATCGAAGTTTGCGAAAAAATGTGGCACAATGAGGAATATGACTTGCGTTGACACTATCAGCCATAAACGTGACAACTCAAAGGCAATTTTATGCCTCTGCCAGCGACTGTCTTTTAATCTTAGCTATCGCGGTAGATCTGCGGAACCCAAAATTAAATTCTTTACTGCTTTGTCATTGCCACGGCGTTATGTCTTTTTTTGTCACCGCGCTTCAGATCCGATCTAATCAACAGTCAGTGGTCGTAAAGATTACGTCGGCTCTTTGGCCGTAAACACGCGCCGCTGACAGATGAGATTAAATCTGCCCTTTAGAAATCGCCTCTCGTATTCATTACCAGCCGCTTACCGTTGACGTAAAACGATGTCCATAGCACATTGTAAATAAATCAGATTTCAAGCAGCAAGTGGATAAACTTAGATGTTCCTACTGAATTAGAATCTTACAAGGACCACTCCTAGAATACTGCATATGTTGCAATACATCTTTTGACTAAGTTTAATTTCATACTCTTGGTACAAGTCTCAAGAACATATAACATATTATGTCACTTATGATTGTTTCGATACATGCGTCTAGTTATTCACTACTTTGTATATAACGCATTATTTAACTTAATTTAATTGCAATGGATCGCTTGCTCAGGTGACAATTTCTCTACACACACGTTTTCCCCTTAGCGTTTCCCACCTGCTTTTGTCGTCTACTAATTTCAAATTTAAATTCTATCAGCATTTTTGGTAAATTATTTATCATTTCTCTTAGGAATTTATTCCAATCCCTGACCCGTTTAGCAACACCCTTATACCTGAAATCGAGTGTCAGTTTGTGGTCATGATCATCTTTTCCCATCCACGCACCTCTCTAAATTCTTCCACGATTATTTTTCCATGCTCATTACCAATAACTGCCTTGCACACTCCCATGACTCTCTGCACCCTTCTCTTGTCTTCCAAAGAATCCCATTCCAGTTCCTTTATCATATCAGTCACTGATTGTGGTCTGCGGTAATTTCCAGAGACAAATCTTGAAGCCTCCAACTCCAGTATTTGATATCCAAAATACAGGTATGAGTCCCATACCACACAATCGTATTGAAACAATGGTCTGAGAAAAGTTTTGATACCCAGTTCCCTTACTTCTCTGGTTCATCCTCTCATCACCCTCTCCAGCAAGTGAAGGATTATGAAACATTTTACCACTAACAAGTCCAATGTGTCCTGCCCAGTTGAGTTTGTTATCAAGTGTCATGCAACGGTGTTTACGTTTATTTCAAGCCTTCAAAAAGCAATTTTTCCACATCTTAAAATCATAAACAGCCTTTAGTTTTTTTTCTGTGTACCTAATGACTCTTCTTTGCATTCATCTTCATCGCATGTTTACTAACCTAGCAAGATATTCGACTAGATCACCCTACAGATGTTCACAGCATCTTATCGTTTATCCTAATAAAGCATTGTCGTCAGTAAACAACCTAGCTTGTGATAATAAATCATCAACGCAATCATTCATTGGAATAACGAATACCAATAGTCCCAATAGGCCTACCTGTGGCACTCACGTAAGTACGTACAAGCTCTTTGTAGTAAGATGCGGTGTAGAAGAAATTTATTGATTTCTCGAAATATTTATGACCGAATCATTTAGGAATGTACCGAAAAAAATAAAAAAATTAATACCGTTGAATTGATTTATTACAAACTATGATTGTATTCCCCTCTAGAATTAATGATACCATCACATTGCCACCACGATGTTACGACTAACATATATACAGTAGTTTCATGCTTGACGAAAACAATGAAATGTGGTTTTGTAATTTTGCACAGGTTATTGAAAAAAAAAAAAAAAAAAAAAAAACCAATGCTCAAGATTCTAGCAGTTCACAGGAAGACAAACTGGGTTTACAAACGTAACAATTTAATTAGATCTAAAGCATGACTTGAAACTAAGAATTATGAATTTAATGTTAGAATTGCGGTTTAAAAAAAAGAGGCAAAGATGCTGGCTGACAGGTACCAACAAAAATAATTAACTACGTCAATTCGTTTGTGTTAGTCTTGTGACGGCCGGTTTGTGAATTAGGGTTTAAATTGGGAGTTTTGTTATTTTATTCAGTGAATATTGTAGGTTGCTTGAAGCAAGCGAACAGTGTCTACGCGAGATTTTCTGCTGACTCTCAGTGCTTCTACTGTGCGAAGCACACATCATGCGTCTAGCACGTGATCGCACGCATCGGATCATTATATCCGGTGACTGACTATTCTACCAGCAGCCATGTAGAAGGTAAGACGTATGTCTTGTCTGTGCCTCTGGCACTGGGCAAGCTAAGCTTGACTCTTGTTAGTTATTGGGTAGATAAAATATGTTAGATAAATTATTCAGTCTGTGTAACTTTGCGGTTGTTGTAATAATGTTGTAACGCCTCGTGATAATCTTATTTGGTAATGAAGTATTATATTCGGGATCGTTAATTATTCAGTCATTCGTGTAATAGTTCAGTAAAGCCATGTTCAGTTATATTCGTATGAAGAAGCTAATAATTCATTTATCGAGTTGGTAACATTGTAACCATGTGTACGTGTCAATTCCTTACAGCATTAAGTTAGACAGATTTGTGAATAAATGCATTGTTAGACTTTTATAATTAAAGTATGTTTAAATTATTAATAGCGTTGCCTCAGTCATTTAAAGTCGTTAGGTTAGATCCCAAGTTATTTCAGATAATTATGTGGAAGAGTTTGTGATATATCGGCAAGGTAAGATCTACTACAAGTGTATCACTGTTAGAGCAGTTCGGGATTCCTGCTATGTCAAAGATCACCCTGGTGTCAAATAAACTTATCCTGACAAATAACATCTTGGAGCCCACAAGTAGATAATCTGTTATAGCCTGGAAGATAATCTAACACCCTAAGATGCTTCTAAGAACACCTCCCAAATCAATCTAAGTCGCCCACTAGTGGACTGCACGGCCAGAATAACCCTCTTTATCACTTATATATAACTCCCTGCAATTACAGTCTGCTAACAAAGCGAACTTTCATTTAAAACTGTCTCGTTTCAACATCATTGGATAGTAGATTAGTAATTATACTGCCATACATAAACTATGCTGACAGCAATTAAAAAACTTCATGGGACACTGAAATAAAATCACGGATGGATCTTCTGAAATAATACAGATCAGAATTGACTCTCTCAAAATTACGATGAATATTTGTATACTATATTTCCTTTTACAGTGACGAGGTATGAGCAGTCTATTGGTTGAGTGGCTAAGTTACCTGTTTGGGCTTTCAGAGGTTTCTGGTTCGAACCCATTAAAATGAATTAGCTCTCCACAAAATCTTTTCATTGTAAGTTTTCGTTGTTTGAATAACTCATAACATAGTGGATCATTGGTAGGCATACTGTGATTGGTTAGCTTCTGGCTTTAAGCTTCGTGGAAGTGAAGATCATTGGAGACGAACAAATAAGGAGGGGCAGGGAAGGCAAGGAACCATGGAAAACCCAAATCTGGATGCCAGGACAGGGATTTGAACCCACATACTCGAGAATGCGACTCAAAAGAGAAGAGAATTACGTATGAAAGTGAATATAGTTTTATTCTTAGCGACTCGAAAATGAAATAAATTAACGAAACAAATGTATGTTTTTACAAATGTCATTACCATTAAAAATTGAATGTAAACACACCATTTCATCCAAATAGTTTATAGTTCTTTAACGGTTTTTTTGGAGTAAACATACGCCAAGAGATAAATTTCTTTTTTAAGTTACGTATCCAGAGATGTTCAATCTCAAAATTCTTTTAAATAATCTGAACGAAACAGAAAAGAACGCTTGGAAATAATGTCGGATGAGTGTCCATAAACTACGTGGCTCTGTCTTGGGGGGGGGGGGTTAAGGGTTGGCTGGAAAGCCACGCTGAGCTACGTGGGGAGGGGGGGGGGTGGATGCTTTCAAGCCAAGCCACATAGCTTCTTATTCATATTATTTGTCGCAGTTAAAATAAGGTACAGAACACACAACAGCATGTGAATATTTATTTCTGTCGTTTGATTATCTCCGTATGTAATTTAAAATAGTCAAGGGAAAACAGTACAAAATATCTTCTGGAATCAATAGGGACAAAGCTACGTGCTGCGTGTAGGGGGTGGGAGCGGGTGAGGGGGTTAACAGGAGGCCAAAATGGAGCTACGTGGACTTTCCCCAGCCAGTGTTATGATCTTTCTTCATGGATCCAGGAGAATCACGACGACGGCGATATCTTTAGAAATAGGAAAGGACTGCGGGCTTGGAACGGAAAAGTATTCGGCTGTGGCCTTATAAGCAATCAAAATGCCATTTGCTTGGATAGGTTTCGGGAAAAAAACATGGAAATCCGTTATCTGGATGGCCGGACAACGATTCGAACTAGTGTCCTCCAGAATGACAGATCGGAGCACTGCCGTTCACCATCGCGCTCGGTCTGAAACTCGCATTTTCACCAGCATTTTACGGTACTACCCTCAGGAGAAAACTCGGATGAGGCGTAGTAAAGCAAAATTTAAAATCATGTACGTGGAATGTAACATTAAATTACGAGAAGTCTTGGTGTAGGTGTATACTGTGCATTTTTTATTTTTTGTTTTACCACTCTTCCACTTCGAGGACATTAGAGGCGGGAAGAGACTGGGGTCAAGGAATTTGGTCATGGAATTTTGAAGAAACCATCTCAGCGTTAGAAGTGATTCGCAAAAACCATGTAAACCCAGATCTGGATGACCAGGTGGGGATTCGAAGCCGCGTCGCCCCGAATGCTAAGCCTTATCCTTACCGCTCACCATTACACTGGCTGCAAGTGTACATATAACACACTTTCACCTTGAAGGCCAACATTACATCATACCATCCACTGCGGTATGTGACGAAAGATCATTAAAGAGGGACTGTAACTTGGATAGCGGAGCATGTTGTTACTGTCCTTATGTTTATGAAATGCATTCCGTAAATCCTCGATCTGGCTGAAACCAGTTGTGCATTGCGTTCATGGCATACATCACGTTTGCAACTATCAATTTTGAATAAAGTCCTATTGAACTATACTGTTCGGATGTGTCAACTACGACGGATCTAAATGATCAACAACTACAGTTGAGTACACGGGACAGAGAAATGAAACCATCAACAAGCATCTGCGAGATAAGCAACAAGATATAAGCGTGACGTAGTAGATGAAGGAATATTGGATATCCACAAAATCCATGCGTAATACCTTCTTCTAACTCAATCACTTTCCTAGTCGTGGAAAGCCTGTCTGGTGTTCATAATTAACCACAGGAGGAGGTCAGAGCACAACGATCGCGGGACGAGCACTTCTGAAACTGCAGGTAATTTGCAGCTACACATCAATAGTTTTACTTGCTGCTCTCGCTCGACGTTTGTGTACTTCAGCTTATATTTTTAGCTTTATATCTCTTTTCATATGGATAGAAGCAGATTGGTTGATGAATTTCATAACATTCAGAAATTAAAATTTTGGATTGCACAGTAATCGTATGGTAACACGATAACTCGAGTCCATAGTGCAGGACCATCTCAGTTGCATTACGTTCCGGCTGTACTCTAAACGCGTAGAACTGCGAGATCTTTAATTGACTTCTCCCGAGGATCCTGGTTCAACGTTCCTAAGATACGCCGGTAAAGTACGGCACCTAACAATTTTATTTTGTTCATAGATAAGGTTTTTTGTTAGAATTTGTATGTGACAATTACTTCGCCTGTAACACAGCATTCGAAGAACAAAGACAGGGTTATGATATAATGAAACTGTAATTGCGCAATAAGGATGAAGTTGTGTGGTTGGATTACCAGTTCATACTCAAATCACTATCAATGCTATGGGAATATTACAGTTAATATTAGTAAAGCCAAAATTTTTGGTGGCAATGATATGTCTCACGTTCCCTCTTCGAAACATTAATTTATTGGAGCTATGACGTGATTACTCTTAATGTACCAATTAAGGTATGGAATGACAGAGTTATATCTTACAGACTTCCATTTGAATTATTGATAGAATTTTATTAATTTAACCAACTGACACTTCTTTCAGAGAGATTAATGCGAGATGGGAATTATTAGAACTATTGACAATGTGGACATAATATAAAACATTTATAAATGATAAAACGACAATAAAATAACACTAAAACATTATAAAGACAAAATTGAATATACGAAGAGTATATAGTTCTGTATCGAGAGTGCATGTCAGAAAGCCATCTCCTACTAACTGTTCATTTGAAGGTTATTTCCACTAAACAGTCAATTTCCAATTGTTAAATACTCAGCTAGCTCACTGGGGCGTTAAAATTAAAATTTTGAGACTCCTACTTCTTTTCGCGATTTTCATTGTCTCAGAGAAGTCACTACTATAGAACTGTTCATTCATCATGAATCGTACATTATTATTTATCGCCCGTTTTGTTATTCAGCATATCACAACGTTTAATAAAACTGTACTCACAGCCAACTTCTACAGTGCTGCTCACCACTTGCGACGCTATCCAGTGCTCACACCAACATGCCCGCTGCCCGTCGTTTTCTTCACTCTTCATTTAGGCGACCATCCCTCTCTTCTCGACTTGAAACCGAATTACATAGAGAAATAAAAGCGCGCAATACTTTTTGCGTCTTGGTTGGCTTTTCGTTCAACGATCGTATCTGGCGCTTGACAACGTGGCTCCTCATTGGCTCTCGTCGCCTCGCCTCAGCCTAACCCCAGCTACTCGCTCTCGAGTCATCCCGTTGTCCACCTTTGCATGCGGGATACTCGGCGCCAAGTGGTTCTTCCGATCACTAATTCGAGCTCTCCAAGCGCATTCACTTAGGCAAAGCTTTGCCTTTAATTCTCCCATCCAATAAAACATGTGGTAACGGAGGAGAGGTGAACCTGGCCAAAGGTACAATGGAGAAAATTAGACAGATATCCCTGTCCAGAGATACTGTACTTTCGAGATGCAGTGAACTAGTTTATGACCAGGCCTCTATCGGAAGGACAGTAATTATCTGATAACTGGATAATCCATTAACTTTTTTAATATATATATATGTATATATATAACCTTGGTCGCTGCGACCATTTAGCCAGCTACAATTTGTTTTGTAATAACTTTTGGATCAGGCTCTTATTTGACTTGGGACATTATAGTGAGGACATCATGAGACGTACACAACACTTAATTAAAACCACTCCTTCCCGAGGCCGTACTCGAACTGGCGACCGTTCCAATGCGAGGCCAGTGTGCGAGCTGTTATACACCCAGGGCCGGCAATCCAGTCACTTATTACGCAGCACCGCGAAGCTGAGTGGCCTGTCCCGAGGCGCTTTATTCAGTCAGGTATCCCTTTTATCCGTCCTTTCCCCGCTCTCTCTCTTTCTAGCTGGGACCAGTCACCCGAATACAGATTTTATTTTTCGGTAAAGACGCGGAATATCAACATATTAACGGAACTGCGCCCGCTACGGCCGCCGCAGTCCGTCTCTATAAATAGAAACGGCACTGCAGAGGGGCAGGCCCGAACTTCAGCTCACGTGAGGTTATTGGAGCGCGCTCAAAGGAACGCGCAGCCAGCGTCCATCTAACGAGATGGGGTCATCACTGTGATGGGAGAACCGAACTGTCTGCGCAGCACGTCACTGGCTAATACCCTCTTCACCCTTATTATTTTTACCATGCGTCATAGGGCTGGCGAAGATAAACAACAGTATGAAATTCAAACATCGTGTTGCAATCACATATCCGAGTTTGAGGTATCCTTTGAGATCGATCAAAGGGAACTGCAGTAACGTTAAATGGGAGACCAGACCGTCTGTAGCGTTTATCCTCTGCACACTACATTTTATGTATGATAATACTGCACTAGTAATAGAACAAAATTTATATTAAAAGATTTTTACAAATCTTTTTAGCACTTTAACTAACTTTCAGGTAATTTTTAAGATAACCTGTATGCTGGGTATTAAATCGACCAGAAACTTTATACTTTGCGGTTTCATAACAAATAAGTCATTTATGAAATCTCTATAAAGTACAATTTTATATTTCTTGGTTTGGTTACTCTTCTTGCTCTAAATTTATAACAGTAAATCAAATAATTGCAAACTTTACTGAGAGTAATGTCGTCACTATCGTAATAGCCGTAGAACTGAAAAGAGAAGATCTCCATAAACATCTTGTAAAAGCAAGTTGTTGCAGAGTGTTTTACGTCATCTGTAATCTCCCAGTTATTTGAACATGTGTCGGAATTCTTAAATTGGTATAAAACCAATGTATAAAACAGAACGAAACTAATTGTAAAATATAAAAGTTCAGCTGATTATTATGACAGTTACATTGAGATTCGAGAAAATACACGAACTGTGTAACAATTAGGTAGAGAAATTCAACTTCTGCTACAGACACTTACATTACTTCGGCGTAATGTCTATCTGCCATACTGAGTGTGATATTTAGTGTGATATTTCTTGTGAACATATTACCTGTAGCACTAAAGACCAAAATCAAAACTTCAAATGAAATTTCAAATTATGCTTATTACTTGAGAAATCTGGAACCAATTACGTTTTGATACTGTTCCTTTAAAAAGATTTATATTCATAGTTGTTTGGCTGATGTTATTAAAAAGATGTATTGGTCTTAACAAATCTTACTCTGTACCAATATTATATCCCAGTTCTAGAAACTTAGCTCCAATTATGTCAATTACTAGAATCAATCTACCTCTGAATTCTTTGTTAGAGTTTAAAACATGTTAACAGTGTCAATTCAGAATATATTCCATAATATTTCCTAGTACCCTAGTCACTTCCATAACACCACCACTCCCCTTCTGACTCTGCTTAGAGATACGAGAATTCACACGAAAATTTATGAGGAGATGGTATCGTTGCAAGTGTTTACACTGTCTGCGGCTTCCTTTTATGTGCTAAATGATGATGAAGCGTCTCCGCTAGGTGGGACACAGAGTTAATTAGCGTGGATAGCCCAGGGATTAGAGTCCGCTTTGTACCAACTGCTAGCGACTAATCTCGAGGGATGATACGTTTCCCTCTGACTTCACTGTTGCGAGGTGTCTAGAAACTGTTACATTTCACTTAAGTGTGACACACAGCGAGTGAGATAGAATTATGATTTTGCGTGCAACTATTCTACCACCACTACACTAATTTGCGGTTACTGATGTTGTTATGACTCATATATAGGTTAATGTGTGAATTATTTACTGTCTCTGTATCCGATAAACATGGAAAGAGAATAAACAGAATCAACAGAAAAATTAATGGCTACTCATGAAACAGGAGATTCAGTCAAGTGCCTTGTTCCTCATTTTCAATTGATCCACTTCTGCCTGCTTTACAACGCCAAACGCTTGTTCGGTCCCTTGAAAATTTTTGCAAATGTCCAGGAACATCACAGGCATATAATTATCCATGTCATCAAAATAATGTAGGATTACTTATCTTGAAACTACAAGTGGAATACCTGCATCAGAACAGCAGTCTTTAACTTCATGGATAAATATTTATTAGGGTTTAACATTTGGTAACAGTACAAAGCTCCGGATGGAGTTATGTTCAGAGATCAGGGAACGTGATTATATGAGACAAGACAAACTGCAAATCTTTGGTTGCGATGGTTCCAATCAAAATATGAAAACAGCCTCTACAATAGCTCGCACATCGGCTGTTAGATGGGGACTAAGTCGCTTGCTCATCTAGGTTTTTTTCCACCAATGAGAGTAGTTTCTTGATTTTATCACTATCACTCCATGTGGGATAAAATAGTTCAGGTTTTCGTTGGAGAGGTTTAGTAGAGTCAGTGGCGGAGCTCTATCAGTCGTTACAGTTAAATCGAACTGGAAAACCGAGTAGTATTTTAAAAACATTATGTTTTAACTGACGAACTGGATTGTGTAGACATTGAGGATTTATAGGGCTACGCGTTGGCATTAACTGTCTTGAGTCGGGACTACTGCCGAGTCCAACAGGCGTTTCACGAATCGCCATAGTTTTCATGCTCACAGTGCTTCCCGGTTGGCGAATTAGTTTTAGTCCTGAAAGTCAACAGAAGATCTACTTTGAAAGACTTACGATCAAGCGAAAATTTCCGGTGCATAAAAGATTCTGAAAGCAATTAATTACTGACACCAGTGAACCTACTCTTCTATCAGTATTATTATCAGTCTAGAGCAGTGTTTCCCAACGTGGGGCCCTCGCCCCACAGGGGGGCAATTTGGTTTTTTTAGGGGGGCAATTTAGAAATTGACTTGATACGACTTTACCGCTTTCTCTTCGGGTAATTTAAATGCAATGCTAGATATAGGTACAAAATATAGCAAAAAAGCAAATTCTTAAAACAGTGCTGTAAATAATTATTAGGTATAGTTTCGTTTGATGTTAGCAAAATAATTTTTTTATTAATAATTATGTATGGGGGCAAAAAAATAAAAAAATGTTAAAAGTGGGACATGACCCAAAAAGGTTGGGCAACACTGGTCTAGAGTAAATGATAATTAACAACTAAAAGAGTATGACATATGTAATAAATAATACGTTGTCAGGAAACTGTTCTAATCCGTTGTCATGGCAAGAAACTAAGTTGATCATACGAAAAGTCAGCTTTATATGAATGAGCAGAGTGTAAAATTTCTTTTTCTGATAATTTAACAGATGGAAATCAGTTTTTTTGTCGATAGTTTCTTATTTAATGTTAATATAGCAAGATAGTAGTTTCTTTTACCATATCGTCTTATGGATAAGTATCGTACATTTTAATGAGTCGTTCGATAGGCTAATTACCAGGAAAGGTTAAATCGACTGTGCTGAAAGATTTAAACTCTAGAAATCACGGGAATTAATAGTAAGATACAAAAACACTCAAATTTACGATGAGCTGAAACAAAATTTTATTGCTGATATTCTCGTGACATAGTCTGGCCGTCGACCAAAAGTATCTAGTATCCTTTGAAATACTAATAATATTCTGAAGAATTGCAGGCACTTCCAAGAGGGCTGTAAATTTATGTTTAGTTCACCAGAGGCAGATCTTACCAAGGAACTTCAACACACACCTTGTCCTTAGGGTTACCGGATGCCAATCCACTCTCAGCTATTTAGCAACTCTGTAGGCAGTTAGTATAAATGACAACGTCCTTATAAGACTTTTTTGATAGATAAATGCACTACGGCGCGGTTATGCAATTTGTTGATGAAGACCGTATCCACATTGACCTGACACACACATATTCACTGGTTCACCACTTTCTCAATACCAGTAGCACTATGCTCACTACAACGGTCCTAGCGTACTACGAGTGAACTATTCGGTTGTTGATAATACTTTGATCGAAGGATTCTAGGTACGCTGCAGATTGTAATGTTACAATGTTTAATTGCATTTGATAAGCCTCTTCCCACAAACAACATATGCCAGTCACTTTATCAGATTTCAGTTTATTGCAGTAGTTGGAAAAGTATTAGGCCTACAGGTCACAATAGTCCTGGCAGCACATTCGTACAATATAGCTCACGTCTATTCAAGATTGCCAAAAACGCGAAATATACCGAACTCCAGTACTACGCCACGGGTAATTAAAAAGTTCTTGCTAGAGAGCCAATAATTAACATATTTCTTTACTGAACGGATTTATTCTCACAGCAATTTAATCACACCCGCACATCTTACCCTAGCAAACTGTACTACCCTGATGGCGATGCCACAACTTGGTGTTACCACGCTAACAGAAAAGACCTCACTAACGACAAGAATTCATATATTAGACTCAAATCAAGATCAACTCTCCAATCACTCTAATGATACTAAACTAATTTCACTACAATAGCTGAAATCATGCTATGTGGCTTGCGAAGTCCTCAATAAACCATGTTTTGAATGACTCGTTAGACTTGCTGTTAAGATAGGCTACGCATCCTATCGCCCGATGGAATCATTTCAGTATCATGCTATCGACAATAGGCAGAGAGTATTGATTATTTCTAGGACAAATTATTATTGAATTCGAGTGAAGAACTGACTGTCATTCAATTAAGCCATCATATTGTAATTATAGAAATAATTTATGAAAGCCATCAATGATATCTTAAACAAAGATAAACGGAGTTGTATTGCTAAAGGCTAGCATCGTTTCTGCTTGTGTCTGAACGAATCAACCTGTTGCAATGCCGAGGTGTGAGGCGGTATGATTCAAGGGCCACGGAGCCTCCTGATCCCGCGGACGTGTTATTCTGCCATCCGAAGCGACCGTCATGCCAGTGGCGGGGCTAGTGATTGCACGTCAGCCCCCGGCCCACCCGTCGTAATTAAACGCAGACCGTCAGCGGGACGGCCGCGCCGGTGGTGTTGGCTGGAGGCGGCAGTGGCCGGCGGGAAGGGGTGGGGAGGTAATTGGCCGGCCGGGGGCGGCCGCCTCCAGCTGACCAACTGGCTGGCCACGACCCCTCGGGCCTTCCGCAGAACCGTTGCAATTAACAGGGCGGCCTGCCACCAAACACATTTCCGTCGCGTTAAAATTGGTTTATTCCATACCCTGACAGGGCTCGATCTCTTGCGCATGACAGGAAAGCACGAGGGAAACTGTGTATAATTTGATTTAATAACCAGTGAGGCATTTTTATGTGTATGTAAAGAGGTTCAGCATTACCTAGAGACGTCATCGCTATAGTTCAAATATTACCGGGATTTTTGCGTACGTTTAACTTGATCTCCGTCTATGTCACAACAGGGAGAAGGAGTATTTTACATCTTATAGTACTGTGGCGACTAAAACCGGTGGATCTTACACAGACTTCAGGGCACGTCTTAACAAATCACCAAACGATATGTCTCACCATTAGTACTCCAGAATCGTAGGGAACAAAATAGTATAAGTATTTAGTTATTGTAAGTACGAGTTGATACAGAATTAATATTTCAATGAAAATCAAAACAGAAAAAATAGCTTTAGGTTTAGTAAGAATCAATAGAAAACGTTGATATGTACACAACACAGAAATAAAATGAAAAAGAGGATCTTCTTCGAGCATACTCAAGGAGGAAATAAACAGACCACTGCTGAATTCTTCAGATTAAGTTAATTTATTCTTGTTGTTTATCTACTGTCTACTCATTGACCGGATGCAAAGAGACTCAGTTCTGTAAAGAGATCGACAAATTTATCATTGGTTGTAAAAACACGTGAGCAAATTATTCTCCCTTACCGCTGTTTATGCTGCAATCATGGCTTCAGTGCTCTGGTTGTACAAGGCGGCTTTCTCGCACAGTGTAGATGACATTGCGACATATTTCGCCTTGGTTTACGCTGATTGGCTACTGTGCCATATTTCTGACTGGGACGAACTAATTTCTTCTCTTAATCTTAAATTCTTAAAATATTATATATACGCTGCAGTACACTCCGGTTTCCTTCTCGTGGTAAAATGTAAACGCGTATGGCATTGTTGACGAGAGATCCCTCTTGGCTGCCCCACCCCTATAATCGTGCCGAGTACAGAGGACCTACAGCTGTACGTGGAATCCGAACCACGGAGTGTCGTAGCGTGCTTCACATGAACAAAGCAAAGCTCTGCCAGAGGTGAAGGTCAGTTTAAAGGCTGTAAAAATTCCAGCCGATGCCGGTGACCTTTCTTGCCACAGTCACTTACCTTAAGCCAACTGAGCCAGACCGTGGTATGATACCACGTAACACATATAACGCTCTGCGACTTAATTCCGTACTAACTTCCCTTTCAACAGTTGTAAGTAGGTTTCCATCTATTCCACTTCCTTAACTTCAAAACTAATCTGATGAAACGAGTGTTTGGCGTCAATGCTAATAAGTCTTGCGTAGAGTTAAAATATATTTCGCAAAGTCCGGTTTAGACTATCTCTTAAAGAACCGCCGTATTACACGTCGCTGCCGTTGCTTACCGTGCGTCATACAGGTTGTTACGATGGAACGTGGTAGGTGAGCGGTAACGCTCTGGACTCGCATTCGGGAGGGCGCAATCGGGCATCCAGATTTGGGTAGTTTCCACAAATGACTCAAGGCGAACGCCGGAAGCTGCACGTGTGTCGTCCGGTCATCCGCAATGACTCTCAAATCTTTGCAAGAAACCTAGTCGGTTTGAATCATCATAGGAGCGACCAAGCTTCTTCTTCTTCAGCTTTGCCGAATGGTCTTCAGTTAATATTAGCTGACCTGTAAGCTATTACTCTCAATAACAGTTTTGGAAATGAGGTAAGGATATATGCCGTGCATTCATATGTATGTGTAGATTCGAATTCATCCGTGCATGATGGCGTAATAAGAAGTGTAACATCTGTTGACTATCTTTAATGTGTTCAATTAACATTACATCTCTCCACTTACTGAGAACACTACAGCATTCTAAACCGTTCACTAGCATCTCACAAAAAGCTATTTAAGTCCTCACAATACTGTCTCTACCATACAACAGCTATTTTGTCCTCTTAGTACATGTTTCCTCTGCAACAGGTTGTTCACTACTTTTCAGCATCCAATGAATCAATATCCTACCATGTAACTGCTAACTTGGATGGCTGAGGTTACACCTCCGAAATAGGCTCTGTTTTCACTGGCTCCAAATATTGCCGGTAGTTAACCACGTTGCATATACAGTACCAGAATGTCTCCAAACCCACCGACACCTGACTTGTGAGTACAACATAAGAGAGAAAGCCAGAGCGGTACCTCACAACGGTTATAAGGTGCGCTACCATTTCATCTACGAAAATACTGCGGTTGCTCCCATTTTAAATCTCAGAATTGTCATCGAAAGTACTGCGGTGACTCCCATTTTACATCTCAGAATTGTCATCGAAAGCCTAGTTTTACAGATACTCCTACGTCGTCCTCACAGACGACTCATAATCTGCGCATTTTTAATACATTTGGTTTTAAATAAAGATATCTTTCAGAACAACACAACACATTAATGTATGGTCTAGTTAGAACTGGGAGAAACTGAGCTATTTCTCGAGATTAAATTTGTGCTCATTAGACTTTATCGAAATGTCAGAATACGGAGTTTTTAAATCATTACTGTAGTTTTCAGGATTAATAGTTTAAATAACCAAGGCTGGCTGAACAACAGTAGTGGATGAGTGGATTGTAAAATATTTTCTGAAATCTGCTTCTCGAATAATACACTGAGCGTGGTGGGTGAATGGTTAACTTTCTGGCCTCGCGTTCGGGAGGACGCGGGTTCGAATACCCGACCGGGCATCCAGATTTGGGTTTTCCATGGTTTCCCCAAATCACTCCAGGGCGAATGCCGGGATGCTTCCTTCAAAAAGTCCATGGCCGAATTCCTTTCCTTCCCGTTCCTTGTCCCCAGTCCCATCCAGCCTCTAATGACCTTAGCCGTCGACAAGGCGTAAAGCAAAAAACAAAAGAAGAATAAAGATAGGCTTTTTGTGTTCAGGAGGGACCTTAGATAAATAAAACAAATATCTGTTGCAAATAAGTTAATTCTGAAGCTAGAATTTTTAGCCCTTGTGTGTTATTTGAGAGGCATTTATTTGTTGTTTTATATTTTGCTTCGGACATAATGTCTCGTCGATCATTAGAGCTGGGAGGCGATGGGGACAGTAAACGGAAAGGAATTCAACCATGGTCTTTACAAGCAACCGTCCCTACATTTGTATCGAGTGATGGCGATAAACCATAGAAAACTGAAATCTGGATGATCGCACGCGGATTCCAGCCTGCGTCTTCCCGAATACGAGGCCCAAGCGGTACCTCTCTTCCACCAGACTCGGTGACACTGGTGCTAATGTCATTTATTCAATTAATAAACCTTGAGTGTGCATTTACTCACGAGTAGAATATCTGTACTGGAGGATTCTCAAATTAAGTAGTGATTGGCTGTCGTTGTTAAACTGTGACTAAGTATTTATCCGATTGACCCAAAACTGTGCTCTGCTATTAATTTATGGTAGACGCACATAGATAGGAATGTTCTTTTACATTCCTCAAATTTAAGCCGAATCACTGACTAAAAGTCTTGGGTCAAGAGAGATAAATACAATATACAACTTTTTATACTAAAATCTGATTGGTTGAAGAATGTTCGAATTTCCGAGCGAACAAGTAATCGTGTTCCCAAACACTTGTCATAGTACTTTAAAATACACTGCCAGTATACCAAATACAAAGTTTTTCAAAATGGATACGGCAAATAAACATCTGTTTGAAATCTTTAGGTTGAAAGGTTGTGAAATTATACCATCATTGGTTTTGGAATTAAAAATGAGTCAACATAGAAGAGGAAGTTATATTCCCAAAGAAAATTAATTTTTAGCTATAAAAAGAAACAGAGGTCATTTAGAAAATGATGACCTACTATTACCATAGCTGTGTCGTTACCTACGCTTTGCTCAGTGTTTCCAACAAAAACTAGAACAATAATAATAGTAATAACAAATTGCGTAATGAGCATACATTCGATTTTAATTTTACAGTTATGAACTGATTTATATTTATTGCTCCGGGACTATTAGTTTATCAAGTGCATCAGTTTTCGCACTTCTAAATTGAACACACTGTTTAATATGTCATAACGTTTTTGCTTTGATGTGAATTGATAACAATCGTTTTTGTGGCGAGTTAACAACACAGTGGATAGTACAAAAACCTTCTCCATAGAAAAATACGTATATATGCCAACTTTCATGGTGATTCAAATGTATGAAAATAACGAAATTTAAAATAAATCAGGAATTCCAAAAACCGGGTAGTTAATAGGCCTATTAGTTTTATTCCTGGTCCAGGCCGCTTGCAGCACGAGAAATATAGAACTATTTGGATCTGCATGAAGTAATAACTTCAGTAACATGTTGCTTATGAAAGCAGCTTAAATTATTTATAAAACTTAATTCATCGTGAATTATGCTGTAGTAAAAAAGTGTATCAGTAGTCTTCTGGTCCTGCTGGATTTCAACCTAACCACAACTTCCACTATTATTGCCGTTCGAAAGTCATAGCTTCTATTACCGGCGTAAGAATACATTCACTTCATTGTGACCTAAATTTGACCCACTACAACTACTTGCATGCGGCTGGTACAGTGACATCAATAATAGAAAGCAGCTAATAATTAATTTAAACTCAATACGTACTTTTATTTAAGTGATTTGGCAATTCATTTCTTAGGGTTTACTGTAACAGCGACAAAGTATATATCGGAAACAACTACACCGTATATAAATAAGTCATTGCGAAATGACTCCGATAACTAATTATAATTGTTTTTACATACCGCTTATAACCTTGAAAATAATGTAGATATTTTTTAGCTTGTTGTAACAGGGTCTCTCTGGAGAGAAAAAATAGGAAAAAATTTAAATCGAACGAATATAATTACACATATGGCGATTTGAGCAAAACACATATTTTTCTTTCCGTAATTAATTTTTTCTCGCATGCTTAGCTAAATATAACTGTTATTAATTAACCTCATAACCTCCAGTAACATCTGGCGGTTGTTAGTTCGGGAGGAGGGCGTGACGTCACATTGTTACGGACATGGATACATAAGCATAGCGTTTTATAAGTATAGGTAATAGCATATCTGTACAGTCCTAAGAGTTGGAAAAATGAGGAAAGTAATTAACTGCTGCTAGAGATGCATATGAGTATTAGCGGTACACCGGCATTTTGATAAACAGTTATGATGCATTGTAGATTAAATAAAAACAGGTTTTATTAAATTGTTCTGAGATTTAAGTTTCTTTATGAATCCTCAAGAGCATAACATAAAGAAATAGAATTTTGTTATTGATGGAAGCGTTGCAGTCCCGCTATATAATTCAGGTGTCTATGACTGACCATTGGACACAAACGTTTTATTGATGGTGGTATCGCGTTTATCAATAGGTTTTTGCATAATTTTACGGGATCAGCTCTTAGTACTTAATGAATAATGATTAAAACTGTCTTGAACATGATAATATGCTGTAAGATAAAATTGTCTTACCTAGTCTAAACTTTTGTACTGCTATTTTGTACATCGGGTGTGTTTAAATTTTCTACTGCCTTAAACAGTATAGTTCCTCTAACGCTGAGCGAACCTAGTATCTTCGGCGGCTTAATACAGTGCTATCTCAATTCTGCAACATACTACACCAAGTGTTTAAGAGTAATGTATGTTTTATTGTTAGCATTAAATTATAAATTTCGAATTAACTGAGATTTTTATAGACGTTTATCGTGCCACTATTTGTCATAGCTGTATTTTATGAAGATTCCGTTAGTATTTTGAGAATATGAAAACGCCAACGAAACAATTGAATTCTAGGTGGTTCTGTTGGCTACCGTATGCGATTACCATTTTATAAGCCGAGAAGATGTACATCGAGTTTAAAATTATACTTCACGTAATTTTTTTATACGGCGAAAGTCTCATGTTGGAGTATTGAGGCTTATTTAATTTTGGAGAAGAAACAGGAAACTACGATACGCCAAGGCTTCTTATCAGAAGGTAAAAAATTCATAAGGACTGAAAAAATGGTGTGTGTTTCTGCGGTGGGGGTGAATGAAGTTAATACTGGTGCCGGAGGGGGCAATAACACTGTGGCAGCACCAGGCTGACGGATGTTGATTTCCCTGAGGATGGCAGGCGGTCCATGACAGCTCATGAAGTAGTCCGTCTCAGCTACTTGTCAGGGAACCACTGTCTCCACAGCACGATACCGTCTCAGAAACTCTTCTATTCTCATTTCCAAATACTCTCCTAGGAGTTACTGAAAAAAGAGTGATTCTATCTATAATAGTTATTGGAATAATTACAGTTTTTTACGGTAATATTTAAAAAATAAATTGTCACAAAACAGTAACAATTTGATTTTTAACAGTTATCTTCACGTCATTGTCGTAATTAAGCCTTCTTAGTGTCAATTGGCGAAGCAAAGTTAAAACGTTGTTGCAATACCGGTCCGAATGCCGCCAACCCATACGCCTCGCGACATGCGATTTAACTTTAAACAGTACATCAAGAAGACCACGAAGTTTTGAAATCAAGATGACTGCCAGGTTCAGTGGATATGTTCGTGTATATTCTTCATTGTATGTCACACGCTTCTCGTAAAACGTGTCTGCGTTATTTAACATGTAATAAATGTGCTCAGTTTGGGATCTAAATTAAAATCTTGCACTTTAAGAACGGGCTCACCTAAGTATTATTGCCGCGGCGCTACGCGGCAACCTATTCCCGTGAGTGTTTAACACCTTGACCTGACAACTGGAAATTCACGGATTAAATCCCAGATCCGGCATTCCCGATATTGATTTTTCATAGGTTTCAGAAATCACTACAGTTGAGAACAGGACTAATTCGTTGAAAAGGTCGTGATCAAATTCCTTTTCGCTCTCGCCTCCAAATTTTCTCGCTTCTCTAATTACCTCGACGTCGACGAGACATAAAACGGAAAGGAAAAATCTCAGCCAAGCCTACTTCGGTTTACAGCTCCTAGCTTACATATGAGTAAAGTATGCGGCAAAACAAATGTCCTAAAGTGAAGAAAATGACATCTTAGCAGGAAGAGGGAATGATCTAGATATGATACTATTCGAAACGAAGCAGACATTCCAAGACCCCAATATTGAAGTATTAATTTTCTCAATGAAAGATTTATAAGTATATTGAAGTTTAAATCAAATTAAGCATTAGTTTCGAAGAACATAGAGTTAATGATGTGCGAAATATCATCTTGGATTTTAGAAAAATAGTACATTATTTAATTTAATTTAATGGCAATTTCTCTACACACTCATTTTTCCAATTTACTGTACTATCCTCCTTTTCCTCTCTACGATCTTCAAATTTAAATTCTTTCAGAATTTTTGGTAATTTATTCATCATTTCTCTTGGTAACTTATTCCAATCCCCTACCCCCTTACCCAGGAATGAAAATCTTCCTACCACCTTGTGCCTCGAGTGCTAGCTTCTGGTCATCTTTTCTCTGCCAAGCAATACTCTCAATTCTTACACCAATATCATTCTACGCCTCATCAGCCATCACCAAAATACGCCTTGTACACTCCCATGATGTTAGTTTTGGAAACAGCAATATATAATGGTGAAAAATGGGTAGTTATCAGCAAGAGGAGAAAGAAACTCTAGTTCCACGAAATATTTTGCTGCTGAAAAGAGATAAATGGATCAATGACAAATGGATAGGCTGTGAGTCTACTGAGACTTACAGAAAGGGCCAACTTGGCAGGAAACATATCGATCGAATCCGATTCATAGAGAGAGAAAGAGTACGTTTTTTTTAAATCAGTTGTTTGGCATTAAACAATTAAACGTGCACGCCATTATTTGGCGGTGTACAGAATAGGAAGAAAATCGAAGGAGTAAAGCAATTGACCAATAAGGACATCAGGGATGGAAAATGAATGAGTTGCAAAGAACCGTGTTGTAGTGTCCTGATTATTTATTTGAGACTCTGCTGTAAGTTGTTACGTGTCAAAATTTAATAAATGGAATATATATTGTTATTATTAATAAGTGAAAGTTTTATGGGATCTAAAGACATTATCCTCAATTCTAATTTTTATATACAGGGTGAGTTTTTTATCTTGAGACAACTAAATATCTCGAAAACTACAAATCCGATCAAAAAAAGTGGGTAATAAAAATTGTTCGTCTCGACGGGGGACATCCGATGATACCAAATTTGACTCCCCACCCCCACCCCCTAGGGGTGGGGGAAGGGGGAGAAAAAAAACTTAAATAGGAACCCCCATTTTTTATTGCAGATTCTGATTCCCCGGAAAAAACTACCCCTATTTGACCCCCAATTCGAGTCATTTTGGTCGATAGATGGCGCTGCATTTCTCAGAGTTTTCTCATTACTTGATGTACTTCCATTGCGTTCACATCGTCGCTCATTTCTCAGAGTTTTCTCATTACTTGATGTACTTTCATAGCGTTCATAACATCTCTGATTTATTTACTTCGTTCTGTTGCACGTGTCAATGAGAATGCAGGCTATAACGTTGCAAGAAAAAATTGAAATGGTCTACATTTATGGAGAATGTCGCAAGAATATCGATAATGCTGTTGATCTTTATGCTCATCGTTTTCCAGACCAGCCTCGATCGCGCGCTTCTTTTTACCGTATTATCCAACAGTTCACTCAGGAGGGAAGTGTTTGTCAGATTTTGCATCGTAGAAAATACCATCCGTTCCATGTTTCGTTGCATCAAGAACTTCACGGCAATGATTTCGATAATCGATTGACATTTTGCCGATGGTCGCTACAGAAAATACAAGAAGAACCCCATTTCTTTGCTCGAGTACTGTTTTCGGATGAATCCACTTTTACTAACCACGGCACCATTAATCGACACAACATGCATTATTGGAGTGTGGAAAACCCGCATTGGTTACGCCAAGTTGAACATCAGCGTCCGTGGAATGTAAATGTTTGGTGTGGGATAATTGGGGACAAACTTATTGGTCCACATTTTATCCATGGACATTTCAGTGGGGAGAAATATCAACAACTCTTAGAGGACGTACTGCCAACATTGCTTGAAGACGTACCCTTAGACGTGCGACAAACAATGTGGTTTCAACATGACGGTTGTCCAGCACATTTTGCTGTAAGATCGCGGGAAGTGTTAGATCGTCTGTACAATCGTCGATGGATCGGAAGAGGAGGTCCCCCGTCGAGACGAACAATTTTTATTACCCACTTTTTTTGATCGGATTTGTAGTTTTCGAGATATTTAGTTGTCTCAAGATAAAAAACTCACCCTGTATAATTAATTTTTTATATAATTTCAATTGCGATGGAGCACACATGCTACGATTGCAATTTCCCTATAGCTTCACCTTCCCGTAGCATGATACTTACTACCTACCTACCCCCGCCCTTTAGGAATTGCAATTTTAAACACCTTCTGTGTTTTTAGTAAGTTTTTAATTATTTCCTTTGATAATTTATTCCAGTCGCTGACTCCCTTACCCAAAAAAGAAAATTTTCCCACTGTCTTTCGCCTCAATTCAAGTGCCAGCTTATGGTTATGGTCTTCTCTTCCCTTACATATAAAACTCCTAATCCTTCTACTAATATCCACCCATGAATTATCGCGATTATAAGCCTTGGAAAATCCAAACACTCTCTTCACCCAATTTCTGTCTTTCAGTGACTTCCAGCTAAGCTCCTTCAGCATATCCGTTTCTGATGTCATTCTGCAGCATTTCAGTAACCGATATATTGAGCACTTTCACGATGTGCAGGGTCCGAATATTTGATCTGCGGTGCCATTTAAACTATGAAATGTTATAAAAGGATTACAGAACCAATGCTTATTTAAGCGAAACGTGGGTACTCTGTTTGAGCCAGCCTCAGGATCTTTACAAGATTGACCTTTATTCGTAAATGAAAACTGACTGTTGTTACAGTCGAATGTCATTCGGTCTTTTGCCGTGACTGGTATCTTCACTGTTGGTGGTGCTCGGTTGCTTCGGGGGCTGGTTATTGCCAACCTGGTCAGAGAGAGTTTTGTTGGCTAAAAGTTGCGTCTGCCACACAGTGGCGTAGCTAGGTCAACAAGGGCCCCGGTGCAAGAAATTTATTTTGGGCCGTGAAGGCTCGTGGGCCCCTAGAGGTGCGCTTAGGGGCCCCTTGAGGTATGCTTGGGGGCCCCCTAAGCGTGAGGGCCCCGGTGCACTGCACCGCCTAGCCCCACAGTAGCTACGCCCCTGCTGCCACATAGCAGGTTCTCGGACCAAAAAGTGCGCAGAATATGAGTTGCGGAAGTCCAGTCCTCCGGCCAGTAATGAGCAAAAGAATAGTATAAAAACAGACTTCATTCAGTCTTACTCGTTGTGGTTATATCTCGCCTTATAGCTTTGCAGCCAGTAGCAAAATTATTGACGTTAGTTATAGAAGGCGTCACTGTCCTCTGTCACTGTGTTGAATTTCTTTCGACCTGCCATAATCCCTTAATTAATGTTATACTTAGAGTTATTTTACAGGATTTAAATTTAGTTTTTGAGTTTTACAGACTGCTACCGACAATATTAACAACGAAGTATTGTTTTGTTTTGTAGAGGTCCCCATTGTTAGAACGGCGCGTGTGAGTCAGACAGTTTTGTCTGGCGTGCGAGAGCGTGAGACAGCAAAGCAGTGCTGCCATTTATACGGATTTATCCGTAGATCTATGGATTTTTATACAAAGTTAGGATTTTATTAAAATATCTACGGATTTTTGCTATTTTTTTTACTATTTGTTGATTTTTCTCCTTATATTGATGTTTTGTTAAACTTTGAGCGTATAGTGTTAATGCATTACAGAATTATCGATAATTGTTAATCGTTTCCTTGAAACCGCTAGTGTGAACGAACCATTGAAATAAATATCATATTTTGTTTGAATATAGATTTTGAAGACCTTAAAAGACCGTAATACAGAACTATCGGCGCACTCTTTAAGCACGGTGATACGCTCGTTGGCACGGCTTACAAAGCAGTGCCTTTCGAGAAGGCTTAAGCAATATGCGAGAGTCAAAGTGTTCGCAGTGTTTAACATTTCCTGTTACCGAAGATATGCTAAATTTAATGTGAACAAAGAAAATAAATAATGTACAGTCCCCTCCAACCCCCCCCCCCCCCAAAAAAAAAAAAAAAAAAAGAGTAGGCACAGTGACAGCAGCGATGAAAGTAAAACATGTTCAGAGATATTTCTTACTTTTAATTTAGATATTAATTTGTATTTCGAATTTCAAAGACCTTGAAATAAAAAGTATTCTTAATTTTGACTCTGTCTTATTGTTTTAGTCTTTCAGTTAGCGAATCTCCGGATTTTTGTACCCAATCTACGGAAATTTTAGCTGCCATCTACGGATATTCAAAGTCAAGTGGTGGGAGCACTGCAGCAAAGATTGTTCTCAGTCAGTATGCAACAGCATTAAGATTCACATTCATTATGCAGGGGAGATGGGCGTATTTTAATAACAGTCAGGTCAGTTATGCACGAAGGTGTGGTTTTCATAGAAGATGTAAAAGGTTTATACTGATTTTCGAGTAGTTTGGACAACGAGAAAAGAACAGTGTAAAGATTATGGTGTTACCAGTTGAAACAAGTTATAGAATAAATTGAATATCGAGGAACTATGTGTAATAAATCAGTAGCAAGAGCACCTTCTTTCGAACTGAAAAAGATCAATTAGTTATCTTATGTGTGACTAGAAGGGATGTGGCATACAATTATGTCTCGAGACAGAGGGGGCCATCTGTCCTCAACACCACTGTAAGTCAAACCTCCCATTTGTTTTACGCATTATTGTCGAACTGTATTCCAAAACGGCAGCAGGATGTCGAGCATGTGATTTGGGACGGCAAGGCATGTAAAGGAATACCCTCACTGGGTCACTAGGTCCTTGATAAATAGTTTCTATCACTTGCACAGCTCGACCAACTTATAGCTTACTCGAATAATTAGTATATGCTGCCGTTAAAGTTGTATGTAACAACTCTAGATCTGTGCCATTACATTGTGATTTCTGAGTACGGTGCAAATCTGTCTTTTGGCTGTTTAACTGGAAGAAAAATACGACCACACAATGAACTCATAGAATAATGAGGATAATTTTGTACTTAAAGGAAATGGCACAGAAGATGGACTTCAGAATCTCTCTTAGAGCGTATTAAAGTTTCTTACACATAAATTGTCATAACGAAGTGTATGGTCACAAAACATTTATTTTTCATATAGCAACAAATTATATAAAAACTAAGTGAATCGTATCTAACGCTAGCCTATTATTTACCGGCTTAGAGTTGTGGTGAGACTGTATTTAAACCCAGTCCAGAGGAGGATGAAATTTTAATAAATGTTTAGTGTCTAAACTGCAGATCGCTAATTTGTAACCAAATGTTATTGACTATAAGTTAACCAAATTCCATAGACGAAAGTAGCAGGTGAAAATTACAAAGCATTACCGCTATTGTAAATCGGAAAAAAATATTATTATTTAAGCCCAATAACGTCAATGGAAACTCGAATGATAAATTAAAGAAAATGCTGAATGATTCTCTGGAAGTAGTATGGGAAGAGAACGAAGTTTGAATGAAAACTTTGCTGGTAGATTATGATTTATTCGAGACTGGAGTGGGCCTGAATGGAGTCTGAAGAATTAAAGCAAATATTTGGAAAGGGTGATTCAGGAACGAAAGTGTTGTAATCATAGAGAAGAGGAGTGTCAGTTCGTGCGTTGTTGGTAGTGATTGACAAGAGACAGTGATCCGTGGAAACTGCAGGCTAATCTGTCGTCCAGCGTGACAACAGTCCATCCAAGTAATTGGCACCCCTCCGCGCGAACAAAGCGCGCTCTAGCGTGAAACACTCAGCAGCCAGCCAAAGAACGGCCTAGATAGTAACTAATCATGTGGGTTTCATTCGATGAGTATGTTTACAATAATGAAAAATATTATTAATACATTTTACTAAGTGGCTACAGGAAAAGAGTAATAATAGGAAATGAGGAATGACGTGGGACGAATTTGTGGAAGACAGTAATATAAACAGCGACAGATCACTGACTTCTTTTTTTTTTTTTTTTTTTGCTTGTGACTTTACGCCTTGTAGATGTCGACGTCATTAGAGGCGGGAAGAGATTGGAGAGAGGAACTGGAAGGAATTTGATCATGGCGTTTTGAATGAACCATCCCTGCATTCACATGGAGTGATTTGGAGAAACCCTGGAAAACCCAAATCTGGATGGCCTGATGGAGATTCCAACTCACGTCCTCCGAAATGCGAAGCCAGAACGTTAACCGTTCTTTCACCACGCTCGCTAGATAACTGTTAATTACCCCGAAAATTGTTTATTTATTCGTAAGAAATTGCAACCGTTAATTATTGTTGATTATTGAAATATGCTAGCAGAATAATTAAACATAAATGTAAAACTTGGTTCTTCACACCGCAGCTCTGCTATTGGTTTCTATGTTCCGCTAATATTTTGTTTCCTGTATTAATTTACATAAATAAATTTTTTGGCATAATATAGCATCAAATGATCTCTAAAGTAAATTTATTCTGAAAGAAATTTGTGGAACATATTTTTCAGGTATAGGAAAAAATTGTAGACGATCAAAAATAGTCTTTCCTTTTTGTTATGGCTATAATATGCTTTCCACGAAGATGTGACGCAATATCTCCATACTTCGTGAGATTATTTTATCAGCAGGAAGTTTGATCTGACACTTGGAATATTCAGGAATATTTCTTCATTGTTCTGTGTGCGTCTAATGGTGAGGGAAACATATTCATATTCACGATCATCCTGAAATAATACATTGAAAATTTAGCATCAACGGCCGAAAGTATAGAGATTTTAAAATTACAAGTTTTGAGAAGTGCAGACAAATTTTCATAGAAACATAGTCATTACACATGTACATCACTAGAAGCAGTGGCAGTTACCTGTTTAAGTTTTAAAACTCGTGCCTCAAAGCTGTCAAGTAGGATAAAGTTCTGAATTATAGTAAATTTGGGAATTGTAAGCCAACATCTCCCCCAGTTTCCGTCCAGGAAGAAAGGGTTTATATCTGGAGCAAGATTAAGGAAACTGTCATTACATTTGGTTTGGAGTGAACGTATGTGGTATGCCAAGTTTGACTTTCGTTATAAGATTAACAATTTTGTAATTAATATATATAAAAAATAGATGTAGATTAATTAATTATCAGCTGTATAAAGGGTATGTGATACAGCTTATTACATCACTTTCACATAAAAAAGTAGGGTTTTCGTTTTATAACATATTGTTACGCTTTAAAAGGTTTAATTTTAAATCCATTAACGCCGTTTAGAAGTCCCAGAATAAGCGTTTCTTTCTTCAACCACGCGTAAACCCTGGTTCAGTGCTACTAGTTAGAAATCAATAGATTTTGTGTGTCTTTGTATTGGCGTGGGGAGGAGGTGAGGGGCACATCTTGAACTGATACGAAAAATAGAATTATTAGAAATATTCGTTCACTTAACTATCAAAGGTGATGTAATGGCATACAATCCAGTGGAAAAGAATAAAAACTGAAATATACTTATAAATTATGAAATGAAAAACTGTAATAACGATAAGCGAAAGAATTTCCTTATGGGTATTTTTTATGTAGAAAAACGTACTATGTGTTTATGAATTTCAGTGCAACCCTCCTTTGTTCGGATTCCATATTAATGGCCATGTAGAGGCATTTGAGCCTGCCCATTAAAACTCTAACCAAACACCGATGAATAACGCTTGATAGACAGCACTTTCCTTCATTAATCGTGCAGATAAGAGAGATATTTTGCTGTAATGTACGTGCAATAGAGTGTAATAACAATAATAAGTCTTATAGCAAAGGTTAATGACGTTGGACAGTAAGTAACCTGATATATAATACTGTTATTGGGTCTCTAATAAACAAGAGAAGTCTGTAAAGAGCTGCAGAGTGACCCATATAGAATATCTAAATGGGTAGGTCAACATGGAATGAAGATAAATGACAAGGACAGCTTATTAGGTACACAGATAAAAAACTAAATGTTTATTTTTTGAATATAGGTGAGGTCAGAATTATTGATCAAGACTTGAAGCGTAAATATCTTGTCATAACGTTTGAAGATAAATTGAACTGGGCAGAGCAAATTGGACAGGTGGCAGGAAAAAGTGATAAAATCCTTCATTTACTGCATAGGGTGATGAGAGGATGTACCAGAGAAGTTAACGAACTGGGGTACAAAACATTGGTCAGACCATGAATATGGCGGTGTAGTATGGGACTCACATTTTGAGCAACAAATACGGAAGTTGGAGGTCGCACAAAGATTGATTTGGTTATGGAAATTATCACAGGACCCAATCAGTATGTGTTGTGATAAGGGAGATGGATTGGGAATCATTGGAAGACAAGAGGAGGGTGAATAGTGTTGGTAGTGTACAACGCATATGTTGAATAGTGTTTGGAAGGATATTGGTCGAATGGAGCATGGAAGGGAAGAGATGACCATGACCACAAGCTGGCACAGGATTTCCTGGATAAGGTAGTGGGAATATTTTCTCTTGTGAGGAAGGGTTTCAGGGATTGGAATAAAATACCAAATGAAGTGATGAATAATTTATGGGAAAAGCTGAAGGCATTAAAAATTAAAATCCGTAAATCGTATATATAGATTGGAGCGGGGGGAGGGGGGGGGGCAATTTAACACTAAAGTATATAGGATAATTTTTTTTTAAAGTAAAAAAGGGTAATTAGAGGACTGGGGGAATTGACACCGGAGCATTTGCTCCATTCAAATTAAATTAATAATAAAACTTCCATCAAATGTTCATAATTAGCAATTTTAATCGTTGTTACCTCCGAACATAGCGTCTAAGGACCAACTCAGCTTATGGTTTACACGTAACTGGTCGAATCAACAATATTTGTAACTGTGACATTGAAAAAACATTATCTTCAATGACACATCATTAAATTGTTAATAAAACTCAATACGCTCTGAACCATTGTTTGTTATGTATTGAAACAGACAATTGGATATCACATATTTAGTTAAGCCACTGAAAGAATCCTGTCTTACCCCGTAGAGTGCCATTTACAATGCTCTTATTGCCAGTAAAAGAAAACGGATGGTCCTATTAGCAGAGAATAATAGTTCACACGTACCGTACCTTCTTGTCTTCAGCTGCAGTGAGAGAAAGGGCTCATAGAACCGTCTGCCTTAACCTCTTACGCCACCATCGCTGCCAACATCACGGAGCGAATTTCTAACCGCGCCGTTTCCTTGCAGTTTCCTGCGTTGCAGATCTTCATCTCCGGCGCCGACGTCTTCGCCCCCTCCCCTCCCCCCTAACCCCCTGAACTTCTTGGCTAACTCTACGTTACATTACGGTTTAGGACAATGATTACTCGAGAAAACGTATAGCTAATAGTGTAACTGTTAAAAGCGGCGATCATTTTACGGGGTTAAAACATTATTATGAAGCGTATTTCTGTCTGTATTGCTATAAATATCACACAGAAATATTTCGTATATCGCCAGTGTGTAGCACGTAGACTCTATAGAAAGTAAATGCGTACATTTTACATAAAGTTTTCCTCAACACAAATTGTTACAAAGATTGTTTATCGATTCGATTATAAAAGTTTTGTGACAAAGACAATTGAACTAGTCTGTGAATTCATTTGTATTTGCGACTCTGTCGTATATAGAGAATTGCGTAAAATGAGTAGCTAAAGTATGCATGTGGTCATTGTGGGAGCTTCTGATCTGCGATTTAATATTACATTAATGTTACATTGACTGACCTTATATCAAACAAGTATCCGCTTCCACATCTTTCCTCGGCTTAAAAAATGGTAGCTGATGTCCACATTTCTAATTTCTCGAATGTTGTATAAGATTTTCTTCGAGCTTGATCAAATTGACCTTCTGTTATTCCTTGCAACATACTTATTTCATTTACTGCGAAAAAATATATAAAAACTATTCTAATCAGAATTATCTTCTATAGTTAAGTGAAACATTTAAGCATAATGGAGCTGACACAATTGATCATAATGATGGAATAATGTATTTACTTTTATGAAGGTTTTTCCTCCTGGTTAGAAATGCGAAAGTTTAGTGAATGTAGTTCTGTTAACAGTTCTAAGCCAACTTCTTCCACGAAGTTCAAGATAAAGCAGTAATTAGCAAACATTCCTGTTTTACTTTTAACTTTTTATTCATATTTCCAGCATTTTAGGGTAATAATACGCCTTCGTATGTGTGTGGTAGTGTTAATGGTTTATGTTCCAGTTTCAGAAAATCCATAAGAATGTTCCGATTACGGTTTTTATTCGCTATCTGCAGAAATCTAATCAAACACTGCGATTGTGATCAGTTTCAGTCTCAAAGACAGCACCCTTCATCAAAACATTAACACGAAACACTAGGAACAAAGTTCAAGTTGTTGACAGCATAGAGCTGTCACAATTTTTTTTTAAAAAGAAACTAAATTGAGATGTTTACCGCTGAAGCGGGATATACACTAAATAAAACAGTTTCCATTCGTCACCGATACTCTTTCTGTAAGCACAAACTGAATTTTTAGATCACACTTCAGCAAAATGGCCAAGAAATGTGAGGTTGGTACTGAATGATTTTCGCTGTGATAAGGTGCTCTCCAATGTGCTTTCAGTAAATGTTATATATCGCTAATTGTCACTAGTGACATCACATTGCTCTCGAGTAAAAATTAAGAAGTTTTCTAAGAACGTATCCTGTTGCATCAGGTTTCTTTTTATATAAACACTCAAAACTTCAGCATATGTTCCATAATTTTTCCTGTTTATAGTATTATCAAGTTTAATATTACACTTATATTTCAGAGCCAGAATATGGGACCTTCCTCATCTTTACCTAGATGGTAGCAGTAAATCGCAGCGTCTTGATGGACGGTATTTCAACCACACTGTCGGAACGTGAGGCGGTCGTATCTCCAAAATCAGTTATGATGGCTCTTTACGTACTGAGACCAGTTGCTGTGTTTACTTATTGTTAACCATTGATAGTAAGAGTCAAGTGCAGTGCCAAACAAACTTCACTAAATAATTCTACATTATTCTGAGAGGTCAATTCTCTGCGCACATACGTGACGGTATATTTGCACACCTGAGTTAGTAATACCTAGTGTTGTAAAAAAAAAAAACAGTTTTTTTTCTGGCGTGAAAAAAAAACATGAAAAAAAAACTGTGAAAAAAAAAACTTGAAAAAAAACGTTTTTTTTCTGGGACATGTTTTTTTTCATAACTACTAAATTTAAAAATTTTAAGGCATTTAACGTTTAATATGACTGTTTTAGAGTTTATACTAAGTACTTATCTTACTTTTAAATCTATTATATTTTTCTGGTTGAGTAGAAAAAAAATTAAAAAAAAATATTGGTAATGAATGGGGACTTCCCGAAAAGGCTAGGTTGCGTGAGAAGGAATCCCCGTTCCCCACTGTTTGGATTGATACTCGCTATTTGAACTAGTGCTACCAGGCCTTACAAATTTATCAGTAGACCTACGAATCTTTTCAAAAAATTAGGAAATTTAACTACGGCTTTTTGACTCTTTTTATTACTTGTTGTGCTTTCCTTATATTCGTATACTTGTTAAACTCGCAGCGTATAGTGATACTAAGTCATTGTCAGTAATTATGAATAATTTCCTTGCAACCGTTGGCGTAAACCAACGATTGAAAACAAATAAAGCTCCTATTTTGTATGATAATAGATTTAAATTCAAACTTAAAAGGCCGTAATACAGAACTATCGGCGCAGTCTTCATTCACAGTGTGTAATTTGCTCACAATTTAAAATTGCAATCTCAAAAGCTTTTGCATGAAATACAACCAGTAAAAGAAAATGTAACTATTTCTGAAGTTATGGATCTAGAGAGGACAGAAGAAGAAACAGAAAATTCCAACTCCGACCGAACTAGTGTTGGTAGTACTAATACTAGTGAATGTGGTACCGACATAGAAGATGAATAAAAAATTATGTTACCTATATAGATACATTTATGAATCATTATCTAAGATATTACATGATTTAGTAAGGTTTAAAACACACATGTAAAATGTAAGTTCCATAAATAAAACTATAATTTATCAAATATATTGTTTTCTGAAAAAAAAAAACGAGGGTGCTAGGATTTTTTTTCATGTTTTTTTCTCACAAATCTGAAAAAAAATATATATTGGTTTTTTTTTCAGTTTGCAACACTAGTAATACCAGACGTTAGTTAGCTGGTGCAAACGGATCGTATCACACTTGAGCCAATTGAAAAATTATTTTTCTTTGTCTACCATTTTTCTGTAGTTCAGACGACATGGTGATTAAGGATTGCAATCCCGCGGGATCCAGCGGGATTGGCATCAACAGTTTTTTTAAAGAATAGTTATTTAAAACGTTAATAAACTAAATAATAAACTTCTGTTAATTAAATTAATAACTCAGTCTTAACGTTAAATGATAAAAATTAACAATTAACAATACTTTAATCGACTAAATGACATTAAATTTGTTTAGCGTGTCTTTAACTATATTTCGAAGTTTTACATTTTTGTTTTTAAATCTAAACCAATTTTTTAAAAAATAATCAAAAATGGAAAATATTCAGTCTTGGTTATATTATGCACCTTACAATAGATAACTTCTGTTTAAATACATGGTATGAATAATGGCTAAGTTACCAGTTTTTTTTATGATTATTCTAAATAAACGTTCCATAAGATCGAGAAAAATCATTCGATTTCACCAAGTGAAATGAATATACTCTGTAGAGTGTAGACTTGGCTCAGAACAAGATCTCATAACTTTTTGCACTGCACAAGCACGAGACTTTTGTAGGATTCATTATTATATCTCCTGATCCCTTGATTGATCTTATAGTTGATTCATTGTTATTAAATGAAACTGCTTACCAAGGGTAAACTTTCAAGCGTTTCAGTTTTACTTTAAATGGCGTAACGAATTATTTAGAAAGGATTTTTTTTAAATTAAGATAGGAGACGTTATCGACGTATGATTGAAATGAAGTTCTCACGGATGTATCGCCGGATTTCGTTGTAAAAACACGAAATTTGACAAGTGAGGAAGACGGTAGAGGCAGCCATAAAGACTTCATTATAGCTTTTTTTCTGCCTTTAGTCGAAATAATAACAAGGAGTTGAAAGGATACATGCTATTCACTCAAAAATAATGTATTGTGCCAATTGACCAAATCATCCCAAGAGGGATCAATGGAAAGCCAAAGCGGCACGTGTAAGCAGGCGGCTTTCGTCAAAGAGCATGCACTGAGGTGGCGGCCAAAACAACAATAAGTCAAAGGATTACAATTGTCTTTCGTTACCTGCTAAATAAATAGGTTTGCGATCGATAAAATTAGAACATCAGTTTCTTATCAACGAATAATCAATTTTTCAGCCACAAATACAGGAAATTGTCACAATTACTTTAGCTGCAAATACAGAAAATGGGGATAGTGAAACCGTGAATAAAAAGCTTTAATTGTGTAGTTCAGATTACATGTGCGACACGTAAAAAATACTTATTTCATAGTTAGAAAATCGTACTAAATACGCAACAAAACTCAAATTATAGAAATGTGTCCTCAAAACAAACGTAAGTTTTAATGAACACATAAAAGTGTACCTATTTACTTACGAATGACGAAGGTTGCAATCCCTAATGGTGATGCACGTGTTCCTATTGACTGCTAATTCCGAACTGCGTCTGTAGGCCGTGGTCACCAAATGTAACATCCAGTCCAAAGGACTAATCTTCCCCTCTCACTCCATGCACCTTAGAGGGATAGACGAACCCAGGTGGGCTAGTACTGTATGTTTTTAACTATCAGCAAAGCTTTAATAGAACGCCAAATACACTGAAACTATTTTTTTTCGTAGGCTTAAATAATAACACTACGACTCTACACGCCCGAATGAAATATTTTCATAGCGACTGATTCAAGAGATTCACTCATATTAGCCCGCATGCTTGCAACAGATGAGTGTAGCTTGGGCTTGGTGATACCTATGAAATTCCAAAGCTGTTTACAGAAAAGGCAAACGTGAGGGAAATATAAGCACTTTATTTCACAATGCATGCAATGCTGTAGCCACGTAAATATCCTTCAACCTGATGAATTGCTAATATCCGAAGGATTTACTTTTCATGGCGTAACCTATTTCATTTAAATCAATACTGTTGGTAATTGGTGGCTTGTTCAATGATCCTTAACATTGTTGTTAGTCATTGGTTCGGCCACCTTTATCTATTTTGATGTATGCAGTATGCTAAAATTGAAACTTTGATAAAGTCATTTACAACACTTCATTCTATTTTTCTTCTGGAGAAAGTCTTGAAGTGAAATATATTTCTAATTGTCAGCTAACTCAGTCTTTTAAAGTCGCGGTACTAGATAGCAACAGCAGTGGCACCGAGCGTGGTGGTGTAACGGATAGCGTTCTGGCCTCGCATTCGGGAGGACGGTGGTTCGAATCCCCGTCCGGGCATCCAGATTTGGGTTTTCCATGGTTTCCCGAATCACTCCAGGCAAATGCCGGGATGCTTCCTTCAAAAGGCCATGGCCGAATTCCTTCCCATTCCTTGCCCCCCATCCTTTCCCGTCTCTAAAGACCTCGCTGTTGAGAGACGTAAAGCAATAATAATAATAAAAAAAAACAGCAGTGGCATTGAAATATTGATCCAAGAAGTATCAAATAGTTTGAAACATTATTTAATAGGAATCCAACTAAGCGCAAAACATTTAGATTTTTTACGCTAAAACATTTATTTTAATGCTGAATCGAAAACAATGGCGTGACAAATTTTATAATAAAATTATTATATATTGAATGTTTTCCGTAATTATATCAGTAGATCAATCACCTAACATCGAAACATAAATCTATAAATTTTCGGCAAAGCGTCTACATTCTGTAATTTTTCTGGGATTTCATTTGAATTATTTCCCACGTCACCAAGAGGATGCGATTCTGATTCTAATGTCACGTGTGATCGGTACAAGGATCGAGCACAAATTCTGGTCTCAATATTATATATTTATTAAATCATTCCAAACGTCAGACCCTCTGTATCAACCACTGCAGTCAGTTAGAGTGGAGCCTTAGTACTGATAAATATCGTAGTGAAGATCGCTTGCACTGATATGTTAGGAGCACAGCAGTTTTATTTGATACCTCAAACGAGTATCTATTTCATGCCTCGGGGTATGTGTTATGAATGTGTTTAAGTGATCAATTAGCTTCTGGCTTATGATTAGCACTACCAGTCCAAATAAGGTTAATGTAGTTGATCGTACTGCGATAATTGGAAGTTCAATTGTTCGGCGGTAGTTGCAGTATGTCATCTATATTATCGCTCTGTAATGATCTACCGGATAGAAATGAATTTTTGATAACTCCTTTGCAGACAAAATGTTAAATATGTTTTTGGTAAAAAACCATCCTCCTTTACAGGGCCTGACAGAAACCCATTTCCAGTTTGATGGAGAGTTTTCATAAAAGGGGTGGTACCGTCCACCGGTCGGGGTTAAAGAGATCGTAGGGGGCGTTTCCGGTCCAAGGCAAATTTAGGGGGCGTTGACTACCAACAGCCACCCCCTGGTTTCCAGTATTATAACCCACTAAAATAGTTACATCAAAGAAATTTTAATACAATTTTCATGGTCATATGTAACCAAAGAGGATTTGGTGCAGTCAGCAATTTTTTAGCTAAGAAAAGAAATAGATTGTCAATAGTGGAACGCCGCGAATTAAGATTGACAAATAAACATGACATCTAGTGTCATTACACCGAGCTCAGCCTTCTAATTAATAATCTTTTCGTAATATGTATTTGCTATTCAAACTGTGAACAATAGACGAATATCGTTAGTATCTTTTTTTTTTTTTTGCTGTCATCAGTCTCTCTACTGGCTTGATCCTCCATCCCTTCCTATCTTGTGCTAGCTTTTTCATCTCAACATACCCCTCGCAACCCACGCCCTCAATTATCTGCTTCATATGTTCTAATCTCTGTCTTCCTCTGCAGTTTTTACCTTCAACTGTTCCCTCTTCTAACAAATTAACCAATGCTGCATGTCTCAAAATATGACCTACCATCCTGGGTCTCTTCTTTCTGTAAGACTCTTCCACAAAGTTTTTTCCTCGCCCATCATTTTCCCAAACACGTTCGTTTCGTACTTTATCCGTCCACTTAATTTTTAGCATCCTTCAATAGCACCACATTTCAAATAGAATCTCTCTTAGTTGTTTTATATGATACTGAACACTTCTCCGAAGAGGGCGCCACCGAATCAGTGTCTCAAAAACTGGATTACGAGTCAAAAACGTTTGAGCACTATGGGTTACATTATTTATTACAAGAAGGGGAGTCGGTGTTGTTTTTTTTTTCTGAAAAGTGGGTGGTAGGTAAAAAATGGTTGTGAGCCTATGCTTTAAACATACCAGTTAATAAGAAGAAATGTTGTGTGTTACTATTAAAAATGGATACAGTGAAGTTAGTTAAAAACCTATTCCTTCTGAACACATGAATTACCAACGAGTGACTGCAAGGAGAAAATTTAAGCGTTCTGTAGTGTGAGACATGGACAAACTTATCATATAAAATACCACGCATTCCAATAACTCTTCTGATTAGCATTATAGAATCCACAAGCAATCTGCACGGTGAAGTGGAAGAAAGATTGATAACCTCTCAGGATAATGGAGAAGATTTTACAGTGGAACGCACGGTCTATTTGGCCCAACAGGGAAAGTATTATGCAATTTTTGAAAGAAAATGCTATCCCCATCTACACTTTGACGGAAACATGGCTAAAACCCGAGGAGAGATTCACATTTCCAGGCTATAACACTATTCGCCACGACCGACAGGACGGGTTTGGTGGCGTAGCCATCCTAGTTCATTCCAATAGACACTTCACCAAAGTCTCATTGGATCTACGAGGAATCAATATAGAATGTTGCGCAATTGAAAACTCTCTCAAAAGCCAGCGTGGTACAGTACTGGTTATGTACAAGTCTCCTGGAATACCGCTATCTAAAGAAGGTCTTCATTACATCCTAAGACAAATTGACGATCCGTTAATAGTCACCGGAGACCTAAACGCCCACCACCCGATGTGGGGCTGCTCTACTGAAGACAGTCTGGGTAGGTATATAGTATAATTAATAGAAGAACGTAATTTAATACTACTTAATGACTGATCACCAACAAGAATCAGTAGACCAACAGAATCTCCTTCCGCGGTGGATATCACCCTTGCATCACCAAACATCGCCTTGGGCACAGACTGGTCTGTAATTCAATATCCACTTGGCTCAGATCACTTGCACTGTTGCTGACCTTCCCAGATACTAGGCAACAGCATTTGACGAGATATCCAAACTATAAATGGAATGTAAGAAAAGCAAACTGGCAGCGGTATAGAGAAGCAGCAACACAGGTATTTGCGGATTTTGAAATGAATGGTGATGGAGAGAGCGACTACTATAACTTCATAGAAGAAAGGCGTAAACATGCAGACACCGTGTGGTGGGACGACGATTGTTAGCAGATGTTGGAAGAAAGTAAGCAAGCACTACGAATATATCGGAGATCGGCCACAGTTAGTAACTTCCTCGCTCTAAATAAGATCCAGGCAAAAGCCAAATGTCACATTGTGCCTACATCAATACCAACTCTTCTAGCCTCAAATAATTTAAAAGTATACCGGCTTCTGTACAACTTTGTCGTCAGGAACAATATAACGATCTAACCAAAATTCAGACTGTGGTGAAATAGACGGAAATACCCATGTTCCATTAATACTTGAGGAACAAGATAATTTGTCTCTATATATATATAAATGTCGATTCATATGTAAATATCTAACTATTCATATAGTTTAAATATGCATAAAATATGAAAATAGGTAAATATGTAAATAGTTAAATATAAATGTATGTGACATGGTTGTATGGCTACTTAATAAATATGTATAGAGTTAAATATGAAAATATTAAAATATGTAAATAGTTAAATAAGAAAATAAGAAAATATGGAAATAGCTAAATACGTAAATATAAATGTATGTGACATGGGTGTATGGCTACTTAAATGTGTATATAGTGAAATATGTAAATAGTTAAATATATAAATAGTTAAATATGTAAACATAAATGTATGTGACACTGTTGTATGGCTATATGTTAAATATGCAAATAGCTAAATACGTAAATAGTTAAATATTTAAATAGCTTAATATGTGAACAAAAATGTATGTGGCATGGCTGCATGGCTACTTGCCAAATGCCAACAACAATAATAATAAAAAAAACTCTTCTGATTTTTTTGGCGAAAGGTTTACGTGCAGCTATCGGCAAAAATTATGTTCACCGTAAATAAGGTTGGAAAGCGCTTATCTTGCCGTCCATCGTCTTCCCGATCATCCGCAAGGTAAGCGAATCTCGTCTCTTCGCCGTCGGCAATTTGTTTGCCCGTCAAGCCTCTTCCTCTCTCTCCCTCCGCTCCTTCGCCAGCAAGTCGAGTCTGTTGATCACCTCGTCCCACCGTAGCAGTTTACATACTGCCAGCCAAACATTTCGCTTTAGTTACGACGCTGTTAGCCATTTTGGCGTCCCCAGCGCTCCCGACCAAGCTCTCGTGATCGCGCGAGAGATAGCAGGCTTGGTGGGATGGTAATGCACTATCGCGCGTGGAGCATCTCTCGTCTGGAGAGAGGAGTCGAGGAGCGGTATCGACTGTACTCGAGACTGGTCGACTCGAGGTGGGCGATAAGGCAGTCATCAGCCCTCCACATTGTGGCTTGTCGCCGCCCTCGATAGGTCCTCCAGGCCTCCCTTTCCACTTGTGTCCTCAGTGTACCCGCACCTGCAAAATTACCATTTACGACAGCTCAACAGCGGCGCACTAGACTGAATTTGCACTTTGTGAGTGGAATATGGTATCCGTTAGACATATTACATTCAGCTTGAGTTTTCAACCATAATATCAATGTACTGCTTAAAATTTTTTGGACTTTCATTGAGTACACCACAGTACAGATTAAGAAAGAAAACAGTTATTCTGATCAAACAGAAACGGAAAGTGAACGTGTAACACTCATCAAGATTGAAGAGTTTTATAACAACAGCTCAATGCTCAATTCTGCTTGAGACAAAGAATGCGATCTCAGAATCAAGTCTTTGAAATTTAATGGTTCAGATTTGTAATGAAATGAAAATACATGGAATTTTTTGACCCACCAATTTTCATTATAGAGCACTCTTAGTTTTAGGCGCTATGCACATGCGGATACCAATACCATCCACCACAGTAGATAAATTTTACTGTAGCTGAAGTCAACACTTTTCTGATCACTCAGTTGTTGAACCGGAAAGAAACGATACAAAATCAATAATTTTATTATAAATCAGATTTTTTCAGCGCTTAATAGAAACGTGCCAAATCTAAATTTACTAGCCCATATCCTCAATTTAAATGATAAAAACTGATAATTTAATTTATAAATAGAAGATTTTAGTGAAAGGTAACTCGATAAACCAATTTGTTCCTCCTTTTCGCGTTTTAACTCTTGAAATTGATTCGCGTAATCGGTATTTATTCACAGGCGTTTTTTATTCTCATAATAATTTGGTTTTCGAGACCACAATACGGAGGTGACGTTCACGTATTTTATTACTCAGCTTCCGTACTACAGACCCAGTGTAAGATCCCGTCCGATTACCAAGAGGAATTTTCCTCGTGATACTCAATGGACAGCAGGCTGAGTGGAAATTTCTATAAACATTTTAATAACAATAACAAAATACTAGATGACCCGTGCGAAAATTTCGCGAATAAAATGCAATGAATAGTGAGGTTGAATGCTTGTAATATAATAATGTACAGTACTTTTGTAGCAAATATATATATATATATATTTAGTGTAATAGGTACGCATCAAAATACTCGCAACATATTACGAAACAGTTAGGAAAATTTAAAATACTCTGTATTTATGAAAAACTGTCACTGACCTTAACAGAATAAAACCAACCTGAACAAAATGCACACAACATATCAACATCTCTGAAATATTTGTTGCTGTACGAATAAAATGTTTACTTTGGAATTGTATAGCAAGACGACAGTGTTTCCGTAACAGAAAAAAATTATCCGAAAAGCTACTTATTGAATAAATTTTTTTATTGACATCTCTGTGATATCCGCTGCTAGGGACTTGGCTCTGAACAGTCTCATACACGCTACCACTTTAAGCACCAAATTCCGAAAAATTCTTTCTTAGTTTATGATTTTAACTAGCTGGAGACCTTAATTTTTAAAATGATATGTCATTTATCGATTTCGGCTACGAATCGAAGAAGATACATAATAATAAATAATAATAGTAATAATAAAAAACACGTTGTATAAATAATATTGATACTTTTGCCCTTTAAGGGTCGAATTCCAAAATATTTCTTTTATAAAATATGGTGTAACCAAAGCAGCCACCTTGGTCTTTAAGATGATACCTAATTTAGTGATTTCTGTTAATTATCAAGTGAGGTAAAAAAAAAAAAAAAAAATAGTTTTCGGAAATTATAATTATTTTACCCTTAAGGATTGAATTTGGAGAAAGTTTTTTCTTAAAATACGAGGTGACCATAGCGGATAATTTAATATTTAAATCCAAACGTCATTTATTGATTTCGGTTAGGTATGAAGGAAAATAAATAGCTGGTGACGGAAAAATGCATTGTAAAAATATTAATATTATTGCCGTCTAAGGTTAGAATTTTTAAAAATTTCTTTCTTAAAATGTGGTAACGGAACCGAAGACCTTACGAAGACCTCAATATTTTAAATGATACCTCGTTTATCATTTTTATTTAATTGTCAAGGGAGATAAATGGCTCGAGATACAAAAAACGCATTTTAGAAAAATTGACATTTTTGCCCTTTAAGGGTCGAATTACGAAAAATTCCTTACTTAAAATAAAATGTTACAACGGCGGAGACCTTATTCTTCAATATCATACCTCATTTATCTATATCAGTTAGATATTAAGTGAGATAAATCGCTCGTGACACAAAAACGCATTGCAAAATTATTGATACTTTTGCCCTTTAAGGGTCGAATTCCGGAAAATTTCTGTCTTAATATATGACGTCACTAAAGCAGAGATCTTAATCTTTAAAATGGTACTTCATTAAACGATTTCAGATAGGTATCCAGGGAGATAAATAACTTTTAAAACAGCATTTTAGAAATATTGAGATTTTTGCCCTTTAAGGGTTGAATTCCGGAAACTTCATTTCTTAAAATATGGTGTGAACCAAGTGGAGACCATATGCTTTAAAATGACACCTCATTCATTGATTTAGGTTAAGTATGACGGAAGATACAGGCTTGTGACAAAAAAAAACCTTATAGAAATAATATATATGATGATTCTTTATCAATAATATCTTTCAGTTCTGACCATTGTATATAATCAAATTGCCACACCCCACCTTGTTACTACGACTCACCAGAAACAATAGCGATAGTCTCATTTTCTAATTCGCGGCTACATTGAAGGCCCTTGTAACACTTAATACAATTACTTACACTGACAAAGATAAGATCTGAACCTCTGGCTTGAGTAACCGACATACGTCTTATTGTGTTACAATTTAAATGTCATCACTTTGTCTTTCTTTTCACTGAACATAATATGCATCCAAGGTCTCTTTTTTCCTGCATAAATTTTGCTCGCCAGGAGTCTAGAATAATTAATACTGAGAAAAGGAAAAGAATTTAATTGGAAAATGTTATATCATGCAATTGTCTCTGCAGCAGAAACCTTGATGACAGGCACACTTGATGGAGCCAAATGTCTGTGAAAACAGGTCACTCGAATAACATTTATTTGACATATTCTAAACGGAATGTTGTCCGGACTAAATGTGTGTACGCAACGGTGGCTGTGTTAACGTTAGCTGCGGTCTCACAGTTTACATACCACAGAGTAAACAGAAATATTTTATGCTTAGTGCACTGCGTGTGACACGAAGTTGGTTTGTGTTCTGGTTTTTCCTCTCGCTGTCAAAAGCGGGTGCGACCGGATAATGTCCCGCAAAGCTAGAAAGCAGATTTGCTGCACTCTGCATTTCGACACTAGCTGCGCAACGTGTACGGTACATTTTTCTGTGAATTCTTGTTCACAGCAAAGTTAATTCGCTGCAATATATGGTAACAGTTGCAACGTTTCTTAGATTCCCTTTAAATTTTTGTTATAAAGATTTGTTAGTTTGAAACTAATATTATGAAGCAACTATTTTTATCATATCGCGTTGTAGTAATTTATCCAACTGTATCAATATTATTTAACCCGTTATTGATAAACAATTATTTCTTTCCAGACTACTTATTCCGAACACCTTAGGAAGTTTCTGAATTTGATTTCTATTAGAAATTTTAACAGTAGTTTCATAGCTATCCATAGGAATCCGTTCATTGAAGATCATTTAACTTTTTTACTCCACTAATTTACAACTGTACGAAGGTGATAACAACAATTTGTGCAACAGAGTAATTAAGCCTGAATCTCCGTGACAATTTCGAATTCATCTGGTTCTGCAACAAGGAGGCGCAAGAAGAAGAATGACTGTTTAATATATTAGTATAATAGGCAAGTGTCACGCTGACGTCATGTCAAGGCATGACGTCAATCTACGACGTTGCGCTATGACGTCACACTTTACGATAATATTTGTGGGAATGCGCGTTATTTAATAACATTTCCAAGCATCAGTGAGTAAATTAACTCACAGAACACTGAAATAAAAGTATGTATTGCGTTAAAATCGACATATCAATCATTAGATGCTTATATTTATGTAATATTCTTTTGATATTTACAAGTATTCCTTAAATTCTTTGTCCATAGATATGTAAGATAAAGGCTTTGTATTTGGGCAACAGTACTGCGAAAAGTTTGGTTAGAGTATTACTTAGCATGGATCAGAATTACAAGTGGCATTTGACGTTACGGCAGAGGGTATAACTAATTTAGTTTTTAAAAAAAATGTTTTAAACTGATTACTATTATTGAAATTATTTGCGTTTAAATTGGAATATTAATTATCAGGTTTTTTTACTGTAATCATTACATGGTTCGAATGAAAGAAGTTGCAAATTGATCGCGATATAGGCGGCCTAAACCACAATTAAATATTACGTGGCATAGCGTAAGTTGTTAAGGTTTATTTTTAGCAGCCTTCGTTCTCACTGGAGTCATTATTTCAGCCGATGTAAGCTTTCTCAGCCGTTAAAATATCGATCTTCATCATAGGTATTAAGAAAGAAAGGTGTCAGAATCTGTGAAGATTTTGGATCAAGTTAAATTGCGATGCATAATGACACTGTCATGCGATACAGGGAATGTATTGATTTGCACGTGATTGAAGCTTTGCTTTTCTGTCCGCAATATTAGGCTGAAAGCAACCTGGACCAAGTTGACAACTGAAGCTTTTTTGCTACAGCACAATGAATGATAAATTATAATGAGCTTTATTTTGTAACAATTGTGTTTAGTTAAGCAACTGCAGAGAAATACCCACGTTATTTAATAACATTTCTAAGCATCCGCGAATAAATTAACTTACAGAACATATTTATTAGTTGCTTACATTTATTTAATATTAGTTTATGTAGAAATATTCGTTAAAATTACATATATATAAGTTAAAAGCTTTAATTTTCGCAATGTGAGCGGCAGTTTTGATAGATTGTTATTAGAATTGGCACTTGAAGTTAGGGCAAAGGGCATTCGTATTTTTTTTTTTTTTAGTTTTTTTAGTAATTTTTTTTTGTTACTTAACTAACGAAAGTGTTGCTAACATTTTGCGGTTGCGGAGCGGCTCACATTTCCGAATTTTTAATTTAATTCGTGGCGACTTTTCCGAAAAAGGTTTGTGCAAATGTGAAGAAGAGGCCATTATAACGAAGCAATTGATACAAATTTCAACAGGGCAGTACCAATTTCTGGCCGGTGGAGAATATCATCTTTCACCCATTAAAACTAACATTACGCTGGAATGACGTAAGTTGTTAAGATTTATTTTTAATTTACTTTGGTTTTACTGATGCCTTATTTCAGTCGCATGTAACTGTGTCAGCTATTCAAATGAGTTAGTATAATTCTGAATAACGAATATAAAAAATGAAGATTTAAGAACCCTTATAGATTTAGTTTATTTCCCGATGCAATGTGACCACCAAAATGCGAAATAGTTCATGTATTAATATGCGTGTATTGTTTCTCTGGCGGCAAGTATTTTACGTGTTTAGGTTGAAATACAACCTGGACCAGGATAGCAACGAAAACCTTTTGTTACAGGGCAGGGCACTAGGAATTGCATTGAGCTTTATTTTATAACAATTCAATGTATTTAAGTCATTGCTAAGAAATGTAATGCTACTAATTATGCTATTAATTATCAGTGTCTTTTTTCACTGAATTCATTACTTGGTTTGAACGAAAGAAGTTTCAGATTGATCACGATCTATGCGGCCTAAACCACAATTAAAACTAATATTACGTAAGCTGTTAAGATTTATTTTTAGCATCGATGGTTTTCACTAGGGTCATTATTTCAGCCGGATGTAAGCTGTGTCAGCACTTAAAACATCGATCTTCATCATGGACAAGAAACTGTGAAGATTTTGGATCAAGTTTGTATTGCAGTGCATGATGACACTTGACATGCGACATAGGGAATGTATTATTTCGCGTGTGATTGAAGCTTTGATTTTCTAGCGGTGATATGGACGGAGAATGTGGTTAGGCTGAAACGCAGCCTGGATCAAGTTGACAACTGAATCTTTTTGCTACATAATCGAGGACTGAGTTTTATTTTGTAACAATTATATTTAGGTAAACAATTGAAAGGAAATTAATTGCCAGAACACACTATTAAACCCGTCATTTTTGACGGGATTTGTGGCTAGTTATCAAATAAGAAGTGTTGCCAACTAACTGGTTGATAACATTGGAACTCCAGAATGGATCACTCCAACGGTTCGCCTTCCGTTTCGGGCATGCATTCTTTTAACTCGATCTTGGTTTTGTACAATAGCAGTTTCGTGACGTGTGACATAAGCTAATTAAAAAATAAAAATAAATAAAAAAGGAAAATTATGTGTCGGGAACGCATACCATGGTTTTTATATTATGACCATGTTGATATCTATCAAAAGATACATCATGGCAATTTTCCAATTTCATGAGTACCTCTGCTCTTCCCTTTGCCTCAAGTACTTTAGTTTCATTGAAATAAGTGTACTATAATCCTGGCAATAAAAGACGCCGATATCTAAGTAATGAGTGGTTGGCAAATATATCCAAATACATTAGTTAATCATGTTACTTCATGAGTCAAAAATAAGATTGGAGTGAAGATCTGTTGACGGGGTTCTCATGAAATGTTGTTTTGAGTTATTGTACTCGCGGAGGAAATCTGTTAAAATCTACGAACGTGAAGTTATGTTTATTATTCATAAATTATAAATTCTTTATAAACCTGCTAAATTCTTGTCGATACGACTCTAAGACTAATATGGCACGATAAGGTAGGTGAAAACAAGACTGTTAACGAATAAATTCCACTAGTATTTTTGCCAACGTGACAGAGCTTTGTGCAAGCGAATTTCACGACAATCACTATCAACTACAACTTCTATATAATCAACTATCTGTTACCCGCGACTTAGTGCGCGTGGATTTAGAAGTTGAAGCTAGAATTGGATATACAAAACTGAAAATTACCTAAGATATGTCTCAAACAACACTGAGTCGGCACAATATGACGGGAACGCCATCGATATACCATTCTACCATCGAACCTGTCTCATGACTAAAACTGTTATCCATATCGGAAAAAAGTATCCTATTTCGTTCCTAAAGATACAAAGTGTTTCCTTGTCATCGGTATACACATATAGTCGTAAAAACGTATATAAAAAAAGAAAAAAAAGACGGAGACTTACTTTTGCATATACAATATTATTAGTTTAGATCACAAAAAAACTGCCTGTGGAACCAGTATACCGTGAATAAAGTAATCGCTTAGGGCACTATTCTACCACCAAAGATTTGACAGAACATGGTATCCTTACTACAGAATCGTAGGCTTGGCTCAAACGATGAAAAAAAAAATGATAATTTTTTTTCCTCCCACTACTCTACGCTACCATTGCTTTCTGTTGCTGCGTATTACAAAGCCATATAGATATTATGCGTTTGTCTTTGACAGTTCAGATAGTTTTCATAATTTAATGACTATATGTTCTTATCTATACAGAGTATAGTATACCATGTCCATTATAATGTCAAATAGGATGTCCTTGTCAATTTTCATCACGATCAAAGTAAGCGTTTAGCCCAAGAAACCTAACAAACAGAGTAACTAACAGACAGAGTTACTTTCGCATTTACAATATTAGTATTGCAGCAGAATGACCAAATATGGGTCATTCCGTACATTTTTATATATAATATTTTGCATATTTTTATATATAAAAAGAATAAGAAAGGAGTTATCGGAGAGGATTGTCAGTGTTTGTGGGACCTCCCAGCTAGACGCGCCAGAGGGTCGCGACAGGCAGGCGGCTGCCAGGGACGATGGACCTCAGCTACCCTTCTCACGCAGTTGGTCAAGCGTATAATCCCTTGGCTCCGCGGAAACGGTAAACTGAGGTGAACAAACTACCCAAGCCCCAGGTCTACGAACGGGGAGTTTTGGAGGTCACAGGTGACGAAAAAGTCCGAGGCTATCCCGAGTTCACACGAATCAAGAAAGACAAGGTTCGCCTATCGTGACAGCCGAAGGGAGGAGCTAAAAAAAATGGCAGAACCAATCGAGAGAGACTTTCCTTTGAATTTTGTAATGGTGGTGTATTTTTTCTATGTAAACCACGATCGACGAGAGGAGGCTTTTTCCGGCGGACGCTGGAGAGGACTTGGCTCCGAGCCTTCAGACGAGAAGGAGCGGATCTTCCGAAGCTGGAGATCGCTCGGTCTTGGCTTCGCACCTGAGGGTCAATAAGCGTGTCTTGTACAGTGAGGTCACTGTGCACGCATCCATTACGCTTGCACGGACGTGGTGCATTGTCCGCTATAGCCAAGGGGCTATAGTAATTCCGCCGTCGCGGGAAACACATCGCCGTCACGGTAAAAATTCTACAAGTGCAGTGTGGTACTTTTATTCGGTCATTGAGTACAGCCCTGTAACGACCACTGAATGATTAGGAGTTGTCGCACCCCCAAATATTGAGCTAGCTGGGGCAGACTTTCTTAAAGCCACACTTGGTGGATAATTTAAATTATCCTGGCGCCCGGCATTTGAGATCGAATACAGTTAATGTTAATACTGTGTTTGATTTATGGTTCCCGATCATTGTGAAGGGAACTTTCATTTAAACAAATCAGGTGTGTAGCTTTCTTGCTTGCCAATTAACATTGGGAGTTTGTTTCAAGATTAATTTAAAGGTGGTTGTGTTTTAATGCTTTTGTTTATTTGTTAATATGTGTTGGCAATTGTAAGAAGAGGCTTTGCATAGTTCTTTTTATCATATTTCAATGTGTCAATGTTAACGATAAATAAGCCTCGCCTATACGCCATTATGAGTACCCAATAAATTAGCAGCCTAAGGTTTCTTTTAATTATAAAAAGAAGTAAAAGGTTTTCACCCATACCTCCCCGGCATAACCGCCACAGTATAGATATAGATTAATACTCTGCTCTCAACCAAATACCAACGAATTATGGTATTTCATGTTGCCATTTGAACAAACTTAAAAGTAAAGGGCTGAGTGCATTGTACATACGAAACTGTGGATACTTCTTAGTTCTGTTTATGACTTCATGCGCGGTGCGGTGAAGTTAGGTTTTTGATACAGGGCTCTGGACTTTGGTGATTACGAATAGTGTGACACGACGTTTCCCACTCCGACGGCCAAGTTCTGATGGCGAAAATTACTTCCACCTCCAGGACTTGAATCAGCTAATCTTGTCACTGACAGGACACCATCACGGCACCACAACCACTTGAGCCAATGGTGCGGACTACCTATTTTTTATAAATCTCTTTTCTTGGTCACGATGTTCTGTCACTCGGTTACATCACGCTATTACGTCACGGTTCTCGCCTCTGCTTACCACGATCAGAGATGTTGTTGTAGGTTATGCAGGTTATTTAATAACATTTCTATTTAGCTAAGCATCCGCGAATAACTGAATTGTCGTACAAATCGACGTATTAAGTATTAGTTGCTTATATTTATTTAATATTCATTAGATGTATTCATTAAATTCTTTGTCCGTTGATATGTACGATAATAGCTTTATTTTTCGATTTTCAATATTAGCGGCACTTGTGATTAGGTTGTTATTTAGCTTGGCGCAGAATGGCATTATAACAGAGACATGAGTAATTTTTTTTCTTTTTAAATAATTTACATTATTTTCATGAGTGTCCTGTTACTGAAATCTTTACTTTGTTTGAAAAAAAGTAGTTCCTCGCGGATCGTGATCTTTGCAGCCTACACTACAATTAAAATTAATGTTACGTAGTATAACGTGAGAAGTTAAGGTTATTTTTATTTTCTTCTGCGTCGCTGACGCCTTATTACTGAGTTCATTATTTCAACCACATGTAACTGTGTCAGCCATTCAAACGTTGTAATATCAGTCTAAATCACGGTCAACAAAAAAGAAAGTTGTAAGATCCCGTGAATATTTCGGATCAAGTTTACATCGCGATGCATTATTGCCACTAACAGGCGATACAGTGTATTGATTCGCATATGATTGAAACATTCATTTTTAGCTGCAATTTGTGGTTAGGTTGAAATGGAACCTGGACCGGGACGGCAACTGAAACATTTTACTACAGCACAAGTCATGAAGAATTGTACTGCGATTTATTTCACAACAATTCTTTTTAGTTAAGCACTAAGAAGACATGACCTGCAAGAACACTGCGTTCAACCTGTCATTTTTGAAAAGCTTTGATGCTGGTTACAGTATAATACCCTTAGAAATATTTGTGTTTTAAAGATTTCATACATATTTCCAGTGTCCAAATAAAAATTCTTCGTGACAATAACAGCACTATTTCTGAATAGGTTAATGCTGAAATCGTTAATAGTTATCTAGATTAATACAATATGTATGTACTATAGTGACTCTTGCTATTTGTAACAGTCTCTTCTTGAAATGGGCAAAAAATATCTCGTCATGTCAGCAAAAATGTTTTAATAAGACTCCTTTATTTACCCGCAGCAGTGACTGACACAGCGGCGACATTGTGCCGAGGGGCTTGAATCAGCGACGTTTATTATTCACGCTACCTCTCTGCTCTACTTTCGCGAACCTCTTTTTTCACTGCGCCACACAACTTGTAGTCAGCCGTACAATGTAGCCATTATTCTCTCGACGACATGTTTCGCTTTAGAATTTCATCTATTCGGAGGGGAGTAAAAGGGATCGATTAGGTTGAGGTAACGCGTCTACAAGCTGAGACCAACAGAAGATACAAAGTTGACGCGTGTGCTGATGCTTGAGGAAGTCCACTTTGAACAGCTGCGTAATGGTTTTGAGAATAATACAGATTTCTGTTGTTTTTTTTTCCACGGAGATGAAAGGTAGTTTATATCCTCCAACAAAACGATATCTTTTTTGGAGTAGTGAATTGATTACCTGGAATAAAACCTCTTCTAAATATGTATAATTTCTAAACTTTTTTTTTTTTTTTAATTGCTTTACGTCTTTCAACAGCGAGGTCTTTAGAGACAAGAAAGGATGGGGGCAAGGAATGGGAAGGAATTCGGCCATGGCCTTTTTTTAAGGAAGCATTCCGGCATTTGCCTGGAGTGATTTGGGAAACCATGGAAATCCCAAATCTGGATGCCCGGACGGGGATTCGAACTGCCGTCCTCCCGAATGCGAGGCCAGAACGCTATCCTTTACTCCACCACGCTCGGTTTCTAAACGTATTTCAAAGAGTGTTCTATACATAGTGGAAGTTGAGGAAGATATAAGGGAGACGTTAACAAATTTAAAATTTACAACCTCGTGCCTAAACTGGAAAGCAATTATTAAACTTATTAAAAACTTGAAAGACAGTTTCTGAGGAGCGAGATTAGAAGGATTTAATTCGGTTTCCGCATAAATCTTCTATAGTTTGATTACAACTCAAACAATGCCGAAAATTCTAAGAGCAATATTCATATTTAGTTGCATTTATGGTATACAGCTACGATGAGTACGGTATAGCAATTGAAATAAATTTCTGAGTGAAATGCTGTAGCTGAAATCATTCAACAAATAATGCCTATTATTCAATAAAATTTCACTGATGATATTTTTGTAGATATTTTCTGAGAGAACACGTCACCACTCTTCTCAGCTTATAAGCTAACGGGTTATGTGCTCTTTCGTCTTTAAAATGTTTATTGCTCTGCTGAAATTAAGGGGTAATATCAAAGTCCGCATAAAATATTTCCCAAAACTATCTGCGTTTTGACTGCGTACCTAACGGCAGACACGCCTCAGCAAAAAAACAACATTCACCACGTTGACGTTTCGGAACGATTATATCATGCTAAGGGGGACAGTGTAGAATTCGACATTTCTATGTCAATTGACAGAGCGAGCCATAATGTGATGTTGAGTAAGATAAAAACTATTCGTGACTTGCTAGTGAGAAGAGTTCTTAAAAGATAGTAAGCAAAAAGTTGTGGTATGAAAAGAAGTGGAAATGAAAATAAGATTACTACAGATCAGTGGATTAGCACCATTATTGTTAATTATTCTAATGAATGATTGTATTAGTTGTTTACATTAAGAAGTGAAGTTGTTTGTAGATGACACAATGTTATATATGAGAATCCAAAAGGGAGAAGACTGTTTATAGTTTGTCAACTTTATCTAGCTGGGCAATTCAACGTGGGATAATGATAAATATCAAGACGAATAAACTTATTAGGTACACAGATAAAAAACTAAAGGTAATTTATGGTTATAGGATGGGGAATTAATTGCTTGTTGAAGACCTAAAGCGTAAATATAGGTGCATAACATTTGAATGTAATTTCGACTTTGCAGGAAACATTGGTCAGGTGGTAGGAGCAGGTTTCAAAATTCTTCTTTTGTTGGAGAGGGTGAAGAGGGAATAAAGGAGTACACCAGAGAACCTAGGAAACTGGGTTAAAAAACTTTGGTCAGACCAGTACTTGAATGTGGTGGTGTATCGAGGGATCCATTTTTTAGGTATCATATACAGGAGTTGGAAGGGATGCAAAGGAGGACAATAAGTAACTGATATGATAAAGCAGTTTTTTTTCGTTATGGCTTTACGCCTCGTCGACGTCGAGGTCATTAGAGGCGGGATGGGACTGAGGACAAGTACCGGGAAGGAATTCGGCCATGGCCTTTTTGAAGGAAGCATCTCGGTATTCGCCTGGAGTGATTTGGGGAAACCATGGAAAACCCAAATCTGGATGCCCGGACGGGGATTCGAACCGGCGTCCTCCCGAATGCGAGGCCAGAACGATGATAAAGGAGCTGGATTGAGATTCATTGGAAGACTGGAACAGCAAGGTATAGAGGATTTAGAAAGTGTACAAGGTGTTTATTGGTGATGAGGACTCGAAAGATATTAGTAGAAGAATTAGAAGTAATGCATGGTAAAGTAAAAGGAAAGATAACCATGACCGCAAGTCGGCAATCGATTTCAGGCTTAAGGGTGTGAGAAAATTTTCTTTTTTTGGTGAGAGAGTCAGGGATTGGAATTAATTACCAAGGAAAGTGATGAATAGTTTACCAAAAATGCTGAAAGAAACGAAAATTAGAATTTATAAAGGGCAAAAATAAATGGATGGAGAAATTACACTCAAAGAATTTAAGATAAAAATAAGAAAAAATAAAATTGGTGAAATTGCAAAAGACGCATGTGCTTCATCAAAGTTAAATAAAATATATTAAAACCGTTCATGTCATTCGTATCTCTCGCAGACTGCTGAGAGAACACACAAATAGATGGCGCAAGAATATAGTGTGAGGTAGTTATTGATGCACTGCCATTGAAATATAAACATACTACACGTACGAAAGTGTTTAAGTATATAAATTGTGAAACACTGTTTTCTTCAATTCTATTTTTTGATAAAATGTTTACTCAACGCTGAATTAGCCTAACGAATCAATCAGAACTATACGACGTGATTTGTACGATATCATAACCAACGAATAATGTTGATACAATACTTCGCTAGCTACAACCTAATCGCACAAACCAGTAGCTTCGTGTGACAGACTAGTAGCCGCTACTAATCGCGGCGATTAGTAGCAGCGACAAAAATCGCCCCGTGTGACCAAGGCTTAGCAAGCAGCTGAAGAAAAATCGCTCGAAACAACACTAGTTCAAATACGAGAGGTATAGTACGCACTGTTTAGTTTCATGTATCCTAGATTTTAAACTATGATTTTTTTGACAAAACGCTCGATTTTCTTGTTCATAATGGATATTGCGTACTGTTGTACTGAAGTTCTGAGTGGAAAAGGAAACAGTATCTTTGCTCTGGGAGACAATTTTATAACATTAACCCCTTTGGTTGTTCGTACTTTTAGCAGTCGCTTTTTATGGGTTTTATTGGCGAAAGATTTTGAGGAAGCAAGTTGTGGAAAAATTAGAAAATACTTTTCCTTTCTGCGATTGGTACTTCTGAAAGCTTAACAAACATTAGTCTACAGACGTTAATGATATCCTGCGCCTAAAGGAAGGCTTTCCCGGCGTGTCACTGAAATATAATCTTCAAGGGCTCGCTACCAGATGACGTTGATGAAAGACGAGCTTTCGACGGCGAACTTTTCAGATCTCATGCACACGCTGTGACAGCCTGTACAACTCTTGTTATCACAGCGTGAGCATCATACCTGAACATGGCGGCATAGTACGTCACCGAAAGCTTCTGTTTCATCAAAGTCATCTGACAACGAACTGGCAAAGATTATATTTAATCCTGTGTCACCGCCAGACGAATTTTGCAAGCCTCCTGAAATTTACGCCAGGAGCAAGTGTGTCGATTGCCGTCTCCCCCTCCCCCCCTCCACAACCCCTCTCCCATATCCGGTATTGATTTCAGGATAATATTGTCAATATTTACATCCTCGGTATTGTAACAATAAATATCCATTACTAACACAAAATACATTTAATGAATGTGCAGGATGAGAAACAAATCTTTTACATGAAGTAGCTTAACACTTACTATTATTGGATTTATCATGTTGTTGTAACAAATCACTGTACTTTTTTTCAATGCTCGAAGATGCCGATGGAAACTGCACGTTGTTGAGTGCCTCCGTCCCGGCGTTTATCTCTCCTCCCTAAAAATGTGGAAGAAACAAAATGGTGCTGGTGTATTGACTTTTGCTGCTACCAGACGTAGTGTCACCAGCAAAAGTAGCGTTTGTATTCATTCGTTGGTGCATGATAATTTCACCATCGTTTGCAGTGGTTCAGTAAAAGGCTTTCGTAAGACCTCGTAGTATAACTACTATAGACCAGTTTCGACGGAGCCTGTTGCGAGTGAAACCTGTCGCCTTTGTCCCGTTTTTGCCGCGGCGGAGCGGCCGCCTCTGGCCGCCTCTTCACGCCGGCGCGGTCAAAGCGCCCGCCAGCCCGCCTATGTATAGCGGCGGTGCGGCAGGTGGGCAGACTTCAATCAGAGCGAGCGGAGCGGAGAAGGGAGCCCTCCCCACCGCAATCTCCGGCCGGACAAAGCGTCTCAGGCGCGAGCGGCAAATACGGCGCGCCTCTCTGATTGGCGTTGACGTCTGCTGTGACGCTGCCTGAAACGGCGTTTGTGGTGTTCAGCCACGCGCAAATATTCCCCTACCACTTTTTAGGCTTGGATATATTTCTCCGGAGCCACGTAATTTTTATTCTGCTACAGTATCTACTCGATCTATTGCAGGAAAGGGAAATTATTTACACATAAAGATCACTTATAGATACAGATACTATTATAATATTTTGAGTTTGCTAACCAATGTTAACCAGTGCGCTGAGGCGTCGTACACTGGATTGAGTATGTACAAAGGTACAGGGGACGAGCCCGGGCCCTGCCTACGTGCCATTTTAATTGCGGTTATTACGCGGTTATCCTCAATCAACTAGGCGAATGCTAGGGCAGTTCTCAATCTTTGCCTCATAAACTACACATTTCACACACACAAAAATACACTTATCGAACAGTTTAAACAATTTACATGTTTCATAGATACATGGCAACTTTCCTCCACTAGATAACATGCGCTAGGACCACGCGCGGTTAAACTTCGGATTCGAACACAATTGCTCCTCTCATCTCTCATGATTCACACTAGTCACCTGTTGTGACTAGTGTCCAATGGTCCTTGGTGGCCGAATCAGAGAAAAAAAATATGACTTTAGTCTTGATTCATTTCGAATGGATGGGAAGGGGAACGTTACACGCGATTTGAAAGAAGTAAGCAGGGAATGGCGCCCAGCTCCTCTCGTATATAAAGATGAATATCTTTATTTGATTCATGATACAGACATATTAAGCACAAAACCCAGAATAAATATGAACTTATTTGCCGAAATTTTACCAGTGATCGCTTCTGCGTGGTATCTCGCCTGCTGTAGTGCCCGTCAATTGACGCTATGAATAATAGAGACCACAACGTCACAGCCTCTATTGATACTATTATCATCGCCTTTTGCAGGCGCAATATTGATCATAGCATATCATGTTCAAAGATTCCGCACAGATGTTTTCTGAGGGTATACTCCGGTCAACGAGTGATCTGATGTCTAAAATGCGTAGAATTTAATTTGTAGCATTTAGGAGTAAAGGTAACAAGGGAAGGCAGTTATTAAAATATGAACGATATTTCTTTTGCCATTACAAAGACTTAAGGAATCGGTGATTCATATGAATCAGATTTTCTGAGTAGTAAAATGAGGTAATTGAAATTAGATAATTTTTAAAATAATGCTTCTCCTCACCATACAACTATTATGTCACGAGTGAGTTTCACCACGAACAACGGATAGGTACGAGAGCATTGACTGGAGCCAAAACTCCAGTATTAACTGTACCTAATGCACGAAGAAAAGAGACAGACACCAGTTTTTTGATGCAATGAGTTCGAACACAAGATAGTTTTGCCATCACCTCTCTAAACAGTTTAACGGAAGTGATACGATCATAAGGTTTAAAACTGGTTTACGTATTATTTTTTTCTGACTTTACACCTTGTCGAAGTTGATATCAATAGAGGCGGGAAAGGACTGGCGATAAGGCATGGGACTGAATTCTGTGAACTATCCCGGCATTCGTATTTGCGTTGAAGGGGGAAACCATGGAAAACCCAAATGTATATGGCCGGGCAGTGATTCGAACCAACGTCCTTCTGAATGCGAGGCTTGAACGTTGCCGCTCGCCCACCTCACTCGGTAGTCAGAATATCTGACTGAATGGTCTATGCTTTGTATAATGATTAATTAACTTTCTACTGCAGTCAGCTTGAGAAAGGCTAATCCCCTTCTGTAAAACTAATTGGCAGTGGTATTCGCTTTCACAATGATGAAGTTGCGATTTTCCTTTAACGATTGCCACAGAAGCAAAATATGAAAGAATACAGAGTGACCGGTGTAATTATAGATGAAGTTATTTTGGTTAACTAGCAGAGTGAGTTCGATTGTGAAACGCGACGTTTCGGTGATCATAGAATCGGCCGCCATTCTCAAGTGACAGGACCGAGTGTGGTGGTTTAACGGTTAGCGTTCTGGCCTCGCATTCGCGAGGACGGCGGTTCGAATCCCCGTCCGGGCATCCAGATTTGGGTTACCATGATTTCCCCAAATCATTGCAGGCGAATGCCGGGATTATTCCTTCAAAAGGCCGTGGCCGAATTCCTCTCCCCCCATCCTTTACCGTCTCTAAAGACCTAGCTGTTAAGCAGTTAAAAAAAATCAAGTGACAGAGACTATGACCACCGAAACCTTATGTAGTACAAACGGATTCACTTCGTTAGTTAAAAAAGAGGGTTTTATCTGTATACAACGCCCAGAAAACTTCCAGTATTACATGGTATAACTGTAGTTGCTAGGTTAACGTATAGGTTGTTTTCAACGTGACCTGCACGTTACCTAACTATACGACCCTCTGATATTTCAGTTCTTATTAGTGACTAGCTACCTCAACCACACAAGACTAATTTAATTAATATGTTTCTAGACCTTATAATTTCATTCATGCATTGTAAATCGGATTGTTATAAAAAAAAGTTATATAAGGATCTGTTTCCAATAAACAAAGGAACATCATTTTTATTCTAATATTAAAGCTTAGACTAAAGAACAATTCTTATTTATGTAAAAAAAGTCTCTCCTACATCTATGATAGAAAGATAGCACATATATATTACAGTTTTACTACAAATGTTAAAGGAGACAAGTTTACTTGCGTTATGATACATTTGAACCAAAAATAGTAATTTTTACGTACATTTGTTTCTCTGTATAGTAATGTACGTGGAAATTCAAATAGTATAACCATGTCATCCAATTACAGAACATTTTTAGTTAATTGATTTATATTTTCATCTAATTCATCTTTTTTTACGATCGACAAATAAATAAATATATTCGTATGCTAGTTTTTCTACGTTATGAGTGTCATCAAAACTTCGACATTACCGTAATCTCGTTAGAATAATAACTGTTCTATATTTGTTTCCTAGAAATATTAGGATTTTACTACTGAAGAATCAATATTGAAATGTCGGCATTACTTGCTTGCTTATTACAGAAATCAGTTCAATTTATCAATGCTAATGGCTCTGTGTTGTTAGTTGATGGCAATATTTTATGAATATAAAATGCGCTGTATTAAACATTCTAGTTTAATATTTTGTATCAGTCAGTAATTTCAAAAAGTGGAATAAAACTATTACGGACGGAAAAGAAAAGAAGACACAGAATAAAAGAACTGACAATGGTGAAACGCTTTCTTTCAAAGGAGAGATTTTCAGTATCGGATACTGAGCTAAGGTACAGAAAATCGTTTTTTGATGTTTGCGACTGACTTTAGGAAGGAATAAAAAGTAATTTACATGGAATTGAAAGAACAAATGAACTACAAAATGTGTATGTTTTGGAGAGGAATTTGTGAGAAATCTAACATACTGAGGAAGCTATATGTAGCGCCGCATATTAAGAGATGCGGGAATAGTTTATCTTGTTAGTGAAGTGAACAGCCGAAGGTAAGAACTATTGAGATGGAGAAAGAATAGATTAAGAGATCGGTTCAGTGGAATTATTTGAGGACTGCGTCAAATTAGCGGAGAAGTTGTGACTGAAAAAAAGATGAAATAGTGATTAGCAAGTGAATGAAGGTATTGAAGCACTGCGTGGAGTGGTTGAACAGTGGCTGGGACTGCTGACGGCCTTTGATCAGGCGCAGCGGTTCGCTTACTTGGTAGACGGCGGAGCTGATAGGCTCTTCGTCACGGCTGTTGCTCCACGGCCGCGGTCTATTTATTTACTTCGTCGCTGCAGCCTTATAGCCGTTTATCTTTACAACCGCGTGAAAACCACGAGATGTATTTAAAGCTACGGGTGACTGAAACAGAATGATGTCTGACAGGCCGGATAATTACGTAACGGGCGACATTCCTAACTGTTTGTGGCCCCTCACAACAGCTGATAGAATTAGTTTTGCTGCGCATCTCAACACCATACAATTTTGTGGGCAAATGGAAAGTTTCTAATGTTATTTTTGTTGTTGTTGTCACCAGTTTTTCGACTGGTTTGATGCAATCCTCCATCCCTTCCTCTCTTGTGCTAACCTCTTCATGTCTACATATCTCTTACAACCCACGTCCTCAATTATCTGCTTCAAATATTCTAATCTCTGCCTTCCCCTACAGTTCTTAACTTCGACTGTACCCTCCAATAAAAAATTAACCAATCCAGCATGTCTCAAAATATGACCTACCAGCCTGTCTCTGCTTTCTGTAAGCTTCTTCCACTAACTTCTTTCCTCACCCATCATTTCCAAAACTAGTTCATTTCGTACTTTGTCTGTCCCCTTAATTTCAGCATTCTTTTGTCGGTCATTTCTGATTCATCCGCCTTTAGGGGCCGATTCCAACCCCAAGGGCAAGAGGGTGCCTTGGACCACTCCATGATTTTCCGCCCTCCTTACAGAGGTCGTTGGCAAGCAGTGGGTGACTCTTTATACCGGGAACCTTTCAGTCGTCAGAGCCTCGTCCGTGCAAACAGGGTGCACCACGTGAAGGAGAGTTTGACATTTGGTTGGAAAGGGCTAAAATTGTCCCTCCCAAAACCTTACACTCCCTAATGTTATTAAGTCAGTACAATCTTAAATGATCACTCAAAGCTTTAACGACAGTAACAGCGGAATAAAAATTCCTGTTTGACATAGTAAGACATACGAGCGTTGTGCGATAAAATTACTTTCTATAGAATTAACCAAAAAATCTCTTATTTGCTTTTCAGCCATTCATTTTGATGTGTTTTATTATTTATACTTGTAGCTGTATAATGTCTGAACCGAATCTTCTGAGAAGAAAGCATTCTGCTGCTAGAAAACTACAATATTATTGCTGAAAATACTTATACAGTAGGTCCTAATTTAACATAAATTCTTCACATAAAGCTTGAGGAAAAAATTCATCGCTCTTCATGAGTAAGGAAGGGGTAACTGCATTGTATTTGCCTTCGAAATAAAATTTGATTCTTTGTATTCATTCAGCATCTGTTCAAGTAGGGATTTAGTTTACGCAGATGAGGATTGATACTAAACTCTAATCAATCAGCATCATAAAAAATAACGGCCTTGAGGAAAGAATCAATAAATGTATGAGTATTGGGCTTCGTGGCATAGACTGAACTGGTGCTTGATCAGACGCTTTATCCACTCGGGTACCGATTAAAACTTTGATCTCGCTGGGGGAATAGCGAAACTTGGTGAATCTGGCCTGAAGCCACACCCACTCTGTAGCAACTGTGCCAGGCAAATACAAAGCTATGACGCAATCTGTTCTGGCTTAAATGAAAATTAGATTACTACACGACGAAGACTTAATGACCATGTCAAAGGCAGCTAAATATAGAGAATATTAATTGAATACAATGTAGTTTCCGATGGTCCAGTGAATAGAATAAATCTGTCTTGCAAGTATCGAAAACATAACTGGTGAAAATATAAACATCATATGAGTTATGTGTTACTCTTATCCTGTTTAATTGTTATATATTTCTTTCATCATGGCTACGATTGCTCATTGTTAAAGCCAATATTTATGGATAGTCCTCTAACACCAATACTTGTCGTTAATCACTCTTCAGTAACTTAGTATTAACTACCGATTTTTCTCCTCCAGATCGACTGCTTCCTCTTTTCTGGTGGTGTCTAGAAATTATTGAAACATATTTAACATTACGTGAAAATATCAACAAATCCATTTAACTTCATATGTAAAACATCAAAACTTGTATTTAACCTCACCACATCTTTTACTGTTAATAAACTCAATTATTCCCAGCTATATCAATACACTTTATCAGGATTTCATCTTGTAGCTTTTTTTACTGCTTTTTCATAAACACATGTGCATTCGTAAATCTTTCTAAGAACACTTTACATAAACACGCCGTCCTTAAATTTCTGTAAGGGAGAGAGAGAGAGACTTACATATATATTTTTGCATCTGATCTTGACTGGCCTCAACTTCTTCTGGCTCCCTGCAGCGGGTAGTTTGTAGAGGTATAGCATACAGGTTGCGGAACTACGTGTAGCTTGCTACCCGTATCGTGTGCGTGTGGCCCTCCCCTTTATCTCTCATAGAATTTATTGCACCTACCCAACGATACTTTATCCGGTTGGCCAACTTGAGAAGCGCAAATATTAACTGTCTCTCCAATATTCTTGAATCCAAAATACTATCTGCGTATATTTCCGTAATACAGTATTTGTGCAGAATTTAACTCCAATTACTGCCTTAGTTACCACATCTGGTTATCTGTATAAACGCTAAAAATTTTATTATACATTATTCCACACAAAAAAATTCTTTCAGTTTTCTACTGAAATGCGAATTAGGTAATACAAGACAACTGTTTATTAGTTACAGTTTCATTCCTGTCGTACAAATACTTCAAATTTCGCATCATTTGCAGAAGCTGAGTTCATATTATTTCCAACAGTCTCTATAACGAATCCTTGATTGAGTATTTTATGGTTGCTGGAACAGTAATCAGATGAACTTACTACTAATAGAAATACGAGAGGCGTAGCAAGTCTGCTATGAATTTAATAGCATGGATATCAATATTACTGACTGAAATTGTAGTAGACTGTTGATTGTTGAAAAATATAGCACTCGGCAGAACTGGGCTATACCATTCACTGTCAGCTTTCAGTTGAAGGTGGGGGTTGACTAGTACAGGGGTTCTAGCAGAGGTTCGTGCTTAAGTTCCATTTCGAAAGGCACGGTACAGATGAGCTGCCGAAATTCGTCTACAGTTTATGAGTGTATGGAGATATGATGATTCGTTTGCGTGTGGCAAAATGGTATAGGGAAATGGAACAGAGTGAGTGGAAACACCTGCAAAGCATAGTGACCAAACCACGACAGTTATCACGGAAGAGAATAACACGCATTTTCAGCTTTAGAAACTGAAAAAAGAAGAATACCATAACTGATTTTATGAATCACTTGGGTATCTCACGTGGAACAGTTAGATCAATTACTAATCTGTAGTGATTTTGAAAAGTGTTAGCAAGATGGGTCCTATTATACAGAGAATGGTTTATACCATGTCATTACTACGCCAGTCGTAACCATGATTTTCGAAAAGGGATTGTCAATGTAGACTATGCCAGAATTCAACCACAGATTTCTAAGTGATAATGAAAACGAAACGACAATGATACGCCGATTCAAAGGGCGCCAATATTGTGTAACGGGTATCGAAAAACAGGTCACACACCTCGACAAATGTTGTATAGGATTTATGTGCTGGAAACAATGTGTAATGTAGCATGTCAAAATAAAATCTGTGTATTGATAAAACTTACTTTTGGCTCATCCCTCCTATTATAGACTAACAGAATTCACACTAACCAAGATGGTCAGTTCAGCTAAATCGTTATTTTAAACTATCAGATTAATTATCAAGTACAATCATGCACCATCACAGATCATGCTACCAAATATGTCCATAGCTAGACATTTTTATCACCTGGAAGGATTTTCCTTTCTGCGTAAAAATATTCTGACAGTGCTAAAATAAAACCCGTACACCAGTATCCATAGCTATTCGATATAGTAGCTAATGAAAGGGTTTTAATATTATATGACAGCGGAATTAACGCTAGCAGTTGTTAATTGGGTGAGAGAGATCCCGCCACGGCCCACCAAAATTTGTAATGAACAGCGTGCTATGGTTAAACCACCACCAATCGCTGCGACGTAACATAAATTAGAGCGGTCATTCCCAGTGTTCCAGGATAAATGTGAATACAGTAGTTATTTCTAGCACGGGAATACTCAGCAGAAGGGAAGCACGCCGGATTAAAACTCATATTTGTTCCAAACAAGATTTAACAGATTTTGAAAGACGAATATGTTGTGCCTGGATTGCGTCAAAGAGGTAAAAATTTTCGCCGGTGTTTACAAGGTTTGTGTGAGACTGTTTGGAATGCGTGACAGCTGTTGCTTGTTACCATCACCAAACAGCGTGGGCGCAGAGATAATGAGGTGTCGGCGGCTGTGTTTACGGCTCCAGTGTTCCTACAGTTCTTTGTTCCACTACAGATAGATTCCGAAACCTGCTTGAGTGGATGGCAACTACAGGAAATCAAAACTTTCACATTCATTGGCTACATTGAGAAGGCGATCTGAATAGTTCTCGGCATTGACCACAGATGACGAACATTATGAATTTTCTAGACGAAAGCAATTTGTTTACACCGAATCAACACGGATTTCGGAATAAAATATCGTAAGAAACATAGTTGCCCCTATATGTGCACTACATAATGAAAGTTATTGATGCAGGTTCACAATTTGATGCATTTATTTTCAAGAATTCCTCGACTCTGTGCCACATAACAGCCTTTTAGCGAAGTTTCGAGTGTACGATATATCGGATCAGCTTTGTTAATAGATTTTCTAGTTGGTTGGACGCAGCATGTCGTCGTTGAAGGAAAATCCTCTTTTACTCTAGATGTTACATCGGGTGTCCCTCAAGTAAGTGTAATAGGACCACTTCTTAACTCTTATAAACGAACTCGGGGACAACGTAATAGCAGTTTGACATTATTCACTCATGATACAGTTACCTTTAGTAAAATAAAGCGCTCTGACGATTACTTAGGAATTCAGCGTGATCTGGGTGTTATTTCAGAACGGCGCGACAAATGGCAAGTACACTTCATTTTAAAAAGTGCAAGACAATGTACATAACTAACAAAAACAATTCGTTTGTTGAAGAGTACAAAGTAAACAGTTCAGTTATCAATATGATCGATTCTCTGAAATATTTGGTCGTAACAGTACAAAGCAGCATGAAACGGAATCTTCGGTCGTAGGTAGAGCTAATTCTAGGTTGCAATATACAGGAAAAATCTTGGAAAACTATAAAGCACAAATAAAGGAGTTGCTTACTAAATTCTCGTGTGTGAACATGTGGACTACTGTTGTGCCGCTTGCGATCTGTTTGGTGAAATTGATAGACAGTATAGAGAAATTACACATAAGAGCCGCTCTATTCCTGAGTGCTTGCCACAGTCCTTACAAAAGCGCCACGGAATTGATACGTAGATTGGACTGTAGACAGACGACGTGTGTTTTGTTTGAACCTGTTGGTAAACATGCGTATACCCACTTTCATTAACGATTGCTATAAAATACTTCGTCCACCAACCCATTTTGGTCGCAATGGCAGGAGATAAGATCAGAGAAATATGGTGCCTCACTGGTGCTTATATGAATACTTTCTTCCTCATCGCATTCGGAATTGGAATGAAAGAGTAAAATTAATACCACGCACCCTCTGCCATTCACAATTTGGTGAATTTCAGAGATTTTGAACTCGTGAATTGACGATAATTCTCTGTTCGAACAACTAAACATTTAACGATTGTGGCGGGGGAGTGATAACGCTCTGGCCTTGCATTCGAGTCTTCGAGATGCCACTGGTTCGAAACCCGTACGAGTTCAGATTTGAGTTTCCATGCTTTCCCCAAATCACTCCAGCCGAATGCCAGGGAAAGCTGTAAGTAAAAAAAAAAAAAAAAAAAAAATCACGAAATTCTATACATCTGTTCTTGCATTATGTAATAACCTATGAAATATGGAAGAAACTAGTAGCTTTTCGGATTATCATTGTAAACTGTAAGAATTGTGGCATGATTGAAATAAAATATTCACGAATGTACCGTCGGATTGTGTTCTATAAACAATCCGACGATGTAGCTAGCATCGAAATATCGTGATCATATAATACAATCCGGGAGTACAACCTAGTAATTTGTCTCAAAGTTAATACTTATATCAATTCAGGTTAAATATAGATAAAGAAAGGAGAACGAATTTGCTAATAGCACTCAGAAATAATTACCCAATTAAAAGTATCAATAAAGCTGTAGACGTCACCAAATTAGACAGTTACCTGTTTTATCATTTAGTACGTTCTTCGTACGCGTGTATAGGGTGAATAACCTGCTGCTGAAAATGAGGTGACGGGCCGTTCAAATAGTTCGAGCTCATATGAGAAGTGTAGTGCCTAAATATTACCGAGAAAGATGAATGTGTGAAAATCCGGTGCACTGCCGCTCCATTCGATGAGTAGTATATCTTTAGTTATGAAATCTATAGGCATGAATGTTTGCAAAAAGCTCTAAGTAGTAAGACGTGTAAAGAACTGATGGTGACATTATCATGATGAAATATACGAACATTAAGCTATGCTAACGCGCTTTGAATTCACCAGCGTGTAGAAAATCACTACGTACATAATAAATGTAAACTGGTTTCTCCGTGTGTGTCTTTATAACTCCACCTACACAACTTAATGCGGGTTATATGGTATTGTAGTCCTCCATCACCAGCCATTAAGAAGGCTTCAGTTTGGATCTTCAGGGTTTGGGTTCGGTGTTCTGGGTGTCAAAAGAGCGCATTTTACCAATGGACTTCTTATGGGAAGTTAGTTGAAGTAGCTGCGAATCGTGTGCCGAAATGACCGACAGTTGTTAGAAACTTCCTGAATGTTTTAGAATGTTCCAGACAGAGTGTTCAAGAATGTTGAAGAAGCTCGAAGAATTAAAAAATGATACCAGAATATGCTGGAAATGGGAAATGGAAGTCCAGAATCGTTTGAAGCATTATCGAATATTCCATTATCCTGTTGTGGTTGGATACGTTCCAGCTCAAAGGTATAAATAGGCGATGGCGAGATGCATGTGTCAGTAAAGTTATGGAACTGGATTTGAGCGGATCGAGGAAAACTAATAGAAAGTGAAACAAGTTTCAGTTAAAACTTCACGATTGTGTTGCATGCGTGGAAAAATCCGACTAGCCCAATTGGAAGTGCCTCTATTAGAATTATTACTTCGCTCGAGTAACTCCAGTTAGTGTAATAATAGAGTAAAACTATTGAAACTTCGATCAGCAGTACGATTCTCGCATCAGTGAAAATCTTTAATCGAATGTTTCCTTCAAATTGACTACAATACTTTTCGTTAATGCCATAACACCATTAACAAGTGTTAGATCAAGTGAAATTTTATTTCCATTCGGCATATCTTTAATGCCAATGCAGTATTCATTGATTTGTTTGCCGTACTGTTCTTAAGAATAATTTAGATACCTTACATGAATTCGCGTTTCGCTTAGCAAGATGCTGCCTCATGCTGCTAGGAATGCGATTACAGCTAGCCAAGGTATACAACTGTACTTGAAGTAATGATCTTTTTATTTTATGATAGCAAATTCAGCTTCACTGTTATTACGATCATTTGAGAATACTTTAGCTACATAGTTTCTGAGCTCTACCATGTCTCAAGTCTGATTATCATTGATTATTTTCAAACTTACGAATAGTATTTGGATATTCGTCAGTGATCACAATGCTCAAAGGAGTTCACCGAAGCCAAAATCAAGTTGAATCACTCTTGATTGTACTTGTAAATTAGTAGATTTGTTAAACAGAAATTAGATATTTGAGCTTCCATGTTTTAAAACTAAGTTCAGATTTCAAAATTTATTGTAGCAGTTGCTCGTTTTTTGTTTACAGCTCTAGGTAGGAAGTTTGTTCCAAACATGATGGAATTAATTTTTCTTTTCAAGAAAACCAACAATTTGTATTGTTTCCTGCTACATCGTTTGTGTACACAATAGAGGTGAGTCATGTACAGAAGTGAACAATTTGATGTATTTTGTAATCATCGCGACCCCACAACGGACACTTGATGGAGGTCTTTGTTTATTTCACGAACGTCAGGCAGCATCAGTTGTATATTTTCACGTGCTCTACTTCCGTAAAAATCTGCTCCCCGCAGGTTGGCTCAGCAGTAAATCGGAGCGGGACCTTCGGAGGCCAGAGTGCTTGTTGTCCCTCGAGAAGGAACAATAATCCCGGTTTACACACACGTACACAATTAACCTCGCTCCAGAAGAGCCGATTTCGCCAAAGTTCGAAGACAAGTCGGCTTTAATGTGTCGAGTGAGTATCTCTTACAATGTCCTGTGTAAGTGTACAGGTGGGATCATTATAACATTAAATCTTTGAATTGCGAGAAAAATAATGTATATTTACATTTCTGCAAAGCTCATCAATGCGTTGATGTGTCAGTTTAATTTAAATTCCGTAATCTTAACAAATCAGCTTCTTCTTTTCGCATATCTCATGTCCCACCGTGGGAATCTAAATAGGCAATTTAATATGATCTTTCTTTGGCACTAGAATAAAATGAATTGGGTATGGCATTGACGGCTGGGAGCCCCGAAGGGTCGTTCAGCCGCTA